>OU612047.1:58954106-59549814 GCA_914767935.1 Coremacera marginata
ACTTACCAGGTCGAAAGCCACACTGATAAGGTCCAATCAGTGTTTTTGTAATCGGCTTTAATGTTTCACACAGTACGCTTGAGAGAACCTTATATGCGATGGAAATAAGACTGATACCTCTATAGCTAGCGCAGATTGTAGGGTCTCCTTTCTTAAGTATAGGGCACAGTACACTGAGGTTCCAATCGTCGGGCATGCTTTCTTCTAGCCATATTTTGCTGATGAGCTGATGCATGCACCTTATCAATTCATCGCCGCCGGTTTTAAACAATTCAGCTGACAGGCCGTCAGCACCCGCTGTTTTATTGTTTTTGAGTCGTTGGATAGCAACTCGAACCTCTTCATGGCTAGGTGGTGGTACTTCCACTCCGTCATTGTTGATTGGTAGCTCTGAACTGCGCTCTCCATGGGCGGCATTGGTGGAATCGTCGCCAGTAAGTAAATTGGAGAAGTGCCGTCTCCACAATCTCAGCACACACTGCGTATCCGTATTCAGATCTCCATTTTCGTCTCTACAAGTGGATGCTCCGGGCTTGAAACCTTGGGTTAGACGCTGAACCTGTTGATAGAATTTTCGTGCATCCTTCTTGCCCTGGTATACCTCTAGTTCCACACGCTCACGCTTTTCCTGCTCTCTTTTCTTGCGTCTGAAAAGGCGCCTCTCTTCCTTCCTCTTTTCGCGGTAGTTTTCTCGCACGGCTAGCGTTGCAGCTGACTGCAGCGTTTTTCTATATGCGGCATTTTTTACTGCAGTCGCAATGCGACACTCCTGATCATACCATTGGTTCCGAGGTTGCGGGCGCCGGAAACCAATGACTTCTTCAGCGGCAGCGCGCATGGAGTGGGATATATGCGCCCAAAGTCCGCTTGCGTCGTCGGGTCCAGAGGTTGGTTGGTTGAGCTTAACCGAGAGTTGAGCGGAGTTGGCTTCGGCAGTCCGTTGTAATTGCAGCTTAGAAAAGTTTCGGATTAGCCGCCTTTAATTCTTCCCATGCTTCAACGATGTTCCGTTCTAAGTCGAAAATTTGACAATTCAAATAAAAGCTCAGCTCGTCTTGTATCATGTAGAGAAATGTATCATCATTATTCTTTCGCCTTTTGTTATGATCTAAAGATTTATGAAGCGACCATGAGTCAAATTCTATTTCCGTAGATTCCCTGTGTAATCATGTGTTAAACATAAGTAATTTCGAAATATATCAACTGCAATTAATCGATTACTTGCTCGATTAATCGGAACACAATATTCGAGACAATTAAATCGATTATTGAAAAAATTCTCGATTAATATTACTCATTCGATTTATCTTGCCATCCCTAAGTATGAGTAATTTTGATGAAGTGTAAACAACATGCTTTCTTTGCGGTCTAACAATGCTAACATTTGTGTCAAAAACAAAAAAAAAAAGAACGAAACGGCGATTTCAGCCCTTGAAAGGTCTTTGATTGAGGTTCTTATGATCAAATGTGTTGTGCGTGTAGCGAAATCTTTGAACACAAATTATCGAGAACTGGACCTACCAGCTTTATGCCAACTCCGAACGGCTTATGTTCTCGAGAACCTTTTCATGGCAGTTTTTTACGCTCTGAGGTTTGCCATTGTCTGCAGAGAGGTGACGGCTGCACAGAAAAATTAATTGAATTAAAAAAACTTCTGTGTCAGGTGGGAGTCGAACCAGGGTTCTTTGGCGTATGGGCCGAACACTCTACCCACTACGCACGTTTTTGTAAGCAAAACACAATTTGCGGAAAGGGTTTACTGCTCCAAAGAAAAAATCGAAAAGGTTTTCTGCATTGGATCGTGATGGAGGACGAAAAGTGCATCCACTACCACAACCTAAAGTTCAGAAATTCGTGGAGTAAGCGCAGCCATGCATCAACTTCAACGGCTAAGCCGAATATTCATGGAAACTAGCTAATGCTGCGAATTTGGTGGCATCAGCTCGGAGTACTCTACTCTAAGCTATTTCAGCTTAACACAATAATCACTGGAGAACGTAACCAATTTAAGTAATTAAGAAATTTAGTCGAGCGTTAAAGCTCAAACGTTATGATTATGCCAAAAAACATGACAATGTGATCAGCGCAACAATGTTTGGCCACATGTTGCCGTCATTTTCCGCCGTATTCACTAAGCATTCCGACTACCTCCTTCTTACGAGAAGCCAAAAATAGGGTGGATTCTTCGATCGCCTCAAGAGAAAAGGAATT
Source organism: Coremacera marginata (assembly GCA_914767935.1). Taxonomy (NCBI): domain Eukaryota; kingdom Metazoa; phylum Arthropoda; class Insecta; order Diptera; family Sciomyzidae; genus Coremacera; species Coremacera marginata. The sequence goes on from OU612047.1 coordinate 58,956,318, forward strand.
TTTTTGACTCATGCTGCCTAAAAATCGCAGCTAACAATACTCTGAATAAAATATATTAGGGGTATTCACGATGTGAAGTATTTGTGATAAATTTTTACAAAATTTACAATATTTACCTCCTATTGTGAGCGATCCTTTAATAAAGTTTAGTATTTTTAAAACCAGCTAATTTGTGTATATACTTTTGTTTGAAATATGAATTGAAATGCCTTGAAAATAATGGAAAAATTTGAGCGAAACACTAATAATATTAAACTTTTTTAAATAAACTTAATAAGCTCAGCCAGTAGCTTCCTCGATGTTAAGTAGAATTGCTTTTGCGATCAGCTGATCACATATACAACGAAATTTACAAGGAATTCAATAGGGTTTCGTCGTTTTATTTTTGCTACAGGGTTGTATTTTGAACACTGCGTATTTTTTTTATATAAATTTACAACATTTACTACAAATATCAAATTTATCAAAAATACACAATACATGGGAAAATACAACAAATCGTGAATACCCCTATTGTACCAATTTCTCTGAATTGTTAACAAAAAACTCTCAAAACTCGACTAGAAAGTCGACTATTTTTTTTTTAAATCGCCTCGGAAATAGATTCAGGGATGTGAGAAGAAATGCCTGTAAAAACCGGAACTCTTTCTGATATTTAGAGGTCGCGCATCGCAAGATTCTCTTTTCCATATAAATTACTTGGGAAAAATTATTTTTCAATTTTTGATTTTTAAATTCTAAAAAACAATAGACGGCTATTAATGACTGAAACGTATCTTATAGGAAATTGAATGATCTACAAAAATGTCCGTAATCATTTTTTTTTTTTCAATAAATCTACTAGTTCCAAAGTTATTCAAACTCAAAGTTAAATGTATGTTATAACTACATTTTTTGTTTCAGTTTTCAGTAAAATCCATGATTTTTTATATAAACTGAAATTTGGAAAAATCTTATAAAAACCACGTTTACCTCCCATACTTTGAAATAAGACAAAATCGAATGAAAGCCACGCCTAACTGCAATGTGACGTCTCCAGTAACGTCATCATGTATATGTAAAATCAAAATTAATGTCTTTTTAAAGTTCGGATTGTAGAAAAATAACAAACCCAATGAATTAGATTTTATGTTTATTTTCGAGAAGCCTTATTTTATGAAATTTTTATTTAAATCAAAAACAATGCACTTTTAAATCCAAAAGTATTGACTTGCCGTTTTTTTTTATAATAAGAAGTGTTTGAATAAATCTTACATATAATCAAAAATCGATTTCTTGAACTTCGTTAAAAATTTCGATAAGTAAATTTGAGGCGTCTACATTGCATTTCTACTAATTAACAACAAAAAAATCAAAATCCCAGAATTAGTTCTGGAATCCCGGCATGTATTTTACAGCCCGAAAATCCCGGAATAGGAAAAATCGAAATTGGAAAATTGAAAATAATAAATGTTGTACATTTCGAAAAAGTAACAGCGCATAATGTAGCTTACATATCAGCGAACTCGAGTGCCACACAATATGGCAACAAGCCTGTGTAAGGCAGCGAGCATTTGAATTATAGAACCTACGTGTTTTAACGCCCTGATGCGTTGCTTTGTTTTCTGCTGTTCTTTGTAGCCATTAATATGTTGAAGATATTTGAAGCACAATATAAGACATGTTTATTATATTGCTTCTTTCAATGAGCGTACAATGAAATTTTCGATGAAATCTTTTTCTACAACCTTTCTACTAAGATGTTTTTACTACGAAATCTCCCCTGGTATAAAGCTCACTTACATATCAGCACAAGCGTGTGCTACACAAGAGCTAGTCTAATAGAGAAAATAAAAAATGTTTGCCGACAGTGAACAAAGCTGCCTTGTCCCACACAAGATCGCTGATGTTTTGGTAACATAACGCACAGTGTGAACGTTCTTGAGATTCTCTCTTGCGCCATCTAGCTATGAGTAGCAGCGAGTGCATAAGTTCTGGCAGCACTGTAGTTATCCAGCCGTTCAATGAGCGAGACAGAGATAACAAGATATTTCAATTTCTAGTTCCCTTTTTGATGTTCTTTTCGTCCTACACTGAGGAAAACGGAAAAATATATATATCAAAGGAATTTTAGCTTACGCTTCGTCTGCACCTAACAACTATCATAACAGTTTTTAATTCGTATAACATAACAAATTATTGCCAGCTGCAAGGAAATTGTCCGGTTATGACATAGGTGGGCTTATGCCCGTCTAATACTTAATATTTTTTGTCCAATTTTAAAATCTGAAAACAAGTGGCGCGTGGGCAGGACAGACATATTTTGAAAGAAAAAGATAAACGTTGTTACTTTTTTATATCTGGTGTTTTTAAGAGCAGCTGCATTAAAGAAATTAATATTAGCTACACACATCACTTCCCATTCAGCAAACATTTATATTAAATAGTTTTGTTTACTCTAAAAATGTCAAATTAATTATTAACAGCACAGTAAATATTTAACCGAAACTTAACGAAGAACGAATTGAAAGAAACGGCAAAAAAAATGCAAAGAAAATATAGTCCTTCTAGCCCGAACACAACACGCGCGACGAGCGGCAAGCGCCAATTGTCACTTTTCATTTACATGTTTTTCTTATGGGACGAATTTTGGAGACTTGTCGCGCAACATTGTCGCTTGCCGTTGCCGTCGGCTTCAATTTAATTTTAATTTGACAGGCAGCAAAAGCAAGTTTCTGCCATTGTTTACATTTGTTATTACTGGCCGCATTCAGAAAACTGTACTGTTTTAAAATGTCTGGTGAGTAAGGGATGTTTCGCTTGAACTTCACAATTTTAAGTACAACTGAATATAATGATGATGATGAATGCACAATTTATTTATAAATAGAATTTTTAATTTCAGTAACTTTTTGTTTGAACTGGTGCATAGTTGATTCACCAAAACTGCGCAACTAGATTATTATTAAGCACTTTTTAGTTGCGCTGTTTTGGTAAACCAACTGTGCACCAATTCAAAGAAAACGTCGCTGATGCTTTGCATAAATAGATTTAGGAAGTCAGCCATACTTTCGACAGGCAATAAAATATCACTTTGCTTTCATTTTTTCATACAATTTTGTTGTTTTTTATAACATGCTGCCACATTGATAATTCGCTTCGATGTTCGCTTAAAAGTAAAGTTATAACATGTCGCCACAGAATAATGAATGAATTTTTTTCATATGAATGCTATTCACAAAGAATGCAATTCAGAAAGAATTTCAGAATTTTCAACTATTCTTTTTTTTTATTCATTATTAATTTTTATTCAATATTTATTTGTTATTCATTTGCACCAAAGCCATGAATAAAATATTAAGAATTTTTTTTTAAAAGTTAATAATTAATAAAAAGTGAATAATGATTAAAAAATTAATAATGAATAAAAAATGAATAATGAATAACAAGTGAATATGGAATAACAAGTTAATAATGAATAAAAAATCAATAATGAATCAATTTTTTATTCATATGAATGCTATTCACAAAGAACGCAATGCACAAAGAATTTCAGAATTTTCAAATATTCTTTTTTATCCATCTATCCATCTATCCATCTATCTATATTATTATTACGCAAGCGCATTTTTTGTGATGACTATCAAATTTATACTATAGACGCGATTTTCATAAATAGGGTAGCAATTGAAAGGTCTTGCTTTGTAGATGTGCAATAAGGTCTTATTTTTTCTAAAATATTGTGTTTCTTTAAAAAAAAAGCTCAAACAGTTTTCTATGAAAACCAACCAAATTTCTATGTGATACCTAAAAGTATGTGATAGATTTTGATTATAATGCTTTAATAAGGAATAACTGGGTTACTCAACAATTCAACAGAAACATAGAAAGTTTCTATGAAATCCTTGGTTCAAAGGTAAAAATAGTCCTCAATATAAAAACAAAGTTACCTGCCACTACATATTTTTTATTTTGGCGTTTTAACGTTACACGGGATTACTAGTTATTCATATTTTATTCACTATTCATTTCATATTAATTATTCATTTGTTATTAATTATGCATTGGTTATTCATTGTTCATTTGTTATTCTTTACTAATTTCTTATGCATTATTGATTTTTTTTTTATTAATTGATATAAATGAAACGAATAATTATTGAATTTTTAAAATTTAATGTGAATTAACATTTTTATTTACGAAAGAGTCTTGCATTCATTGAATCGATTCTTATTTCGTCATTCACTCATTCACCTCTTTAAAAATAAAATTAAATTGTGCAGTGCACGATTTTGATTATATTTCAGTTTTTTATTTTATTGTTACCTTTTAATTATTTTAATTTATTTAGGCGTTATTAAGTAATCAAAATTTATTGCTTTTTGAAAAAAGATTTTAAAAACAAATAAATTTAACAAATTTAAATTTTTCATTTTAAAAATTTGCCGACGTTTCTCAGATTGTTTGTCTGCTTCATCAGGGCGTCTTTTATTAACTATAAAACTATAAAAGACGTCTTGATGAAGCAAACAATTTGCGAAACGTCGACAAATTTTTAAAATTAAATTTAAAAAAAAAATAAACTTAAATTTGCTAAATTCATTTGTTTTTTAACTCTTTTTTCAAAAAACAATAAATTTTGGTTACTTAATAGCGCCTTAATAAATTGAAATGAATTTGAATGTATTTCTTTTTTAGCTCAGTGTTGTTATTCAAAACGGCAACTGTTGAGTCGGCTGAATGCAGCCATTGTTTTTTGTTTACTATTGTTTGGCTGTTGAAGTGCTCGTATTTTTGTTTAATTTGTAAAAGAAGTTTTTTGGCTTAAAATTTTTAAGGTAAGTTCGTAAATTATAACATAAAGAATTTAATATGTATTATGTTTCTTCTATTGCAATATGGACTTAGATAAACAAATAGTTGAAGAGCAGCTGAAGTTTGCTGCTGTCGCGTTTATTATAATCAAGTCGCTCAACATTTCTCTACAACGACAGAGTGGAGACATGTTGCTTGCCGCTCGTCGCGCGTATTCTGTTTGGGCTATTCCTACAAATTTTTCTCCAATTCGTACCATATGCGTACTCACTCACACCAATTGAATCCATGCATTCGTGCTATTTGAACTGCTCTAGTTTTAATTTTCAATGATCAATTTAATTAAGTATCATACAGGCTTTAGCAATTGCAAGACAATAAATGACATTTGCTTCATTATTTGACGTTTCCTTCGGAAGTGGAAAATTAAAGACACAAATAAAAAAATCGCGGTTTTTGGTTCTGATATTAAAAAGTATAATTTTACGCACAATATTCAATATTTTTTTCGCTGGCGAACAATCTCCCGGTCCTCAAAGTGCCCCCAGCAGCAGCACAAACAAGTGCGGCGTAATTTTTGTAACATTCTCATAGTGCAACCACCAGCAGCACAAGCAAGTATAGCGCAAATTTCTTGCTTTTTTCGCGAAAGTTGGCCAGCGAAAAATAACTCAAGTAAAAACATATCGCACCCTTATAACAGAAGAATAACAACTCAACATATTAAAATTTTGACTTGTAGTGCTGCGATTTTTCTCATGGATTATCAAAATTTTGTTCTCAGATTCTTTCTCTTAAATAAAAAAGTAGTTGTGTTTATATGTTTGGTTTGAAGTCAATTAAAAAAACTCATCCCAACTTTGACAATATAAAAATATTACAACAAGAAAAGAACTACGCACGTAGATTTACACTTGAGATGCTGCACATAATTGACACACCTACACACAAACGACTCAACTACAAGACAGACACTGATAACTGCGCTCATATTTTCAGACATCTGATAAAAACAAAAAAGACTCAATAACAGATCTAAAAACAGCAAAGCACAAAACAAAAATTAAAATCAAAACATTGGACAACTGCAAGGCAAAGAAAGAACGTGTACAATATTTAAGTGCAATATATTTTTTAAATTTGTGTGTTCAATGTTGTGCTTATAAAAAAAAAAATCAATGTTAGTTAAGCAGTTTAATTTTATTATAATCTGTAAGTAATTCTTATACAATATTATTGTGAAAAATTTAAATTTTAGTCCTTAATAATGAACTCCGACGGAGTTCGAAATATTGGAAAAAAAATAATTAAAAAACTAACCTAAAGCCCGTTTATTTATTTAATTATTAAATTTTTTACTTCTAATAAGTTCTATATATAAAATATATGGAAATAGAGAGAAGAGAACAGACTTTAACGTACCGTCAATTTTTTTGCTTTGTGCTATATTCTTCCGATGTCCCGTTGCCACGAGTACGATTCAATAAACTCCACAGTTTGTAAGTTAGATTTTCTAAAGAACAAAAAATAAATGTTTTTGTCTAAGCAAGAGTGGCGACCGTGGCGTAGTGGGTAGAGTATGTGGCTCATACGCCAGAGAACCCAGGTTCAAATCCCATCTGACACGGAAAGTTTTTTCAATTGAATTCATTTTTCTGTTTTGCCGTCACCTCTCTACAGACAGTGGCAAACCTTAGAGAGTAAAAACTCGATTTTTTGTGTTCAAACTTTACACAACACACACAACACACACAACACAAGTGATCATAAGAAGCTCTGTCGAAGTCCTTTCAAGGGCTGAAATGGCCATTTCGTTTTTGTTTCGTCTAAGCAAAAAATTCAAAATTACGATTGGAAGCCTAGTTATCGATTCATAAAGGTGTTGTTGTTTTTAAATTATCAGTGAAAAAAAAAATGCCTCTGCCTCTGCCATTGAACTACAAACCTCAGCAATTATTGTATAAGAGCTAACTAAATTGTCTTCCGTATAAAATAGAAATAAGTCACATATAACTAATAATTTAAATTTTAGGAGCAATAATTAAATGTTTTCATTTTTACAATTCTTAAACCGTTCTTGTTTTCTTAAAGTCTCTATATTAGTATGCAAATATATAATTTATTTCAAAATAAAATATCACGAACTTTAAGGCAAATTCATTTCAGATACAGAAAAATAAAACGTCTAAATATTTCAAAATTGATTTCTTACAGCTAAAATTTGCCATAAATGGTATAAAAGTGTAATACAAATAAATTCTCTTATAATCTCTTATAATCTTATATATATATATATATATATATATATATATATATATATATATACATAAAGTTCGTAAAAGACACATTAAATTTCGTAAAAATTCGATGTTTAACTCTAAAAAGCGTAAATTTTGTACTTGTTAAATATATATTACTGTTTTCCGCAAACAAAAAAATATTTTTTGCTGAAGATTATTTGAAGTATCAAAAGTATGTCCTTCAATTAAGCATTTTTGAAAGAAATATATTAAAAATCAAAAACTTAAAATCATATATATCGATACATCCTTTGGTTCTTACCATTTTTATTAAATGGCCTTAACAAAACCATAGAAAAATGTTGGCACCTCGGAATATGTAATCTGCCCGTCTAGTAGTTTTTTGTTTAATATCAGAAGAAAGTAGAGAGGACTTTATCATCAAATCTTCATATGTGTAAGCCAAAGTGTCAAGTTTAAAATAGAATATATTAAAATTTACTGTAGTTTTGACAAGTATAAGCCCGAATATAACGCATGTGATTTGGTGCAACAGAGACAACATTTGCTGTCGCTTTTGCTGATGAAAAAAATAAATGAAATTTATAAGTACTTGTCTTTCATCCAAATACTGCCAGGCAGCCATCAAATTATGTTCACTGTCCAAAACTGAAAGCAATTTCGTGAACAAGCAGAAAACAAAGTAAGCAGAGATAACAAATGTTGCCTTCAGCCTTATTAAACAGAAGATGAAGTGTAGCATACCATGAACAAAACAACTTACTTACTTACTTAGGTGGCCGTAGCAACCCGTGTCCGGATTTTGACCGACCTCATCAGCTCTCGCCAGACGCCTCTGCTTTGCGCGCGCATTCTCCAATCGGATACACCAAGTGCGGTTAGGGCTTCCTCAGCCTGGTCCATCCATCGGAGGCATGGTCTCCCTCGTCGTCGTTGACCAGCGACCCTAGCCTCGAGCACCTTTTTCGCTGGAGCTTTGTCGTCCATACGATGGACATGACCCAGCCGGAGTAGTCGCTGCACAGTTATACGCCGAACAACGTCAATGTCTTCGTAGAGCTCATACAGCTCGTGGTTCATACGGATGCGATAGTCATCGCCGACTCGAACAGGACCGAACATTTTGCGAAGAACTTTTCTCTCGAACACCCCCAGAGCGGCTGCGTCAGTTTGCGAAACTATCCATGCCTCAGCACCATAAAGCAGCACAGGTAGAACGAACGACTTGTAGAGTGTTAGTTTTGTCGATCGAGAGAGGGCTCTGGAACTTAGTTGCTTATTGAGCCCGTAGTAGCACCTATTAGCAATTATTGTTCTTCGCTTTATCTCCAGGCTGATTTCGTTGTTTGTATTAATGGCGGTGCCAAGGTATACAAACTCCTTGACTACTTCAAAGTTATAGCTGCCGGATGAAACGTGGGAGTCTAAACGCCGCGCTCCCTTGTTTGTAGACAGCATATACTTTGTTTTACCCTCATTTATCGTCAAACCCACTTTAGCTGATTCCTTTTCGATAGAGGCGAAAGCAGCGATAACATCTCTAATGGTTCTGCCAACAATATCAATATCATCAGCGTACGCAAGGAGCTGGACACCTTTGTAGAAAATGGTGCCATTACAATGCACACCGGCCTTTCGTACGATCCCCTCCATGATGATGTTAAAGAGATCGCAAGACAGTGGATCGCCTTGCCTGAAACCTCTTTCGGTATTGAAGGTTTCGGATAGTTCATTTCCTACCTTGACGGAGCTGAGTGTGTTGCTCAACGTCATTCTGCAAAGTCTAATCAACTTTGCAGGTATACCGAACTCAGACATTGTTGCGTATAGGCAATCCCTTCTCGGGCTATCGAACGCAGCTTTAAAATCGACAGAGAGATGGTGTGTGCCAATTTGATTTTCGTGGGTTTTCTCTGGTCTATGGTGGACTTACCAGGTCGAAAGCCACACTGATAAGGGGAACAGGGGGCGAACCTTCACATGGCAACGTGTCTGACCGCCTCAACCTGGCGAGGCGGTTATCCATGTCGAAATCGTCTCAAGTCGACTCAAACCTCCAAGTGGTGTTCCTTGGACAACGGCCAACTGGCATCCGTCAGTTTGACGGCTAATTTGAGCGGCGGGTCGATCCATAGACCTTAAATATGGAATGTGCGCAGGGTTTGGGTCCCGCCACATTGCTACTGCCCAATGAAAACTAAAGCAGCCTCGGAACAAAACAACTAAGAACGTAATATTACCAGATTGCGAATTGTCCATGTCCTACATCTTTGTTGTGAGTAGGCTGCGAAAAATGGTAATATTGCTCAAGCATGTCAAAGTGGCTAAGTAAAAACGTAGTCACAATTTATTTATAAGTGATAATTAACTTATGGAGATGAAGATTTGTATGTGTTGTAAGTGCAGAATATTCCATATTAAACTAAATGAATTCAATATTTTTCTTACAGAATTAAATGAATGAGCAGTTTGCGTTTGATATTTGCTCTTATTGCTGTTATCGTTTTTTGTGTATTTATTGTTTCAGCTGACAAGCCCGATTATGTAGGCTGCGCAGCACATTTCTTAGCTTGAACACATTGACGATGGCAGCAACTTTGTCTCATCTGTCAAAATTGTTTACATGTATTCTTTTGGAGAAAAACTGGTCTAATGTAGCAGCGTTTTGTCGTCGATATAGAATCGTCCCTAATTTGACAGCTTGTCGTTGCAGCCGTCGTCAATGTGTTCAAGCTATCATTTTGAGCGCATCGAGTGCGCAGTTTTCTTAACCATTGTTCTTGTAAAACAACGAATGACAGAAAATATATGGCACCAAAGTTACAAAATTTGACAGATAAGTGTTATTAATGTGGCATGACTTCGCCAAGCATATTTTCACAGTGTAACCGAAACGTCAAAATCATACGTTTTGTGCTCGTTCGCCATTGCTTTTGCTCTGCAAATTCCTTGCCAATTTCAGTTGGCTGTGCAAGAAATTCGAAAACAAAAGAAAAACGAAACAAATAGACAAAACGAATAAGTAAGAAAAATGGTAAAAACAGCCCCTGTGAGTGGAGCAGAAAGAAAAATTTGCTAACAGAAGTACAAATCGCAGCAGAGTTTGTGAACATATATTTTTTAGGGGATTAAAAGACAGAAATTGTTTAATTTAAATGCAAATAAAAGAATTTAATTTGTGTTGTTTGCATTGCAAATATGAAGAAAAGCTTTATTAAGTGCCACAGAAATCAGTTGGTTGTGTAAACATTTAAAAGTTGTGCTTGAATCTTTTTCTACTGTGAGTCCTTAAAATATTTCATAGTATTTGATGCATTAACTATTCTTACTATACGTTTTATGGGCGTCAATATAATTGCCACGCCCGCCAGGTTGGCACAGGTAATTTGACTGTGAATTTGTCCGGGTCCAAGCAGGAATTCAGTCAATTTAAAGTTGCGCCGTAATTTCAAAAGAGCGAAGTTTTACTGCCAGCTCCAGTGATACGATAGTTGGTGTCATTTGGATGAATGGTTGCTGTGCTGCTATGGCCTTGAAATCTGCATTAGGCTATTCAAAGCTCGTAATGAACAAAATTTGTTCAATCCAAAAGCGCAAGGCTGGTATATCTCGAGGAAATATTTATTACTTGTGTGAAAACAAATATCCGTTCATATCAATTGCTAAAAGTTGTAATCCTTTCGCTATTAAACGGGCTGTTTGATGACTCAACTATCGAAAAGTCGTCATTGCTAGAGCCGCTTAAGTCATTCTGACTCATTGTAGGCTGGTTGTAGGGATGCTTACAATGGTAAAATTCTACTTTTAAGACACCAAAACCTTAAAATTTTCGTTTTCCAAAATTGTCCAGAAAAGTTCTTATACAATTTGAACAAACTCTGCTAATATCTGAGTTGCAATAAATTAAACGATGAATGATTTTAAATTAATTTCATAAATTATTCCAATGGTTTCTATATAATTCTTCTTTAAATTCCAGCTAATAGTTGCAAACCACTACGGGCTCCACTGAATCCTACACACCTTCATATGAATGACGTCTTCTAAACCACTGTCAATAATATATCGATCACTTTAAGAATAAAAACTAATAAAATAAGAACAGTTGGAATAATTTTTAGCACATAAAAAAGCCAGCCAACGACTACCGTTACACCATTCAAAGAAACAACACATGGCAAAGAAGACTCATCGATTGCAATGTTTTGTGATGGTTTAATGCATCTGACGCGTTGACCGCGTCTCTATTTATACCTTCTGAAGTCGCGTGCTTTTAATTTCTAAACAGTTATCAAGTATGTGAAACAATTATTTTTTACTTTCTTGTCTAGTTTAAGAAAAGAATATTTCTATTTTTCAGTAAGTTGGTGCTAAGAATTATGCCATTATTGCTTGCTTAAACAGGATCACTCGGTTTTATTGTTCACAACAATGTAAAAGTGCACGTTTGCTAAAATTGGGTTTATATTAATTTTGCTGAATGTTACACAGTCTGTAAAACAGACACAGTAGAGGTGAGTTTTTCATTTATTAAAAAAAAAGATATATATTAAGTTACATAAATCAACTAAATTTATGAATATTAAGCCGAAAATAATATATAAAAAATTACAATCCTGTTATAAAAAAAACAACTCGACAGTAATTAGAAACAGATCATTTTAAATAAGTTGGATGAAGTATCTCTCTTAAGATGTGTTAACTATTTATAAATCAACATTCTCCACTTTTATCAGCCTAAAAAGAGTAAAAATTTCCAAAAATGCCACACTTTACACTCAAGCGTTCATTTCCCAATTCAAGCATTATTTCGTTAGAATTGAGCAAATTTCAAACACACGATATTAAGGAAAAAATGTTTAATTCAAGAAACATTTGCTTAAAACTGAAGAATGAAAGCTTGAAAATCTTCAAGTGAAAAAAATTTCCTTGATTCAAGTAAACAATTTGCTGAAAACTAGGAGGTTTATTTCCTTGAATTGAGAGCAATTTGCTTGATTCAAGTAAAAAATTTACTATAAACTAGAATAATTTGCTGGATCTGAGAAATTTCTATTCCTAGAGTTGAGAACAGTTCATGTTTAAAATCAATTTTCTTATTAAGAGCAGAAAATGCCTGATATTGATTTGCTGAAAACGAGAAGAATTATCTCGATTTGAGAAATTTGTTCTCCTAGAATTGAGAAGAATTTGCTACATCTCCAATAAACAATTCTCTCATTATTATAATGCTTTAATTTTTCTTATAAAGAGCAGAAAATAGGCTTGATCCAAGTAATTAATTAAAAACTAGACGGCTTTACATAATATATAAAAGAATATTTTGTTTCTTTTATCTGAAAAAAATAGCTAGGCTACATTGTGTTTTTAAATTAAACAAAAACTTGATATATTTTAGAAATGCCTTATTTAATTATGTTTTTCATTAATTTTATAAAATAATACTATTAATATCTTATTTTAAAAGATTTTCTGACATCTTGTAATAAATTTTGAAAAGGCTTAAAATCAAATATTTTAAAATGAAAAATTTCCATATCTCTTAATATTCGAATTCAATTTGACATTGTGCGAGGGCTTAATTAGTGTTTGGCTTAATTATTATAATGCCATGTATCTTATATAACTTATTAAACTTAAACATATTATGCGAGTTTTTAAATTTAGTTCCTTTGTAGTTAATTCCATTTGTTATTTTTAAGCATTTGAAATCATGAGTTGACAAACCGCTAGGACAAAACGGGTGTCTTTGCGTTGATTTTGATCCAGTCAGTAATAAGATGGTGGAGAGAAGTTTTATTATTTGAGTTGTTATGTAAATAACTAACTTGCTGGCGCCAGTTGAAAGCTCAAAGTTTCGCCAGGTTGTCCTCTACTTGGTCTTTCCAACGGAGATGCGGTCGTCCTCTTCTGCTTTGACCGCCGCTGGGTACCGAAACTAATATTTTCTTCGCTGAAACGTCGTCTTCCATCCGTTCAACATGACCTAGCCAGCGAAGCCGTTCGATTTTTATGCGCTTTACTATGTCGATGTCGGCGTTTAGCTTATATAGCCCGTCGTTCCATCGTATTCGGTACTCGCCATTGACGCAGATGGGTCCGCAAATTTTACGAAGGATCTTTCTCTCGAACGCTCCCAAAATCTTTTCATCAGAGCTACTCAACGTCCAGGTTTGTTTTGCATATAACAGGACGGCATGATTAGTGACTTATAGAGCGTGACTTTTGTTCGTCGGGAATGCTCTGCTTTTCAATTGCTGCTAGCAAGAGTTATCCTTCGTTTTATCTCTCTACTGATATCGTTCATGCAGTTAATGCTGGATCCCAGGTAGACGAAGTCGTTCACAACCTCGAAGTGTTGTCAACAGTGACGTGAGTGCCAAGACGCTAGGACTGTTTGTTTATTAACACCAGATATTTCGTCTTATCGGTGTTCACTGCAAGACCCATGCGACTCGACCTTTTTTCTAATTTGGAGAATGCTGCACTGACTTCGCGTATATTATGGCCAATGATATCAATATCAGCAACATACGCTAGCAGCATAACACTCTTATAAAATAACAGTACGTTCAAAAAGTCCATAGGATGGCACATAGATGGCGTTACTAAATTTTTTTCCATATGATTTTTATTTAGTACCAACCTTCAAACGATACGTATAAAAATTTGACAACAATCTGACAATTGATTCGTGAGTTATAGCATTTTGTGTGCAACTATTGTTGTTGAAAAAAATAAATGGAAAAGTGCATTTCGAGTTTTGATAAAGCATTGCTTTTTGATGAAAAAAACTACAGTTGAAACCAAACAATGGCTTGATAAACATTATCCGGACTCTGCTCCATCGAGACAAATGGTAGAAAAGTGAATTGCTGAATTTAAACGTGGTCGTACCAGCAGAAATGATGCAGAGCGCAGTGGACGCCCAAATCAGACTGTTATTCCACAAAACATCAAAAAAATCCACAAATTGGTTATGAACGATCGCAAATTGAAGGTGCACGAGCTAGCTGACATTGTAAAAATATCAGATGGTAGTGTTTTTACCATTTTACACGAACATTTGGGTATGCGAAAGCTCTGTGCGTGGGTGCCGCGTGTGCTCGCAGTCGACCAAAAACAACATAGAATTGATGCTTTAGAGGAGTGTTTGGTGCTGTTAAACTGCAATAAAATCAAATTCTATCGTTGATATGTAACATGCCTTCAATATTATACACCAGAATCCAAAAGACAATCAGCTGAGTGGACAGCAGTCGACGAACCGAATCCAAAGCGAGCAAAGACCCAACAATCACCTTGTAAGGTGATGGCGTCTGTATTTTGGGATGCGAAAGAAATAATATTCATCAACTATCTCCAAAAAGGAACCACCATCAATAGCGACTATTACTGTGCACTTTTGGATCGATTGAAGACTGAAATCGCCAAGAAACGGCCATATTTGCAAAAGAAAAAAGTGTTGTTTCACCAAGACAATGCACCGTGTCACAAATCGATGAAAACGATGGCAAAATTGAATGAATTGGAATTCGAATTGCTTACCCACCCACCGTATTCTCCAGATTTAGCCCCCAGCGACTTTTTCCTGTTTTCAGATCTCAAGAGAATGCTTGCTGAAAAGAAATTCAAGTCCAATGATGAAGTAATCGCTAAAACTGAGCCCTATTTTGACGAGAAAAAGAAATCGTACTATAAAAGTGGTATCGAAAAGTTGGAAAATCGCTATACTCGCTGTATCGCTCTCGAATGCAGCTATGTTAAATAATATAATCGAGTTTTATCAAAATTTCGTTTTTTTCTTACTTATCCTACGGACTTATAGAATGACCTGTTAAGAGCAAATGGGTGGGAGAGGTCCTTCCCGATTTTAACTGCGCTGCTGGTGTTGCTCAGTGCCATCCTGCATAGATTCATTTTGCAGGTATACCAAATTCAGACATAGTGGAGTATAAGTGATTCCTTATTTGACTGTCGAAGGTGGCTTTGTAATCAACAAAAAGATGGTGGGTGTCGATTTGTTTCTCTAGGATCTTTTCCAAGATTTGTCGTAGCGTGAATATTTGGTCGGTGGAAGATTTTCCAGGTCTGAAGTGACACTGATTAGGCCCAATCAGTTGGTCTACGATGGGCTTCAGTTTTTTACATAATACGCTCGACAGGATCTTGTACGCGATATTTAGCAGGCTTTTCCCACTGTAGTTGCCGCAAATAGTGGGATCACCCCTCTTGTGGATTGGGCAGAGTACACTCAGGTTCTAATCGTTTGGAATCCATTCTTCCCACCATACCATATCCTGCATAGAAGCTCGTGAATGCATTTAAACAGAGCTTCGCCTTCGTTCTTAAACAGCTCAGCGTGTAGACCATCGGCGCCCGGGGATTTGTTGTTCTTACGCCGGAGTTACGGCTGTCAAGACTTCATCATAGTGGCAAGAAACTTCAACGCTGTCATCCATAATTGAGGTTTCCGTGATGGTATCGCTATTGGCGGGATTGTTGTCATCATCGCCATTCAAAAGATTAGAGAAGTGTTCCTTCCATAACGTCAGTGTACTCTGTATACCTGTCACTATATTTCCGTTTTCATCCTGGTTCTAAAACGATCAGCCAGTCGTCTTATCTTTTCGAAGAATTTTCGGGCCTCATTTTCATCGGTATACATCTCAATTTTCTCGCACTCGCCCGTTTCTAACTCTCTTTTTTTCCTTCTGAAAAGACGTCTCTCGTTCCTACCCTTTTCTCTGTATCGCTTCTTAGCAGCACGCGTTACAACCGACTGCAGGATGGCTTTGTAGGCGGTTTCAAAGAGGGCGGGGATATCCAATAACCGAAAAAAAGCTTCAATTATGGCAAGTAATAATCAAACGGTTTCCGGACAAATCTTAAGACTGCCTAAACAGTTAGTAGTACAAAATAACCTACCCTTGGCAGTGAGGGGAAATTTCATATTTGACAGCTCAGTAGAGATGTGAAATTTTAAAATTTTTTACTTGTATATCTTATGGAGAGAATTTGGTCTTATGTCGCAATGTCGTGTCGTCGATATAGAACTGTTGCTAATTTGATGACAGTCGCCAATGTGTTCCATGCATGAATATGACATTTCAGTAGTAACCGGTTATTTTTTCATGACTTTGCTTTTAAAATACGAAAAAAAACGAAAAATGGCCATTTCAGCCCTTGAAAGGACTTGGACCGAGCTTCCTATGATCAATTGTGTTGTGTGTGTTGTGAAATGTTTGAACACAAATGATCGAGAACTGGACCTACATGTTTTATGCCGACTCCGAACGGCTTATATTCTCAAGAAGCTTTTCATGGCAGTTTTTACTCTCTGAGGTTTGCCATTGCCTTCAGAGAGGTGACGGCCGAACAGAAAAATTAATTCAATTGAAAAACTTTCTGTGTCAGCTGGGGGATTCGAACCTGGGTTCTCTGGCGTATGGGCCACACACTCTACCCACTTCGCCACGGCTTTTAAAATAGCCATAATTTTTATGCATATAAGCGAAATGCGTTTAACCGAAAAAAAATATTGATTATTTTAAGCGCGAAGTAAAATATCTCAAGTTCGAATAGTATCATCAAGTATTGGCGATAGTTACTGTCTATTCAAAATATGAATATGGACGAAATAAATGATATTTGTGTTATAGACGATCTGGAAAGTATTTTTTGTATTTGTGGAGTATTTGATTTGGCGTCTGGGTTGGTGTCTGGTTTTGTAGTGATGTTGCGCGTTGAATTTTATATGTTAATATGGATAATATGGATGGTTGTTCCGATTAAGTCGCTTAGTTGGATAGGTGCACCACTTGAAATCCTTGGTTCCAAATAGTCCTTATAATATAAACAATCTAATGAAACAATAGATATTTTTCTTATTTTGGCGTCCGGCCATCCGGGTTGTTTACCACTGTTAAATATTACTCAGATGTAAACTTTAAAAACGTGTAATTTTTTCCCCCTACCAGAATACGTTGATCGATTTCTGTAATATTTTTGGTTGTAGGACTGTGAAATATGCATTGATTCCCGAATAGAGGTTATTGGCACTACAGATGGTAAATGATTTATTTTATGATTATAATCATTAGAGAACTTTTTTTTTTGTCTTTTCAAAAGCATTGCTTTTCTTTAGGATTTTGCAAGCATTTACAAAAAGGAAAATTAACAAAAATTAATTTTAAGATTTTTTCGAGTATTTTTTATTTTGCGCACTTTAAACCACTTTAATGAGTTGTAAGTATTTAAAGTTAAAATATGCTTTTAGTTAATTTTTATGTGAAATTTTTAATATTTTTTTGTTTTTGATTTTTATTTCCTGTTTATAATTTTTTTTTTCTATTTTAACTTCTGATTTTTAATCCATCGGTTAAGTATTCGTGAAATTTATAAATTCTGCTAAATCTCAGTTAAATTGAGTCAACTTGCTGTCAATGCGTCTATCGCTTCAGCGATTGGCTGATTGGCGCAATTTTACTGTGACGCAACAAAATTCATGAAGTTCAAATTAAATCCCTTTGCCAATAGTTGGCTGAGTGTTCGCCGTAACAGTTCAAGTACACAAAGGTTTTGAATAAGTTTCCGTATACTCTGACACAAGCTTTGGACGACATCGCTCGGTATAATCAGTGCACTTTTTCCACGCGATCAAACCTGTTTTTGTGGCATTACCATAGGAACGCAGGATATTTTCTTCGGGAACGAACATTTGACCACGTTTGGGCTTATTTGTCTCTGTGTAGGGATATTCACGGGGTTTTCGGAGACCATCTTCAAACACAGTCTTTGTAGTTGTTATATTACGCTCGAATTCGTCCGAATCAAGGAAACGTATCGAAGAACTTCTACTCACAGTGCTATTGTGAAAACCTTCATTCTTCCATTGAACAAACGCCGATCCTAATTCGGCGGTACTTTTCATTGGTGGAAGGTATTCCTGATCGTAGATGCTTTTGGCTTTAAGGCATTCAATATCCACCGGCAGACATGGAACGATACCACGTGAATCGCTTTGTTCATTGTAACGAGTTTCAAACCAATTACTTATGAGAACATCTGAACTGTAGCGGATGTTATTAGAAGGATTTATATACGAAGAAACACTAATGGAGTTTTTTTTTAATTTAATCTTTTCTGCGTCTTTCATTTTGCGAAATTTTTAGAAATTTGCACGAGTGTTTCGAAAAGAAAGGAAAATAAAACAAAACCGAACAAAATGCGTAACCCGGAATCTTCAAAAAACTATTTCAAACAAAAACATTTGACGAATAGAAACTGAAACTGAAACTGAACAGAAATTAAGATCAATCAGTCAAACCAGCAGGTATAAATTTTCGAAAATTAAAATGCTGGATCTTGATGTAGTTGGGTCATGATTGCAAAAGGAAATAGTTAAAAATTTTACCAAAAAACTCTAATTTGCACACAAAATAAGTCGATTGGCCAACTCATCAAATAGTGCTGCAAACAAATGACGAGGAATATATTTGTTTTTCATAAACAATACCATTTTTGAAAAAAAACTTTTCACAATCGTTTTCATTTGACGTCTTCACTTTTTCACTTCACTACGCACAAAAACGCGATTCTTGTTCGTCTAATGGAAAGTAGTTGCTGAATAGAGTTGGTGATAAGAGTTGCTGAATGCCTATTAAACAAAGCTTTTATGAAAAAAATGTAAACAATGTATAAGAAAGAAGGAAACTTTTGCAAAAATGACTTCATCATTAATATCATTTTATTTGCGCAGAAGATATTGGAAATAAATAAATATGAACAAGATAAGTTTTGCGACAGCATAAAACAGCCAAAAGTAGTAAAGCAAATAGTATTTACTTGTTATTGGCAATATCAACATTTTTCTCTAAATAGTGGATAAGATACTGTTTCTGCGTACCGCTTGTCCTTTTTCCCTAAGCTGCTTTTCTTTTTACATTATTTATTTTTAATTTAAAGTCATTTTCTGTCCTTAACGTGCGTTTGCTACCGGCGTTAACTTTATTTCCATTTCAGCGAAAAATGAACAGCTGTTGCCCTTTTAGCACACAACGGGAATCGCATTTTCCGTGTAAAGGTGAAAACTTATTTCACATGACGATAACGCAGAACAGGAATTGACCCCCAGATATTACTTATCATAGCATTATAATAAAAATCTATCACATACTTTTAGGCATCACAAAGAAATTAAAAATACACAATATTTAAAAAAATAGACCTTATTGCACATCTACAGAGCCAGGCTTTTGCATTGCTACCCTATTTTTGAAAACCACGTCTATAGTATAGATTTGATAGTCATCACAAAAAATGCGCTTGCGTAATAATAATATAGATATGTAATACTTCTATATTGGCAGTACACCCAGGTGTACAGGAAGGTACATTTCCCAACATTAGAGCACAGATATATCGTTATATGAGCGAAAAAAAATATGAACGAATGTACCCGAAATGAAATTTCAAAATCAAAAAAATCAGGAGCGGCGCGAAAGCTTTCAGTTAAAATTTTTCTTTATTCAATTAATTCAATAAAAAAAAAGTGGAAGTGGTACGTAGCTGTTATTTGTGCAAAGCAAAAAACAAAAAAACTCCAAACAAATCAAATAATTTTACATGCGTAAGTATCTCCACATCTTCATGGAATAGTGTATAAAATATATATATTGGGTTGGCAACTAAGTAATTGCAGATTTCACTCATAGATGGCTTTAGTTAAATTTTTAGGTTTGCTGACGTAATCGAAATGTCAAACACATTTTGTTATTTGATAGTTGGTACTTCAACTGTCAATCAGTAAAAAAAATTGGTGTCAAAATTGGTTTGCCAAATTTCGTTCTGGTGATTTTTCACTCAAAGATAAAAAACGCTCTGGTCGTCCAGTTGAAGTTGATGACAACTTAATCAAAGCAATTATCGATTCGAATCGTCACAGTACAACACGTGAGATTGTAGAGGAGCTTCATGTATCACATACATGCATTGAAAATTGCTTAAAACAACTTTGCTATGTACGAAAACTCCATATATGGGTTCCTCATGAACTGAAAGAAAATCATTTAACACAACGCATTAACATCTGCGATTTGTTACAGAAACGTAATGAAAATCATCCATTTTTAAAACGATTGATAACTGGTGATGAAAAATGGGTTTTTTACAACAATGTCAATCCGAAAAGATCGTGCAGCAAGCCATGTGAACCAGCTCAAACAACATCAAAATAAAGTTATGTTATCAGTTTGGTGGGATTACAAAGGAATTGTCTACTTTGAACTTTTACCACCCAACCGAACGATCAATTCAGATGTCCACATTGAACAACTAACAAAATTGAACAATGCAGTTGAAAAAAAGCGGCCCGAATTGACAAATCGAAAAGGTGTTGTATTTCACCATGACAATGCAAGGCCACACACATCTTTGGTCACTCGGCAAAAATTATTGGAGCTTGGTTGGGATGTTTTGCCACATCCACCATATAGTTCTGACCTTACACCATCTGATACTTTTTATTTCGATCTTTGCAAATCTCCTTGAATGGTAAACATTTCAATAATAATGATGATGTCAAATCGTACCTGGTTCAGTTATTTACTGATAAAAAGCAGAAGTTTTATGAACGTGGAATTATGATGCTGCCTGAAAGATGGCAAAAGGTCATTGCTCAAAATGAGCAAAACATTACAGAATAAAGTTATTTCGTTCCATGAAAAAATTGTCTTTTATTTTTTAAAAAAAATCCGCAATTACTTAGTTGCCAACCTGATATATATATATATACAGGGTTGTCAATATTCAAAGCGCCCATTTTATTTTTAACTAAATCAAAGAAACCACAATTTTTTGTCTGTTGGTCATGAATATCATTTAATTGGGTTCAAGTAGATTTGCTTACATCATTTCTTGAATATGATATCTCGTAAATGGTCGCCATTGGCCTCTACGACATATTGTGCTCGTTTTGCAGCATTTTCCATGGTTTTCTTCAACATTTCGATGGGAATGGCGGTTATTTCTTGACGGATGTTGGTTTTCAGCTCTTCTAGGGTCTTTGGCTTGTTGACGTAAACCTTTGATTTCAAATAACCCCACAAAAAGAAGTCTGGAGGCGTTTTGACATCAAACCATTTTTTGACATCAAACGGCCAGGGAACAATTGCTTCAAAAAATCGATTGTAGTGCGGCTTGTGTGTGGTGGCGCGCCGTCTTGTTGAAACCAGTAGTGCCTGATACGCTTTCGACGAACGATTGGCATGAAAAAATTGTTTATCATATCGCGATAACGCTCCTGATTGACAGTAACTCTGTGGCCATTATCATCTTCGAAAAAGAACGGCCCAATGAGCATTTTAGCACAAACGCCGCACCAAACAGTGACTTTTGCAACGTGAAGAGGTACCTCTTGAATCTCTTGTGGATTTTCAGTTTCATACAAACGATAAATTGTTTTCTTGGAAGGCGCACTTTTCACTTTATTTTTTTTTTTGAAAGCATGTTAAGTTTTCACTATTGACTTGTTTTGTTGAATGTAAATTTCAACAATTTTAGAGCGTTCGCGTGGCGTGTACTGTTCCATTGTAAACATTTGCTTGGAATGACGCTTCAAACGCGGTATGTCATTAGTCAATTTGGCATCACTGCGGAAAGTTACAGTGTTGCCAGATGGGCGCTTCGAATATGGACAACCCTGTATATTTATACGGATTGGCAAAGGATACAGAAATGCGAACCATTAAATGTGATATATGTAGAAAGCAACTAATAGGTGGGGAAATGCCTCTTTTATCAAAAATTAAGATTAGAGTTCCTTTTGTATCACCTTCTTAGGAAGTGTGAGAGTGCTTAATTAGAGATAGAATTTTAAGACCAAATTTTTCAAAACCTTCCTTAAATGCCAAATACCATAAAGTCAATGCCAAGGAAATTTATGGATGACCATATAAAAATATAACTTTTTTTTAACACAACTCCTATTTTCAATGACCATAGATTATTACTTTGTAAATCGATTAATAATTTATACATTGATATACGTTTGAAATTGACAAAATATGGTCTGTTCCAACACCAGATATATTTATTTATAAAAGTAGTTGTAGCCTTGTTTGGGGCCACAGTTTTTCATTTCAACCGCCCCTGGAATGACTTAACATTTGCTTCACTGTAAAAGTTAAAAAATATTCAAAATTACTAACATAAGCAAATATTTTTAATATAGGCTATTTTAAATCTATCTTTGATTTCGGAGTTTAAATGGGGAAATCCCAAAAATGGTCAACCACAGGCGAAAAATAAAAAGTTATTAAAAGCATATAATTTTAGGATCTTATCCTGAAGAAACACTTAAATTTTATTTATTTAAAAAATTTCTACATTAATTCATTTACTATGGTGATCAAATCCCCCGCAGTGTTTCAGAAATGTAGTATTTCTTTTTAGTAAATGTTTAGTAAGTCTTTCGTACATGTTTTTGTTTTATTAAAAATGGAAGGTATTGTCTAAAATAATAATGAAATTATTGAGACAAAGAAAGAACAACATATTAAATTTGTTTATTAATTACTTAGATACCTATTCTGGTGATTGACAGTTGTAAATTTATTGACAACTGTAAAAATTTCTTATTCTTAAATGTAATCAAAAGCTCATAACATGACAAAAATGTCAACATCATTAAAAAAATACTCAGAACAAATAAATTTGTGAAATATTTTAAAAGTTTTCAACTCCTTTGACCAAAAAATAGCACATTAAAGACTAGCTTGTCAATGAATTTACAGTTGTCAATCACCAGAATAGGTCTATTAGTTTCTTAATTACTTAGATACTTCATTACTTTATTACCCAATACATCCAAATGGAAAAATCTGACAAGTTCCGACACGAAACCTACGAAGAAATTAAATAATTTACTGTGCTCTCACTATGTCCTTAATTAAGATCGCGTATGGCTTCTCTGGAAGCTTGTTAAATTTTTAAAAAATATTGTCTTTTGACTTTTTCTTTACGGCTAATAAATTCACAGATCTATGAACTTAATCTTAAAATGATTTCCGTTTCGTGAAACGCATGTTTAAAATAATCATTTTGCTATTAAATTAAGATAAATACGAATTGTTTTGTTTTGTTTTTACTATACCAATATATAGTTTTTCGATAATATACACCAATACTAAATATATCTCTGGATCGTATGAAAAATTTTTAAAAGAAGCGTCCGAATGAAACGTCCGGCGGCATGTTGGGATTTGCCCATATTCATTGAAAGAGTAGGTTGCTGCCAATATACAAGTATTACATAAATGATTTTGTAAAATTACTTTAACCCGTTCGGTGCCTGGACCATCTCCCATCAGCGTCGAGTTAAGGTTTTGTGGGGCCTGTTCTGCAGAATGATTTTCAAGGACTTTCCGGGTAACGTTTTTTCGTCAAAAACATTCATTATCTTGAAAGACAAGAAAATTTCTAGCAGTCGTTGTTTTAAGCAGTTGTCAGCTCATATGATGACGCATGCATTACGCATGCGATCAAAGCACATAAAAATTGGAAGAATCACACCAAGAGCAGATTGGCGTACAAAATGCGCACAAAAGAATCAAAAATATTGTCAATTGACACCAGTCTACTTAACCAATCAGCGATTGAAATGGAATACTGGCGATGTATTTTAAAACGGAGTGCGTCATCAAATTTCTTAGAACAGCAGTACCGTTTCGCGGAACTGACCAAACTTGCGGATCGGTTCACAACGGACATTTTTTGGGTATTTTGGATCTATTGAGCGAATTTGACCCACTTCTTGCGTCGCACATCGCAAAACACGGAAACAAGGGTCGAGGTATTATAATTTAAAGTGGATATTTAGGCGAATTAACGATTTTTTAAATTTGAATACTGCTTAGGCCAAACATCGTATTTATCGGATATGATTTGCGACGAATTCATAATGGCTTTGATAGGAACGAAAGTAATGAATATAATTATAAGCGAGCTTAGAAATGCAAGATATTTTTCATTAAGCGTAGATTCCAACCCGGAAGTTAGTCATTGCGACCATTTGGTGTTTTGCGTTCGCTACACTAGAAAACGTGCTCCTGTCGAGCGATTTCTTCAATTTGTTCCGATCACTCATCACAAGTCGGAATAATTGAGGGAAACTGTGATTGTATTCCTGGAGAAATATTCAATCGATTTGTTGAACTGTCGTGGCCAGTCCTACAATAATACCAACAAGATGATTGGAAAATATTCCGGATTTCAGCAGCGAATTCTCAATTTAAATCGATTCGCAATTTTTGTTCAATATGCATCACATTCTCTGAATCTAGTCGGAGTAGCTACTGTTTTGGAGAACAATAAAGCTGTTTCGTTTTTGCTATTCGTGGAAAATACGTACTTATTTTTTGTCAGCTCAACTTTTCGTTGGAAATTACTCCAAGATGCATTGCAACACCGTCGACATGTTCTCGGCCAAAAAGGATTCAACTTCTTTAAACGTTAACATTGTTGAGGTGAAAGGGGTTCGGTTGCGTCTTATCGATGATGAATGCCTTCAAACAACACAGGTCAACAAAGCGCTAGCGACTGGTATGCTGTGAGAGCTGCGCGATTTCGAGAATATTCTCATACTGAAAATCTAGTAAGCCTTTCTCAATAAATTCGACAATAAATTCGTGAGTCGTGCTCTGCAGACTTCAGATTTGAATCTATCTGTAGCGGTGCAACTCTATCAAAGCCTTGTCGATCACTTTGAGGAGCTGAAGAATCAATACGACGAATTTTGGGAAGAAGCCAAATCGACTTATATTGCGCTTGACGCTGGCAAATATACAATCAGATTAAGAACAACTTTCACTCTCGAGAACATGAATCAGAAGAAAGACAACTGTCTTGAAGAAGAAGAAAAAAAAAAACGGCAGCTATTACAGTTCCATTTTCACTCCCATCATAAACTCCTTACTTAAAAATTTAAAGAAAATAATGAAATCAGCCTGCAAAAACATCGCATCATTTTATGTGAATCATTTTGGGTTCTCGGTTACTATTTATCGTTTTGCGTATAACCTGCTCAGATGGGTAATCCATTTTAGTTAAAGTTCTATCTATTAATACACATTAAAACTTTTAACAAAATTAAAGAAAAGTATTTGTATGTAAATTAATTACGACCTTTTCAGAAGTTTTTTATGTTATGTGCTTTTTATATACTTACTTACTTACTTAGATGGCCGTGACAACCCGTGTCCGGATTTCGACCGACCTCATCAGCTCTCGCCAGGCGCCTCTGCTTTGCGCGCGCCTTCTCCAATCGGATACACCAAGCGCGGTTAGGGCTTCCTCAGCCTGGTCCATCCATCGGAGGCATGGTCTCCCTCGTCGTCGTTGACCAGCGACCCTCGCCTCGAGCACCTTTTTCGCTGGAGCTTCGTCGTCCATACGATGGACATGACCCAGCCAGCGTAGTCGCTGCACAGTTATACGCCGAACTACGTCAATGTCTCCGTAGAGCTCATACAGCTCGTGGTTCATTCGGATGCGATAGTCATCGCCGACTCAAACAGGACCGAAGATTTTGCGAAGAACTTTTCTCTCGAACACCCCCAGAGCGGCTGCGTCAGTTTGCGAAACTACCCATGCCTCAGCGCCATAAAGCAGCACAGGTAGAACGAGCGTCTTGTAGGGCAACGGCAAACTGGCATCCGTCAGTTTGACGGCTAATTTGAGCGGCGGGTCGATCCATAGACCTTAAACATGGAATGTGCGCAGGGTTTGGGTCCCGCCACATTACTACTGCCCAAGGAAAACTAAACCAGCCTCGGAAAAGTGCTTTTTATATAGCTCTAATAATTTTTCAATTATTAATACTAATATTTTCGAGCTCTAGGTCTATGTTGTTTTTCTGAAGAAAACAATCAACAATTACAAAAAAGTAGTTTTGGTCGCCTCATAACACTATGCGGCATCGTTCTATCTGATGACGTACAGAAACAAATATATGTAGGTAGTTGATATATTTTTAATAAATAACATTTCTTACTACATGCATACAAACATGTCGAGAAACCATCAAAAAGCTATTTCCTACTTTTTGGAAGGGCTAAAAAAACACGCTCTCAAATACACTACAAAATGCTCTCAAATACACTACAAAGCGCTCAAAATTTTTTAGAAAATTAAACGCATCGAACGTTTCAAAATAAAAATCATCAAATCTTGAAATTGTCCGGATTGCTTCTTTTAGTTTAAAGATAGACTAGCGGATATACCCGGTTATACACGGGATACTATTTTTAAAAAAAGCGTAAACTAAGAATCGCGTTGATTTTTTTTTAAATTTCTTCAAAATGAAGTCCAACTGGTTAAACTAATTTATGTAGGGTAAGATGAGAGACCGTTTTGGACATATTTTTTTTTTTGCTAACATATTGCTTTTCTTACTGATTTTCGTTAAATATTGATTTTGACAACTTTTTACTTTTTTGCCCATTACATTGAACGTCATCTTTCAACAATTTAAAAAATTACAGATCTGGATCAACGGGTTCGGATAGAGGAGTCAAAAAATAACGTCTGAAAAGGAAATGTCCCCATGAGTCAAGTGATTAATTTCTCGCAAGTCTATAGACTTCCCAGTTGGTTGAGCATTGTTTTTTTTTCGCTCCATATTTTTCGGAGTTTCTTTTTGATGGGGCTGATCGATGATCGATAAACCAGGGACAAGACTCATTTTTTAATATTAATCGAACGTACATGGACATGTTTCTCAAATAGGCTGCCGATTGAATTAAGATATACTTGGACTAAATCTATTTTTCTAAAAAGAATAAAACTTTGGGTCCTAGAATGTAATTATTTTAATATTGATGCAGTACTATCGTTTATACGAACGAAAATGGCCATTTCAGCACTTGATAAGACTTTGACCGAGCTTCTTACGATCAATTGTGTTGTGAAATGTTTGAACATAAATGACCGAGAACTGGACCTACATGTTTTATGCCGATTCCGAACGGCTTATTATTACCGTGCTTTTACAAAATACTGTTCTGAAAAGTGTTCAGCCTAAAAGTAAAAGATTCGTTCGTTGATTCACTTAAAATTATATTGACATTGAAGTCACCACATAATGGGTCTCATGCATAAAAATGAGATAGTTCTCAGAGATCGATCTGGCGAGATCAAACTCAAGCAGTGAGTCATAAGAATTTTCTCCGTCTAGGGCTCAGAATTGTATGCATAAAAAATAAATCAAGCTCATGACAAATTACTCAACAAAAGTGGGATCGATCTCAAAGCTCTTCTTAAGTTTGTAAGGTAATTTGCACGAGTTAAAGCTTATCTCGTTTTTTACATAGAATTTAGAAGGATAAAAGTCTTAAAACTTAAATTTCAACGCGTTTCTATAATGTGCTTTCGTGGAAAAGTTGAAGGAAGCCATTAAGGAGTGGAGAATATTATTCTCCATATTAGAATATCTTGCAAAGATTTGGCAAAAGTTTGTTTTCATCTACAAGATATAACGAAAGAAATAAAGCTAAATTTGTAAAAATATTTTTAGTTATTACATAAATTTGTATTTCAATCAGTTGCAAGGGCTCTGAACTTTTAACTGGATGGAACAGTTTCCAACTTCATAAAACTTACTTTTTAATAATTAAAGAACAATTAATTGTTGGGCCATATTGTAATTTGTCTCAATAGAGGATCAAAAAATTGGCGTGGAAGGAAAATATTGCGAATTAAGCAAAAAAAAGTGATGCGCAATTACAAATGTGCATTTGAGAAAATGCAACAGATTTAAAACAATATAATGATTATTGTTATGATTATTAAATATTTGCTTGTCCAATATATTGGATTGATAACTAACAAATCGATCGCAACCATGACTGATAGACTAAAATTTCGTGGACTCATAAGTGCCAAGTTTTGGGACAAATGAAAAAATTTTCTGACGAATCTTTATTTTCACTCATTGTTAAACTACCACACCCAGGGGAAAAAATCGTAAAACCAAAGAAATTACACTTTGCCACAAATACTTTTATTGGTTAAATTGCGACCAAAGACAAAACATCCTTACGGCAAAGACATAAAGATTGTTAGATTCCCAGGAACAATATACTTTAAATCAAAAACTTAAATTCTTGTGGCGACTTCAAAAAAGCATGAAAAAGTTGTAAAAGTAATGAAAATATACTTTGGCACATAGACTTTTATTCGTTACGGAAAAGGCTCAGAATGTTAGATCCTTGATTTTAAGTACATGGCTTCATGAAATTAATGGCTTCTCTCGGCTTCTCTTTGCTGCGTGCGTTTATTATAACAAGAACATTAAATTAAATTAAATTAAATATCAAATTTAAAACCGTGGAGATTTGAACCCACACCCATCGATACCACCGATTGAGAAGTCACTACCCTACTCATCGAGCCAAACTCCTTTGTTACGCAGAGTGATTGATTCAATATTAATTACAACTGAAGCTAACACAGCATAACACAATAATCTATTAATAGATTTTTGTTGTATAGCTATCAACAGAATACTGTGACATATGTTACTGCGATCTGTTAGCACAGCTACAGTTATGTCAGCAAACAGTAGCAAGGCTGTTTAGATCAGTGGGTAGAGCGATGGACTGGCACCAAAAATTCCAAGTGCAATTCCTCACGGCGGGCAAAGACATTTTTTTTATTTTCTTTTTGTTGATGAAATATAATAAAATTTACTGGTGTGAATATTAACGTGTGTTTTTTTACAATTACAGTTCAATGTTGGCATTCCCACACGATTTTCTTATTCTTCGTATACAAATATGATTTTGAAGAAAACATTCTTTAAAGTAACAGACTTTATATTTGAAACAATGAAGCTTACTCTCAAAAAAAACAAAGAAAAATTGTTGATTTTACATACTTTTTTCAATTCCTTGTTAACAAAGAACTAAATCGTTATAGTAAATATTTTATTTTCACGGCAAAGATTGTTTCATTGATTAAGCTTCAAAGAACTTCTGTCTTTTGTTTCGATAATGCAGCACTTGCATAGTTAAAGGATAAATCATTATTGCAACGATCTTTTCATTGTGGTAAAGATATTTTGGTTACAGTTTTACAAGAACTTTTTTTTCTTTGATTTTAAGGCGTTCAATTTTTGCGCTGCACTCTCAATAGTATGCGGCGATCTTTATTACTTTAAAAATTGTGAGTTCACTAAAAAGGTGACTCAACATGTAACGAGAAAGTTCTCAGACAAGCGAGCTGTATCTCAAGATTACGCATATCGTTTTGAGAACTTTATTGCAAAGAGCTTTCGTTTTAAGAAGTTTCTCAGGCCTTAAGATCCTTCTCAATGAACGAGATCTAACTAGCGGACAAAAGATTTTGTATAATTATGACAACGAGAAATTGCTCAAACAATCGAGTATAAAGTAGTTTCTCACTTTTATGCATGAGACCCAATAACAGAAGGTTGTAATCAATAATACAGTTAGACAATGTAGAGGACAAGGAGTCAACAGGAAAACATTTATAAGTCATATTTCATGCTATACACTTAAGTCATAAGTCATGTTATACACTTAACATATAACAAAAGCATTTTAGTAAAGTTATCCGATATGCAAATATTTATAAATTCAGTTTTTGGCGCACACGATTTACTTGATGATTTTAGATGTCAGATTACTTTTACATGATAACTTTTACGAGAAATATTTTTTTTAGAATATTTGTACCCTCTAGTGCGCTTTTGAACGGCTCTGTCTGTCATTAGAAAAGAAAAATGTCCTTTTGTTTTTAGTTTATTCATAAAAAATTATTTATTCTTTAGCAACATATTTGGTACTAAATAAAGTATAAAAAATGCAGATTCAAAAATTGCACCTTTTTTTATAGACACGTCAGCACCAAAGCTTAGTATTATTTTGACCAGACCTAGCAACAGCTCACTACGTTCATAGAATTATGGATTTGGCACCAACGAAGGAACGAAAATGGCCATTTCAGCCCTTGAAAGGACTTTGACCGAGCTTCTTATGATCAATTGTGTTGTGTGTGATGTGAAATGTTTGCACACAAATGATCGAGAACTGGACCTACATGGTTTACGCCGACTCCAAACGGCTTATGTTCTCAAGAAGCTTTTCATGGCAGTTTTTACTCTCTGAGGTTTGCCATTGTCTGCAGAGAGTTGACGGCCGAACAGAAAAATTAATTCAATTGAAAAAACTTTCTGTGTCGGATGGAGGATTCGAACCTGGGTTCTTTGGCGTAAGAGTCACACACTCTACCCACTACGCCACGGCCGCCACGAGTGGCTTGGCACCAAGTCAACAATATATCGTGGTATCAAAAAGAGCGAATCCTCCGAATTGCTTCGATTAAATTCGGGCTTTAATAAAAAGAAAACTTAAAAAGACCAAACAAACTGCAAAAAGCATCCAGATATTTCGACATAAATGGTGTCGGGCATACACTGCAAGCAACGAAAAGTGGGAAAAACCCCCTAATGGAGGAACTTAATTAAAAAGTTAAAAAATGTTTTTAAGTGTATGTTTTTAATGACAACCCAAATGTAGGTTTGTTTTAAAATGTTCCTTTCATAATAAACAGAAAGAATTTTTTTGAAATAAATCATTGGTTTTTGTCCTACAAAAAAAGGCGTCGCGTGTGTGCCCAGGTTCAAATCCCATCTATCAGAAAATTATTCCAATAGAAACATTTTTTCGATCGACCGGCACCTCTCTGCACACAGTAAGAAGCCTCAGAAAGAAAACATTTGCATGTAAAGCTTCTTGAGGACATGAACCATTCGAAGCCAGTATAAAACTTGTAGGTCCAGTTCTCGGTTATTTATTTTAAAATATTTTAGGGGGTCCTCTGGTAATCCGAAAAATTTTTTTTTGATTTTTTTTTTCATATTTCTATTGCTCAGATACTCAAAAACATTTTCCCAAAAGGATTTTTCAAAATTCGAAATAGTTTAGGCGATACAGGCATTTTTGTGTAGGTATGTTTTCGTCAAAATAACGCATCAGCAAAGTTGTTTATTTGCCTGCAGTCATTAGTCGAAAATTCTGTGGAATTCTTCCAAAATATGTATTGATATTACAAAATATACACACACAGTATGTATACATGCAGTATGTATACATGCATGTTTTGATTTAGGGGTTGAAATGATTTTGAGCCCAGGTGTTCACATGAAAGAAGCAAACGAACGAGATTCAGTTTATTTTCGAACGCTGAAAGCTACGCGTGCGCGATAACTGCTGTTGTAAAATAAAAGAAAAATCGTTTTGTGTTTTTTTTTTGCTATGGATAAAAAAAGCCACCCAAACGCGCCGCGTAAGTACGCGTATCGAACAAAAAAGAGGCATTTCCGTGGAAACCAGCACTCCCAAGTAGAGGACACCGACTTTGCCAGCACATCGGCCAAAAAATTGAAGAAAACGCAAGACAATGAAGTCATCATCGAAAACAACCTCCAGTTCTGTTTCTTGGAATTTTTTTCATTTTTCCAAACGCTTGCTGCTCTGGTTATCTGCGCCCAATGTAAACAAAAAATTCGATTTGGAAAAACATGTATGCGTGGAGTCGGCTTCAAAGTGAGTCTGCAGTGCCAATGTAAAGCTACACAGTATATTAATTCTTCGCCGGTGGTCGGTAAATCTTTTACGGCGACCCCGTTGTCACAAAAAAGGAGTGCATCGCTCACGTGCAAAAACGCATGGGCACACGGCTGCGCAAGGCCAAAAAAGAAAACAAAGGCATCGGTGGAAAAGGCACTGGCAAACTGACAGACAAAGTCATAAGCGAGCTGACTACTTACTATGGACTTGCTATTCGACGTAATAAGGACTCTGTGGAAAACATGAGAAAAGAAATATGGTCAACATATTATCACAAAAGTTCAAGTGATAGTAATCCACAACATATGTATTGCCCACCTGGTGAGTCCAGCTGGTGCGCCTATCAAAAGTCAGCAGCAGAAGGCTCATTAGCCTCATTTCACCACACGTACGCCCCACTTGATGGAAAGGTTCTGCAAGTAATGAAGCCCATATACGAAGCGTTATCATCCGACGATCTACTCAACCGATGCACTGGAGGTGAAACGCAAAATTGTAACGAATCGTTCAACTCGCTTTTGTGGACCTTTGCGCCGAAACATATCCACTGTGGTGCTACCACAGTCGAAATCGCAAATTTTCTGGCAACCTGCATTTTCAACGAAGGCTTCACAAGTATTTTAAAAATAATGTCAACAATGGGTATTGTCATCGGCCCACAAGCCGAGATGTATGCCGAATCTCGCGACGGAAAACGACTTCAACGCTCAGAGCTAAAAACGTACGCATCATCGAAAGAGGGTCGCACAGCCCGCAGAGCCCAAAAAGCCATGGAAAACTCGTTTTATGAGATGGAGGAAGGCACACTTTATGGGGCTGGAATTGCCGATTAATATTCGTAAGTATTGTATTAAAAAAATATGTGTTAATGTCATTTGTGTGCCTCAAAATTGAAGTCAAAACTTTAAACGCGTTTTTCTCGAAACCATGTTTTTCAAAACTTTGCGCACGATAACTCAAACAGTTTTTGACCGATTTTGATATATGAGGCATGAAACGACGCAGAATTTACGCCGCTATAGCCCCTACCTCAAACTTGCCGAAAAAATAATGTTTACTATTTTTTTTCTACACTAGACTACAAAAAAAAAGGTCGAAATTCGATTTTTCATTTTCAAAGTGGCGGCTCCCCCCCTAAAAAAATTTCGATTTTTGTTTCCGAGGTAGGGGCTATAGGGACATTCATTCTAAGTAACTGAATATTTTTTTTTTTTTTCAGACGATGTTTACACTTGGAATCGTGCGCAATTTGGACCCACCTTTTTTCCGGAGAACCTCGTTACCAGGCCGAGAACTTTCTGAACGGTCCATAAATTCACTTTTTCAAAATTTTGTATTTTTTTCAATAAATTAAGCTACCCAAATCAAAAAACGGAACTAAAATATCTTTACTCGTTCTCTTTCCACAATATTTTGAAAAAAGGCTAAAATTTGGCATAGATTACCAGAGGACCCCCTTAATAACACGTAAAACACAACATTTAATAACAGCTCGGTGAGGGTTTCAATGGCCAACTCCTTTTAAGGGTTTAAATAGCCAATTCGTTTTTTTTAGGGGGCGAATTGGGCGTTATTTCTAAAGCTATTGGGAGTATGCATTAAAAATCGCGCATTCGTAACCAACTTCATATTTACTATACATATCTGTAGTTTTTTAAAACATTAAAATTACAGAAGTGGTGATTTTAGCATAGATGACAAAGAACGTCCAGGCAAGCCTGATGAAAGTTCAAAGATTATGATTTGGAGGCATTACTCGATGAAGATCCGTGTCATACGCAATAAGAACTTGCAAATTCGTTGGAAGTTGATCAAGCAACCATTTGCAGTCGTCTGAAAGCATTGGAAATGATCCAAAAGCAAGAAAATTGTGTGCCGTACGATCTAAAGCCGAAAGACGTCGAAAGACAATTTTTCGCATGTGAACAGCTGCTCTACCGGCAAAATCAGAAAAGTTTTTGGCATCGTATTGTCACTGGCGATGAAAAGTGGATCCATTACGATCATCCGAAGCGTGAAAAATCATATGGTTACCCCGACCATGCCTTAACATCGATTGCAAACCCGAATATCCATGGTTTCAAGCTCTTGCTCTATATTTGGTGAGATCAACAGGGTGTTATTTATTATGAGCTGCACCAATCTAATGAAACAATCACAGGAGATCGCTACCGACTACAATTATACGTTTGAGTTGAGCATTGAAGGAAAAACGGCCGAAATTCCAACAAAGACATGACAAAGTGATTCTTTAGGATGACAATGCTCGACCACAAGCTGCAAGGCCAGTACAAACAAACTTGGAAATGATAAAATGGAATGTCCTACCACACCCGCCGTATTCACCAGACATTGCCCCTTCCGACTACTACTTGTTTCGATCGATGACCTATGACCGGGCTGAGCAGCACTTTCGTTCTTATAAAGATGCCAAAAATAAAAAATGGGTCGATCTGTGGATAGTCTCAAAGGACGTGTCCTTTTTTCGAAACTCAATTCGTTAATTTCCAGAGAGATAAGAAAATGTGCACGCAGAGAAATTTTTCGCTAGCCGCAACTGAAAAATCAGCCAGCTATACTTCCTTTACGAGCTGTAGTTGCCGCAAACGAATATTCAGTCCTAACTGACAAAAAAAGAAAAAATAAATAACGAAAGAATAATGAAATGTTATGCAGCGCAATTAGTTTTACTAAAAATAGCACGGCGCTAGCTATAGTGAATTTTTACAGTGCGCAAAAATATATTGGCTTTGGCGCGCTGGGAAAGTACTTAGTGAGGTGAGACCTCCTAAGTGTGAGGTCACCGGTTCGAACCTAAGGCTTAGAACTATTTTTTTTTTATTTTTATAACTATATTTTTTTACCACATAAGTTTCATATGATTTGAAAAAATGTATACTTTCTCTACTTCCATCATTCCATCACTCAAACGCTGACCTCGTCGATGTCTGGTTTATTTGAGCTCTGCTTACCTGTTGCACCACCGTCAATTGTATTTTTAGACGGCTAATATTCACCTAGTATTGCTAATGCTGCTGCGTGGAACTCAAGTGTGTTGAAGTAAAGGTACACAATTCTTTTTCGTTTATGGCAAAAGTTTATTATTTGCCGTTAACGAAAGCCGACAACAACGGAAACTTTACACCAAATTTTTCATTTGAGTTGTGTCGGCCGTGATATACTGGTTAAGATGCTTTATTTGCATGCAAAGCAGCCCAGGTTCGAGTGCCCGGCTAACACAGAATGCTTTTTTGTCTTTTTTGTTTGGCTTAATTCACCCCAAATGTGACACATTTTCTCCCGGGAGTTCTAAAAGGGAGTTTCCGATTTTAGGATAGCAGATAAAGACAAATCATTCTTCTTATTTTACTTTCATGAATATTGACGGTTGATGAACAAATTTGCATTAAAACTTTCCAAAAATTCCTTCCCTCCCTTTTACAACTCCCGGGAGATGTTTCACGATTCGGGTGATAACAGGTGATTCAATAAGTCCGTAGGATAAGTAAAAAAAAAACAACATTTTGGTAATACTCGATTATATTATTCAACATAGTTGCCTTCGAGAGCGATACAACGAGTATAGCGATTTTTCAACTTTTCGATACCACTTTTATAGTAAGATTTCTCTTTCTCGTCAAAATAGGCCTGAGTTTCAGCGATTACTTCATCATTGGACTTGAATTTCTTCCCAGCAAGCATTCTCTTGAGATCTGAAAACCGCAAAAAGTCGCTGGGGGCTAAATCTAGAGAATACGGTTGGTGGGTAAGCAATTCGAAGCTCAATTCATTCAATTTTGCCATCGTTTTCATCGATTTGTGACACGGTGCTTTGTCTTGGTGAAACAACACTTTTTTCTTTTGCAAATGTGGCCGTTTCTTGGCGATTTCAGCCTTTAATCGATTCAAAAGTGTACAGTAATAGTCGCTGTTGATGGTGGTTCCTTTTCGGAGATAGTTGATGAATATTATTCCTTTCGCATCCCAAAATACAGACGCCATCACCTTACAAGCCGACTATTAGGTCTTTGCTCGCTTTGGATTCGGTTCGTCGACTGCTGTCCACTCAGCTGACTGTCTTTTGGATTCAGGTGCATAATAGTGAATCCATGTTTCATCCATTGTCACATATCGACGATAGAATTCGATTTAATTGCGGTTGAACAGCGCCAAACACTCCTCTAAAGCATCAATTCTATGTTGTTTTTGGTCGACTGTGAGCACACGCGGCACCCACTTCGCACAGAGCTTTCGCATACCCAAATGTTCGTGTAAAATGGTAAAAACACTACCATCTGATATCTTTACAATGTCAGCAAGATCGTGCACCTTCAATTTGCAATCGTTCTTAACCAATTTGTGGGGTTTTTTGATGTTTTGTGGAATAGCAGTCTGATTTGGGCGTCCATTGCGCTCTGCATCATTTGTGCTGGTACGATTCAGCAATTCACTTTTCTACCATTTGTCTCGATGGAGCAGAGTCCGGATAATGTTTATCAAGCCATTGTTTGGTTTCCACAGAATTTTTTTTTTCTTAAAAAAGCAATGCTTTATCAAAACTCGAAATTTACTTTTTCCATTTTTTTTTCAATAACAATAGTTGCATACGTATCGTTTTAAGGTTGGTACTAAATAAAACTCGTATGGAAAAAATCTAGTAACTCCATCTATATGTCGTCCTATCGACCTTTTGAACGTACTGTTATAAAACGTTATAGCAAAATTTGATTAAACTTAAGCAAACATTTGCTTAGTTATTTATTAATTTGAAATAGCAAATTTTGATTGGTTTTAAGTGAAAACAAGCAACATTTTAAAGTAGCTGAGAAGTGTTCAAGTTTTGTTTAATCTCCATAAAAATTTTGCATACAGTTTTCTGTATACGTGCACGTAAACGAAGGTTTAAGTTGCAACAAACAAATTCTTCATTTGACGCAATTGAGAAATCGCACGCGCTTATGACAAACGAAATTCATTTCCTGCAACTAAAAACAAGTTTGCCGCAGCTCTTTCCGTTTCTCGTAACTGTGGAAACGTTTGCCAATATATAGTAGTACTCCGAATCTGAATACATAAAAGATAATCATAATGCACCGCACCTAATATCACTCAAACTTAATTATTTTTGCCATTATTACAGTGCTTTCCCAACACATACAGCCCTGGAAAATTTTCAGCCTGAAAGTATGCACAGAAAATGTATTTGATCCTTATTAGTGACAGAAGCATACTTGCCTTTTATGTATGTGCATACTTTCAGGCTGAACATTTTTCAGAACGGTAGAAGTTGTAAAAGCACTGTAATAATGCCACAAAATAAGTACAGTTTGAGTGAAAATGCTTCCAACCAAAGAAATATAAGTAGCAGATTTTAACTAAATCCATTCAGTGGTTTAGATTTGTGTAGAGTTCAAACAAACAAACAGAAAATGAGTTTAATTAATATAGATGTATAGATACTAGAGCGTAACGTAGGTTTTTTTTTTTGATTTCGCCAAGTTATTGATTGTGGAAGTGCCTGGTGGTTGTTGTTGTTGTTTTAGGCTGCCATATATTTAGTTGCGCGTTTGCCAAATGAAGACGTCAGGAATGGCTGCTCAACAGCGTTACAGATGCTTTTACCCCATGACTGACGCAGTTGCTGTTGCTTAGGTGATGATTCTTTTACGTCGTTTTATGCGTTGATCGTGAAAATGAATGAAATAGTTTTGCTGCTGGTGGAGAAGATCAAAACACTCCATAAATACCTACATTCATAAAACTATTCAATAATTGTTTTTTAAATAGGTCTCTTTTTCTTTTTTAATGTTCTAAATTTTGCTATTTGATTTGCGGTTTTCATCGCACGCATTTGTTTTTATTTCAATTTCCTTGTTTTTATTTAGTTAAAAATTGTATAGCACACATTTTATAGGATTAGCTAAAATTTGGCTTATTTATATATATTGTTTATTTATACTTTTTTATTATGCTGTTTGCGAAACATTTATTGCCTCGCTGTTCTATTTTTGTTGTTTATTTGAATAATTTTTTCAATTTTTTTTAGATTTATTTTTTTTTTTTTTAAGTTGAATTTCTTCTTGACACGCTCGACGCATCCATTGTTGCGTCGTCTCTTGATTTCTTTCCGATTTAATGGTGTATATTTGACCAGATAGATAGCAGAGAATAGCAACTCATCACGTCTTTAACGTTTACGTTTGTATTTTGGCAAATTTCCCATATGCCGAAAATAAATCAAAAATAGCCGAAATACAGAGCTGCTGTTAACTTTCGCTCACTGATGCTGCGGCCTGTTTTAAACTCTTGATAGATAGACATGCTTTAAAGTTTTTGCCGGAAATATAGCTACGTATTTATTTTTATTGTCAGCGTGCAAGGTACACCAGGAAAAGGCGTGACGCTTTTAACAAAACAAAAACAAAATATTATAACTTCCAAAAAATAGCATTGATGTTTCAATTTCGTCATTTTTTCGTCGGTCAGTAAGTCAAACAATCGTTTTATTGCTCATTTATATACTTTGCATATAATTTTATTCGAAAAAAAAACCTGTGGTACACACCTACAACGGTCTTTTTTGGAATACGCATCTACATTCAAACAAATATATATTTGATATCCGCTCATGTAAATACTTACATACATACAATTGAAATGAGGACAACGTCATATAATTTACATAAAAACGAAATTGTTTGCTTTTAATTATGTATTATTTAACAGTCAAAAAGCTTTTTTATGCCAAAAAGCTTTACGAAAATAATTAAATGCAGGACATTATTTTGACTGCATTAATTCACGTAGAAGCTATTTTTAAATTTTTAGAATTTTGAACCCAATCTTATTTCTTCACATATAATTTTAAAAAATATCGCATAGTTTTATTTTCAGTACATAGAAAATTTCGATTAATTTAATAATTTTGTAAGTGTTCGAAGAAATCCACACAAAAAAGAAAACAAAAAAAGTTCACAGGAACATAGGCGGTGTTCCTATTTCCGATGAAAAAATACGCATACGACGAAAAAAAATTCATAATATCTTAAATGAAATTACTACATTAAATTATTTTCCACGATTTTAGTAGTTAGTTCCTCCATTTTCTTCCCAGTTTTTGAATTTGTACAAAAAAGTTCTTAATAAAAAGCGTTCTTCTAAAACCTGGTTTTCAAAACGAGGTCAATTTCAATGAAAACAATCGCTGATGTCAGTAGTTATCTTGATTATATGACTTCAAATGCGTTTTCATTACAACCCAAAAACTGACATAAAATCGAATGGCAGTTGATTGCCATACAGTTTTCACTTTAGATGTCATGTAATTTTTCTCCCTATTTTTCTCCACGTTTTTGAATTTGTACACAAAAGTTCTTAATAAAAAGAGTTCTTTTAAAACCTGGTTTTTACGAGGTCAACTTCAACGAAAACAATCACTGGTGCCAGTAGTTAACTTGATCATATGAC
This sequence comes from Coremacera marginata, assembly GCA_914767935.1. Classification (NCBI taxonomy): domain Eukaryota; kingdom Metazoa; phylum Arthropoda; class Insecta; order Diptera; family Sciomyzidae; genus Coremacera; species Coremacera marginata. The sequence continues at coordinate 58,995,490 of OU612047.1, forward strand.
TTCAAATGCGTTTTCATTACAGTTGATTGCCATACAGTTTTCACTTTTGATGTCATTTGTAAAATGTCATCGTTTGACAGTTGAGCTTTTTTAATCAACAAATTTTAAAATATTTTAAAATTTGGCCAGCAGTGAAACGAAATAAAAATTAAAGAAATTTAATGGACAAAAACTGACACAAAATGCCAAAATTTTTCATTAAAAGCTGACATAGTAAAAAACGGGCTTAATAAAACAATTTGACTGAGTTAATTTTACTATATTAAAACAAAAAAAAAAAAAAAAAAAAATATGTTGTATAAATATCTGAGAAAGCCTAACTTTGTAGTAAGAAGTTTTATAAAAGTTCGAATGGAAATTCAATTCTACAGTGATGGAAAAATGGTGTTATTCTTCCCATCTCCCCGATTAGTAACAATTTTCTAGCTTTTTTAACTGAAGTATTCTATTGCTAGTGTTGGTGACTGAGTGAAAGGCATAGAAAAAAAAATCGGAATTATTTTTATTAAACATTGCTTCAGAATCAAAGTATTGTAAACATTTGTGCGAAGTTTCTGGACTTTTTCTGATAGTAGATTTGTAATTCAAATACATTTCTTAGAGATCTTTATTCCTTATTAAGCTTGTTCAATTTATATTGAGAAATTACGTGTGAGAAAAATTAGACTTTTTTAACCAATGATAATTTCTTTTTCCTAACAAATTGGTTCTACATGTATAAAATTAAAAATTTATAAGCTTTATTATCATCTGGGAAGTCAAATCTAAAGAATAAGGAAAAATATATTAATATATAATAAGAAAATATATATTAATTTTGGTTCGACAAGATTTCGACAAAAATTTAAAAATTGGATTGTAACTATCTCTTAATTTTCCCCGTTTTGATCACTGTTTTCCCCGTCATCCCGTTTTGGCCGAAAAATCCCCAAAAACGGGGAAAATCCCGCCATCTGGCAGGTCTTGGTAGTAGGTCAATTTCTCAATCATTTGTACTCAATGAGAAATCGACTCTCATACTTCACAGATAGTTTTGGACATTGTTTATTTAAGTCAGGTGGCTTTTTCATTTGATAAGGAAATGCCAAAATTGGACATTACATCACTCTCTTTTACTGAATTGAGTCAATAAGATCAACAAGGATCTTATTTCAGAGAACCAACAATTAGAAATTTCAAGGTCATTCTACTAAAAACATGTTTGGCCGATTATCCCGAACGGTACCAATGTTTAGTTAAAGATATGGAATCCAACGCAATCATTTTTTTAGAACACATATTGCTTGAATTGTGCCAGGAAAAAGAAAAACTGGGTAAAAATTCTGTAGTGGATGATGAATTGAAAAAATTTGGATTAAAAAAAAGGACATTGCACATGATAAGGGTAAAATGATATATATAGATTCCATGCCTTAAACATAGAATTAGTACCTCTTTTGACAATCCGGCATATAAGTTCTTCATAAGATGTCTCCTTCTTCATAAAATTCCCATTCAACTATTGATTGGTCTCGGTTTTGGCCAGTTTCGGCCTTTTATGTTAATTCAAAAACTAGTTTTCCGAAACATCAAAAGCTCATATTTTGTTTTGCGTACATGCCAAAACTTATCGAAAAAATTCAATTGATGTTAGTATTATATAAAATTTTTTTATTTTTAAATACATTGGATCTACGTAACGGTGGTTCGTCCAATTCTATTCTACGGAATTGTCGTGTGGTGGTCTACAGTGGAAAAGTCAATATACCTCAGACACCTGGAGAAAACACTGCGGCAGGCAGCGATCTGCATAACAGGGGCGCTGAAGTCAACTCCAACGAAACCAACAATTCTATGTATGGACCCCCTAGACATACACGCAAAACTAATAGCCGGAAAAGCGGTACAGCGTCTTACGGCGGCAAATAACATGCACAAACAAAGGTTAGGGCATTGTACTATCAGCAAGGATCTACCCAGTAGCACAGACTACATGATACCTCGCGCAATAATAGACTCAATAATATCAATACGCCTAGGACCGAACGACTGGTGCTACGGCGTAGTACAAGCACAGCGGGCGGTCAACACTGACGGCTCTAAACTGCGTACGGGCAGCGGCAGTTTACTGTGCAGAACCAGAGATAAGTAAGCCTTATAAACTACTGGACCACTGCAGCATCTTCCAGGCGGAAGTGTCATAAGGAAGGCTGCGGAGACTGCCCTTAACATAAACACACATCACTCCAATATTAAAATCTTTGTAGACAGCCAAGCGGCGATCAAATTGATGTGCTCCGCTACCATCAGGTCCACAAATGCCCTGTCAAGCAGGAAAGCATCAGATGCACTATGTACTTCAAAGATAGTGCACATCTACTGGGTCTCAAGCTACCGGGGCATTGACAAAAATTAAAAGGCGGCGCAGAAAATGCAGGACACTGGTGGGTATCCCCACGGGTCACTGCAAGGCGACAGCTCACGTGAAGAAGATGGGCATCACTAGAACCAGGCACGGCCGAGACCCTGGAACACCTACTAGGCACCTGCCCCGCTCTACTTAGATCGAGACTGAAATACTAAGGCTTACCGACATGTGGCCAAAATCTCTCCAGAAATCCTCCTTAGATTCGCGAATTCAGTGCAAATCTTTACCGACTTTGGTCTATGTGAGCTTCCGCCAAGCGGCGGCCGGAATAACCTAGCCTAACCTAAATGCATGAAATGTTTACTTTTAATAAAAAAAAATGTATTTAAAAAAGTTTTAATTTTTATATATATTTTTATACATGCAGTTTCAGTTTCAGTATTTCAAAAAGTGTCGAATTTCCGTTACGGTTTCAGCAAAAATTTCGGTTTTGGCCAAAAATTCGGTTTCGGTCGGATACTACTTATAAATATTACGATTTCTTTTTTATCATGTTTTGCGAGTCTTGATTTCATTCTTTCCACTTGATTTTTTTGAGCAATTAAGCTGTTAACGACCTTTATCTGCAATATGTCGATAATTTTGTCAATTTCTCTGTGACTGCTTTTATTCGCTCATTTTTAAATAACAACTGCTCTTCCTCTAAACGATGTTTTACGTTCCTCATATCTCTTTCTTAATATAAAATTATGTGCAACATCGAGAATACAGGTTTTAATTCACTTATTTGAGTATGGGAGATTCGTCATGAGTGGGACACCTTAGCCTTAGCCTTAGCGTTTTTTTATTCTCTTTAGGTTTTAAAATGATCTATAGGCCATTGCAAAGCTACAGACGTAAGTAGCATAAAATATATTGATTGATTGATCCGAACAGATGTTCGGTTTCAGGACCTTCAAAAAAACAAAAATGTCATCTCCAAAAAAAATCTCCAAAAAAAAAAAATATCCAAAAGGTAGATTACATGCCATAAGTTTAGAATTTCAATAATATTTATTTCATGTTTAAGACATTTTAAACAATAATAGTGGTTTATTTATGTGACATTATATCTGAAAAAAATATTGAAAATTTATATTCTATTCCTAATTTAATTGAAAAATAACATTAAAAGCAATTTACATGGAAAACACGAAAAACATTGCCGTGTATGACAAATAAAAAAAGAGTCGTGAATATTTAAAAACATGGATTTATTAAAATGCAACAACAGCCAAAAATTGTCCTATTCATGACGAAAAAATTGTTGCATTCCTGACAAAAGCGCCCATTCATGACATTTTTCTTATATGCTAAAAATACAATAAATTCTAGGTGTACTGCATACAGTACCTTCTATATTGGATGGAAACATTTTAATTTTTTAGTCTCAAAAATATCTACTTTAATAATACAAAAAAAAAACAATCGGAATTATTTTAGTGTTTCGGGCACATCAACAATAAGCACGTTTTACATTTCCGAACGCAAACCGAACTCAAAAGTGAGCTAGCAATGAGGCTGTTCGATGATAGTCGAAATTTCAGTATTGTCAGTATAAGAAATACATTTTTTTTCGCTGTCCCATTCATGGCGATGTTCTACTTATGGCTACATTACCTACTAATATTTGAGTACCAGCGGCATTAAAAAGAGGCGATGCTAAGTTTGTACTTTTGTAGCCCAAGTTTGTCGATGGCATTCGAAAGAAAAGTCTTTAAGCTAGCAAAAATGCTATTAAGAACCTTTAAAATTCAGCAAAAATTCGGGTACTTTGGTATGAAATCGCTGAAGTTAAGACTTAATTTAGTGATTTAGTAAGATAGAGTCAGCAAACTTCTTTAAATATGCCTTTGAGATAGTTCTTGACTTCACAGACCTATAGTAAAATTTTCTAAAAAATATTTTTGTAGAATATGTTAATCCTCTAGCGCCATTTGAATGGATATTTTTGACCCCTTTATAAAAAGTTTAAACAGGCACTCTTAAACTGATTATTTTCTTCATAGAAGTTAGCTGTAGGCAAATCATATCCAAAGAGACTTATAGTGAAATTTTACAAGAAACATTTTTATATAATATTTTAAACTTCTACGACTGCTTGCTTTGAAGGGTAATTTTTTTAAACTTCTTTTAAAACGTGCCCAATAAAACACGCATAAAAAAGAATATATTTCTCATAAAATTTAACTTTTCTTCTTTTATTATTTTAAATAAAAATCATAAATTAAATTCTATCTATAATACAAATTATCTATAAAGGCTTATAATATTTGCTATGTTTTGCCCAATTTGCGTAAAATCCTATTTAGATAATTGTTGCTACTTACAAATTTGCTACTTACAAATGAATTTAATCCAAATACATATTAAACTGTTTATTTTACTGTTTGTTATTCTTCGTAACGTGTATACATTCATAGTTCGACACACACTCTTTACTATGACCTTCCTCACTGCACTCTACCCAGCAAGAAAACAGCAGCAGCTATAGCTATAGAGTAAACAACAACAACATAAAAAGTCGATATTAGGAAGTTGCAACACTTCACCTCAACCCACTTTTTTGCTGCACGCTGCACTCATTGTCAGTCAGACAGACGAGTCTCAATGCACCACCCTCCTCTTTGTTGCTCTGTCTCCGTCTCCTGGCACTCCACTGCGTTGACATCGCATCCTATGCAACATCAACATTTTCGGTACTTGGCCTCAACCGGAGAGTACTTTGCGAAAACGTTTGGTTGTCACACAACTCGTGTGACCCAAATACGAATTTGCAAAAGCTCGAGTTGTAACCATCCTCATCCCCTTTCATGTCTTGTGTCCTGGCAACTTTCATATAACCAACAAGCTCTCTACAATATTTTTACCACCCTTCGTCCTTGCCAATGTCCAACAGTTCAAACACACATACACACAGACACACACACAAGCACACGCTCCATAAAAGTCGCGTCGCTGTTTTAATATACTTGCGCCATGGTCCTCCAAAGTGTCTACAAAATACAAAAGAAATAAAAAGCCTAAAAAATTAAACCCCAGCGACAACGCAACAAGGAGCTTCCGACCGCCGATGCAAGAAGCCGGAGGTGAGGTCTGCATGAATAAAATATCGCAACGCATTTGAACACACATCTTCCCGAAGAACGCATCACTATGAACCTTCATAGGGCTCAAAAAAAAAAAAAAATATCTTTCAATGTATCTAAATATGAAGCGTCTTTGTGCTGTTTGAAAGAGCGAGTGGGAAATATAGTGAGCTAGAGATACAAATACGTATACATCAGAGCGACAGACGAGCCTGTTTGGAATCTAGGACATGCGAGAGCACAAACAGCCGTTTTCGTTTGTATCTTCTTCGCGGCAACAAAAACGAAAAGCACAAAAACCACGCATCAAAATCAAAGCATTCCGAATATTGTAGAGTTTGGATGCGCTCATAACTACGTTTTAATGCTAAGGCTTAGTTTAAGCATAAAAGCTTTTATTCACCAAAGGGCTTGAAGGCGATTGCATTGTAGGATTTAAATATTTCCGCTTCCATTGCAAGTTGATATATTGTCTGATACAGAATTTCAAATTAAAAAAAAAAACAATCTTTTGCTAAAAACTATTCTAAAATAACTTTTATGATCAAAAAACTTTGCCCCAAACTGATTCCAAACAACACTTAACAACAGGCCATCTCTTTTAAAATTATAACTCTGTATTCCAAACGAATACTAAAGGTCCTGCTTGGATAACAGTTAGAATTACATAGAATTGCATAGATATAAAAGACATTACATTTTTCTTTATTGTTATTTCGAAAGTATTTTCAATATAAATGAGAGCTATCGTCAAGAGCTACATAAAAACAACTGATAGAATACTGAAGGAGCACCCGTTCGGTTTGGGTGCTGTACCCTAAAAATTTCAAGGAAAATATAACGAATTGGACATATTAGCCATTGAAATGACTGAACGAAATCTGCAAAATCTGTGCTAAAATAATCACCTCACTGCCAAGGCCACTTTATGTACGTAATACGGGCAATAATGATTTGTAATGTTTTTTATGTATGTTATAAGGGGCATCTGGCAATACTAGCCTAAATAAAAAACCTAATAATTTCTTCATGCCACAAAAAAAAAGTAAGTAATTAGTAAGTTTTTTTAAGGTAACTTTCTTTATTACTAGAAAGTATAAAAAATTATAAAAAAATTTAAATAATATAAATAATATAAATAATATAAATAATATAAATAATATAAATAATATAAATAATATAAATAATATAAATAATATAAATAATATAAATAATATAAATAATATTAATAATATAAATAATATTAAAAATATTAAAAAATAAAATATAAAAAATATAATAAAATATAAAAAATAGAAAAAATTTAAAAAAACACAAAAAATATAAAAAATATAAAAAATACAAAAAATATAAAAACTACAAAAAATATAAAAAATACAAAAAATATAAAAAATAAGAAAATATAAAAATATAAAAAATATATATAAAATATAAAAAATATAATAAAAAATATAAAAAATAAAAAAAAATATAAAAAATATAAAAAAATATAAAAAAATATAAAAAAATGTTAAAAAATTAAAAATAAAAAAAAAAAATATAAAAAATTCAAAAAATATAAAAATATAAAAAAGAACTATATAAAAAGAAAAGAAGAAAAATATAATTATAAAAAATATAAAAAAAATTAGAATAAAAAATACTAAAAATATAAAAATAAACATAGATAGTTAAAAAAATAAAAGAAAATATATAAATATAAAATGTATATATGAAAAAATAAATATTACAAGAAATTCATGAAATAATGAAAAAAAAAAATAAAAAATACAAAACAATTTAAAATTACAAATAAAAGCATATAAACATGGAAAAATATAATAACAATAATAATAATAAAATAAAAAATATATAGAAATATAAAAATATTTAGTAAAATAACAACTCAGCAAAACTATATCAAAAATATCAAGATAATATACAATGTGTTCATTTGTATCGATAACCATTTTCGAGACTGTATCGCATCGAAATCGATATCGAGAAAAGACTGTTTTCTTTTGTTGTTATTTAGTCAACGATACCGAGATTGAATGAAACCTCGATCCCCATTTATTTTAAACTGATTTTTCAAATATTTTAAAGTATTTATTTTATTTAAGCCAGGTATCACTTTAAGAGATATTTATCAAACACATTTCATAGTTTTGATAACAACTAACTTGGGTTTCATGTTGTTCAACTTCATTCTTTAGGAAAGAACATGCTCTTTGCCAATTCCGTATGATGTCTGTGATGTTTATAGCACAATTTTATGTCTTCTTTAAACTTCGCTTCATTACAGCCCATTTATGCACTATTGGACGTAGGTCAGATTTATTTGGCGTACTTTCTTCTTTTTCTTTTTTTATTTGGTGTGGCGTAATGAGCTGAAATCAAATCGGGCCAAAATATAGTCTGCACCTTTTGCTGCTTGTACAATGGCATGAGCCGTTTATGGAGGCACTTTCATGGGTAAATTTCGGCGTTAACTGTTCCTGTTGTGACTAATACTTTCGATTTGAGGCCACACTAACAAATCTCCTGCTAAATCAGAGCCTTGCTTCTCTTCGATTTCTACCGTCTTGATGGAGTCGAGGACCAGGAAGTGTAGAAAGGTCAAATTTTAAATAATTTTTTCTCTGTTAAGACGATGATACAACTCGAGTACCTTTTTGCCCGTTGTTTTTTGTCTTTAAATTGCTGCGATGCTGCACTCTTATTATTATTAAGGCCCGGACTGACATAGAAAAATTTTTCTTTATCAAGTTCAGCTTTAACTCCAAATCGGAGCTAAACTTTTTGGTAAATTTTTTTCGACTACTTTTTGGTAAATTCGATAGAGTGACGTGTTCGCCATAACGTTCCACTAAATTTTTAATTGATTTGTGTGATACCTTATATCGTTTTGCTAGTGCGCAAAATGAAACTACTTTTTCTTTACAGTAATTGTACAAAATTTGTTTTCGCTCTTCTAATGAAATTTGAATTTTGAATCTAGCAACAAAATGTAAACAAAAGTCACATGCTTTCTAAAGTTTAAAACGCATTCTTTCTAATGACATGCGCAGGCTTGCAAACAAACTGGTACACTGCAAGAAATTCAGTCGAAAAGTGAAGAGTTTCTTTTCGATTCAGGCTACTTATATGCTTCGCTTACTTTAATCACCATCTAAAAAATTATATGTAATAATAATGTTAGGTCTCATAATCAGCCTTATCATGAGCTCCGAGATTATTGATTATTCCTCCAAACTTTTTGGTCAGAAAGGCACTCGCCAAAATTCTCCATTAACGGAAGATTCTAAAGATCAGCTGACAACAAATGAAATAAATCGAAAAGAAGCACAGAGAATTTCGAATTACTAAATTTCAGTAAAATATTTATGAAAATTTAGTTTTTAATTTAAAATTCTTAAAGTAAAAATTCCGGAATTCAAGCGATGAAATCACATTATTTGGGACTGCAAAGAAATGTCTGGGATCGAGAATTATCCCGGACAGAAAGCTTTAATTTGGGCATAAAAAATGTAATGAGAACCACCACCCGAGAATGCTCAAGACATGTTGCTGGACTTGTTATCTATAGGTAACTATTCGAAGTGATGCAATGAAATCAACATACAGGCTCATAGCATGTGGGATCTGTCGAATAGAACCCCATGTCGGATATAGACAGATCTCTTGCAAGCTAACTAAGGAGGGTTCAGTATTTCAGCTATCATTGAACAATATTGTTCCAAACGTCAGTTTTGGTAGAAGAAATGAGGTTAATTTTCCCAAACAGGATCGTTGGAATATTCCAGAAAAAATCATTGAGAATCTTAACATGTTTTCTATAAAGACGGATCCAAACTATTAATCGAACTGGATCTGGTTGGTATTTAAACGAAGAATCCATGAATACCATAGCAATGGAAAATATGGCGGCACTTTTCCAAATGGAGATTTTCGCTATCTTTAATGTATAAATGTCAGGGAACATAGGTGTCTGCAATGAGAGTCAGGCTGTGCTAAAAGTGAATATAGGGCTAAGCTAAATCCGGTATCTATGCTAACGAAAAAGCAGATAAACTGGCTAACCGAGGCTCCGGACCGGCGTGTGTTTATCAGGTGTTATGTGTTGGATATCTTCCTTTATCAGCAGTGCTCATAAAAATAGATGGGCAAACATTATTATCTGTAAAACTGGAAAGAGTTTTGTGAAAGAACCGAACTAGAAAACAGCAGAATTTCTACTTCTCCTATGGCGAAAAGATCTTCGTGCCAATCACAGAGCACATTGACTGGTGATCAACACATGGTTACTATAGTCATTGCTACTAATCACACAATGATGAAATATGAATATATCTGTGGTCACAAGTCATAACAGCCTAACTCAAAAATATCGTAAAAAAACGATCTGGAATTTGTGCAAAATGAAGGAACATTCATGTGTCCATGTTCCATGTTCGATTCTTCCGTTAACTTCCGGGAAACAGACGATGTAAGGAAAATAAAACATCCCGTATTTACGATATTTTGAGTTATGACTTGTGACCACAGATATGATTTGGAGACTTACTATTGTGGGCAAAAACACCGAGAAATTTGATTTAAAATTCTTTGGGGATTCCTATAGGGACAAATGCTTTTATTTTCAAGGTAGCACTACTGTCACTGACATCTGTGCCAAATTAGACGTTTGGTCCTCAGAAAAGTGAAATCTCGGCCGCGTTGATGTGTGAAACAATGCGTTCCGATTATCAAGAGATGAGACTTGGGTGTACCCATACGATTTGGAAAAAGCCGATCAATCGGGTGAATACCGTGCCAAAGATGACCCGAGACCGAAAAAATCACGTTAAAGCAAGTCAAAAATCAAGGTTAACATGTTAACAGTTTTTTCGATCATCGTGTTGTGGTGCATTACGAATTCCTTCCAACCGACCAAACTGTCAACAAAGAATACTACTTTGGCTCTATGCGTCGTTTGCGTAATGGCGTGCGTCAAAAAAGAGCGGATTTGTAGAGACAATTCTTGGTTTTTGCATCGCGATAATGCACCATCTCACACTTCACTCGTAATTCGTGATCATTTCGCCAAAAACTCCATTGCGCAACCACCGTATTCGCCTGATAGCACCATGGGACATCTGGCTATTCGTTAAACTCAAGAGACCGCTCCGTGCACACCGTTTTATTTCGATAAAAGAGATATAAATCCAAACGAAGAAGGAATTGAAGGATATACCGGAAGAGGACTTTGCAGCATGTTTTGAAAATTGGAAAAAACGTTGGCACAAGTGTATTGCATCCGAGGGGGGACTATTTTGAGGGGGATGAATTAAATTTAGAAGAATAAATAAAAATTTTTTGATTTATCAACAACAAACCCGATAGTTTTTGCCGAAAATACTATATAATTGATATAGAAATCGAGATACAAAAAGCAAGCATAACGTATTGACACTAAAAACTGCATAGGCATCGTTATCATTATCGGTAAAAGTGTTGGCAGCGGCTTATGCATAATCCTTAAAATAAACTGAACTCGGTCGAACATTTGTTCTATCTTAAATATAGACCAGTTTGTTCTAAAAAACTTTCAAAGACCATTAAAATTTAGTGTCCTCCACACGAACTGACTTACTGACCCTTGTTGTGCGTGTGTGTGTGTGTGTGTGCATAAAACCCAACACAGTGTGTGGGTCAACGATGATGATGAACCCCTTAGCCATTGAATATTTTAAAATGCAACCGCGTGCTGTGCAATATTTTCGGGGTGCTAAATACTAAACTTTAACCTGTTTCAAATGAGCTTTCGTTCTCTCTTGCGCTCTCCGAAGCTTGTGTGCGCTCGCACATGCTTGGGGAGTATCGAAATATATCAGCAGGATAGGAAAAACTGAACGTTGACGGAAAACAACCCAGAAATTCTTGGCCCAGTATCAATTCATACGCTTTCTCATAATGTCTGCCTTCGATACGTGGTCGCGTACGGAAGCACAAAATAGCAACACTAGCAGCAGCAGCAGCAGCAGCAGCAACAACAACAACAACAACAAAAACAACAATACATAAAATAATACACTCACATAAAAATAACATATAAATGTATATCTATATGTATACGCAGCTAAATAAAAGGCTATGGAAAATAAAAAACGAAACAGTGGCATTCGTTTAAAAGCAGGAAATAGCATATAATTTCCACTGTGAAAAGATGTGAATTGTTTAAAAAATAAAAAAAAAAACAAATATTTATAATAATAATAAAAGTATAAGATATAAAAGAGCAAAAGAAAGATAGAAAAAAAAACGATAAAAAGTACAGAAAAAGAAATTGCCGTGTGCTGCCTTGACTGCCTGCTCGATTCACAAAAAAAAAAAAAAAAAATAAAAATTTTCGCGTATACACACACACATACATACAAGTTTTCTTGCTCGTTTCGTGGTCGTAGTCTTCTTCGTTGTCGTTATCGTCGTTGTCGTTGTCGCTATCGTTTCTTTATTTTTTTTTTATAACGCATTAAAAAACATTAAGAAATTTCCCTAAAATTTTTCACAAAAATGTTGCCTCGAAAATATTTAAATACTGAAAAATAAATAATAGTTGCGAAATGTGAGCAAAATTCTTCGAATATTTAGTGAAAAGTGAGTAAATTTTAAAAACAAAAATTGTTCATAAAATTTCGGCCTATGTAATGTAAAATTGTGCACAAAATCGCAAGAAAATAAAAAAAAAATGAACAAAATTCGGGCTCGACAACTTTAGCAGTGCAAAAATTCTACGCACACCAAAGCACGAGTCACTATTCATCCTTCCTTCACAAAATAAGCAAGCAAAAAATTCCTCATTTACAATTTTTTTTGCTATATTTTTATTTTTACTCCCCTTTGTTGGTTCTCGGAAAATGTGCAAAAATATGCAGGAAATGCACACAAATCGCACAAATTTTTTTTGCACAACACGAACGCGAAGACATGCAATGCAGCAGCAGCAGCCTGTGTATCCGCTGTAGAGTTTTCGATGTAGACTTTTTGTACGTTTTTGTAGACAAAACACTTTTTTGTCAGCAGCAATTTTTTTATGAGCGCCAGGGAAAGAGAGAGAGAGAGAGAGAAAGCGAGAGAATGTAAAGTTTTTCCGCTGCGACTGCAGTCTAGAAGAGCTTCAGGGGTGGCGTGGCGTGGCGCTGGTCGTGTAAGCTTGTTTATAATGAGGCAGGCCAGGCAACGCTAGGCTGCACATGTTGCCCCACAAAAAAGTTTTTCTTGTCGATGGTTTTTCCCTTGTTTTCCCAATGTTTTCTTCTTTGTGTTTTCTTTTTTTTTCTCTTTATCTTTTTTCTACCGCGCACACACTGTGCGCTGTGTTTCTTTGTGGCGTGTGTTGATTCTGTTTACATAAATATATTGACTGCTTTTGTATGGCTCATACACAGACACACATACATGCACTCACTAATGTGCATGTGTATTTGCTGAAGTGCAAGTTTTTCACTTGTTCGCTTGCTGTTTTTCTTATTTTCTCCCAAAATGCTTCCCTTTTCCAACCACCACCTCACTCCAATACCACTTCACTTTTCTCACGCTTCAACGGATTTGCCCCAAATATTCAAAAATTCCACCTTATGTCATGGCGAAGTTTAACAGGCAGTAGGCAGTGATGTAGTGATGGCAGTATATCCTTTGCTCTGTATATTCGTTGTGTACTTTTTTCGTAATTCATGAATAATGATAGTTAACCTATAATTATTTTTTTTTTTTTGCGGGAATTTCCCGATTGTTGAATATCAGTATGGATACATAAAAATCTTCATTATTGTCAGGTGTAGTGACAAAGAAATGCATTGTTTTTCGAAAAATGGCTTTAGTACTCGTAACTTGTATCTCGCGTTCTAAAAGTGCGATCGTGATGGCCTTAGAAAGATAAAAATTCTTACTAAAAAATTTTCTCAGACTTTTTGAGAATGCTTGTCTGAATTTTGTTTGAGCGCGCGTCAAAGATGGACACCAGCAAAGAGAAAATACGCCTTATTTTACAGTTTTTCTTCGTTAAAGGAAAAATTTCATGCCAGGCGGCTAAAAATGTGAATAGTGTTTATAGTCCTGAATCTGTAGTCACCATACTTTAATTTTGATTTCGTCGATTCCCTTTAGGCAATTTTAATATCAAAAATGCACCACGTTCTGGTAAGACAATTGTCGAAAATGCCAATAAACTCATGAAAGTCATCAAGTCCAAAAGCTGAATATTCGAAAAAAAACCGTTTAGAACCACTTGAACAAGACTGGGTAAAAAACAAAAGTTTGACGTTAGGGTGTTACACGAGTTAACGCAAAAAGATCTCATAGACCGAATTTTCATCTGCGAATTGCTGCTGAATCTCAACAAAATCAAGCCATTTCTGAAGCAAATGGTGACTGGTGATGAAAAATGGATCACTTACGACAACGTCAAGCGAAAACGCTCGTGGTCGAATCGCTGTGCGCCGGCGCAAACGGTGGTCAAGCCTGGCTCCCTACTCTCTATTGTGTTACGAAAAAAAGAATTCGTAAAATTGATTTGATTGTACGGATTTGCGTACGCATCGAATTTTATTTTCGCATCGCATTGATTGGCGCATCGCAATACAGTGTAGGCCCCCAGGATTAACGGTCAGAAAAGTTTTGGTGTGTGTTTGGTGGGATTGCCACGGAGTCATCTACTTTTTACCTACTGCCAAACTCTTACTTCGGAACTGTACTGTCAAAAATTGGACCGTCTGAAAGTCTAAAAGCGGTCAGCATTGGGCAATAGAAAAAGAATTGTGTTGCATCAGGACAACGCCAATCCACACACATCGATAGTGACTCGCCGGAAGCTCCGGGAGAGTTCTTAGTTGGAAGATTCTTATAGATCGACATTATAGCCCAGGCCTGGCACAAAGTGATAACCACCTGTTCCTTTCTATGTCGAATAATTTTTCTGCTAAAACTTTCATTTCAAAAAAAAGCTTGTGAAAATCGATTGCCCCAGTTTTTTGACAATACGGACAAAAGTTTCTATGAGAGAGACATAATGAAATTAACCTCAAAACAGCAAGAAGTTATACGACAAAACGGTAATATTTGAACTAAATTGGATCATTCTTACTATGCCTTATAAAGCTTTCAACTGCATGCAAAAATAATTAATTAAATAAAAACTAGTGTATTGAGTGAAGTGAAAAATTACAAAAACTCATAAGTATCCAATCGCAGTTTTTTGAGCTGGGTTTCAGGGTGATTGACTTCCGTACTCCGATTAACGGATCCAATATGGTTTTAAAAATTTCTATTGGCTAAAAAAAAAAACAAAAATAAAAACGAATTGGCCTTTCGAAAGGACTCGTCCGACCGAGCTTCTATTGGACAATTTGGGTTGTGTTCTATTGGACACATAAATGATCGACCACTGGACCTACAAGTTTTATACCAACTCCGAACGGCTCATGCTCTCAAAATGCTTTGCCATAGTCTGCAGAGAGAGGTGACGGCCGATTAAAAAAATTATTTCTATTGAACAAATTTTCTGTCAGATAGGATTTGACCCGTATAAAGAAGTGGTATAAAGAAGTTTTCCGACTTTTTACTAATTTTGGTTTTCATGTCATGAATATTAAATTTTTAATGGCGACTGTAATATAGTAATAACAATTTAAAAATATTAATAAATAAAAATATATTTTGTTTTTCTGAAAAGTATACTCTCAAACCTGTTTTTGCGCGGGGGATAGAGACCGTGTAAAAAATCGCGTAAAAGAATATTCTATCCTAGCTTAAAATATTATAAAAAATTTTAATTAGAACCTCACGATGTAGTTTGAAATTGTTTTCTCAGCAAAAAAAAAAATTTAATTTTAACACCGAAACCGGTTTAATTGTAGACCGCGCAAAAAAAATAAGAAAAGAAAAAATGACACAAAAGGAGTAGCTAAAAATACCTACCAGGTTGGAGTGTAAAACAGTGAAAGCTTGGTAAATGTTGGTACTTTTTATTAATAATAGTTTTCTACAGACTAATACACAAATAGTTAAAATACGAGGACAATTTTAGAAGTGGATTTTTAATTTTCCGCGTAATAACTTTAAATGCAACATTGATCCTGTCAACTACCATCTGTTAATAGACTACTGTCAAAATTTAAGCTCGCTTGCGACTCTTAGTTTGTTTTTGGCAACCATTGGTAGCAGACGATCTTGTGAATTTTGGCGAAAATGGAAAAAAGTGAATTTCGTGCGCTCATCAAGAATTATTTTTTTTCGCAAAAAACCATCAGCCAAACCAAGAAAAGGCTTGATAAATACTATGCGGACTCTGCAACATCGATTGAAATGATTCACAAGTGGTTTACTGAATTCCGATGCCGTCGTACAGGTACAAGTGACGCCGAACGTTCTGGACGCCCAAATGAGGTCACCACGCTAGAAATGATCACTAAAATTCACGAAATCGTCTTGGCCGATTGCAGAGTTAGGCCTTTTCCACACTTGGTCAACGCAACTCCAACTCAAGTTGCTAGCCTGTGTATTTATACCAGAACCTTCAGATTAAGCAACTTGCACGCAACAAGTTCTCGACACGTTCTCAACTTGTTCAACGCAACGCAGCTTTCCGCAATTTTCATTGGCGGCATGTTGCATCAGTTTGATTGTTTTGTGAATTCAATTATTTGTAGTGCATTACGCTATATATTAATCACGGTGAATACGTTAATTAATTCGTTCCTTTTTTCATTAATAGAATCTAGAAGAAGAAAAAATAGTTTGCAGTATAAATGGGCAAGTGTTAAATATCAAAATAGTATAAATAGTATAAATAGTATAAATAGTATAAATAGTATAATAGTATAAAAGTATAAATAGTAAAAGCATGAAGCATGAATGAATGAAGCAAGTCTAAAAGCATTTCAAACTTTTTCGCTGTTGCGTTGAAGTTGCATTGGAATTGCGTTGACCAAGTATGGAAAAGGCCTTAAAGTGCGCGAGATTATTGAGGCCGTTGGTATCTCAGACGAAAGAGCGTGGAAAATTTTGAGAAATCATTTGGATATGAAAAAATTATCCGCAAAATGAGTGCCGCGTTTGCTCACTCTCGACCATAAACGCGATCGTGTGATTGATTCAAAGGCGTGTTTGGCGATGTTAAACAAATATAAGAACGATTTTTCCGTCGATTAGCAACCGTGGACGAAACATGGATCCATCACTACACACCAGAGACAAAGGAACAGTCGAAACAGTGGAGCTCACCGACCGAACAGGCTCCGCAGAAGGCGAAGACGGTGCTATCGGCCGGAAAGGTTATAGCGACAGTATTTTGGGATGAACGCGGTAGGAAATCTACATCAATTACCTTCCACCGAAAAGAACGATCAATTTCGAATACTATGCAGCCGAATTGGACTGTTTTAACGACGCTTTAAAAGAGAAATGTCCCCATTTAGCGAGGAAAAAAATGCTCTTCCATCAAGACAATGCGCGTGCTCACAAAATTATATGAATTGAAGTATGAATTGCTTCCTCATCCAGCATAACCTCCAGATTTGGCCCCCAGCGACTATATTCTGTTTCCAAACCTGAAGAAATGGCTCGGCGGAAAGAGATACGCCACCAGAGAGGAGCTCATCACCGAAACAGAGGCCTATTTTGAGTACCTTCCGAAAACGTATTTTTCGGATGGGATCAAAAAGTTGGAGGAACGTTGGACGAAGTGTATCGAGCTAAAAGGAGACTATATTGAGAAATAAAACGTTTTTTGCCGTAAAAATAATTGCGTGTTTAATTTTTCACTGAATTATCAAACGGCCCTCGTAATTTTTAAATTCGATTTATAATTTTTAAACGGACGTAACCGGAATAAACTTTATTTAAGGCTTTGCTCTAAAATTCTTAATTTTGAGTTGTGACAGTATTGCACGAAATGAGCAATACATTACTTTGTTGACGTGCAAGACTAAAATTTAGAAATTTATTTCTAAAGTCACTTTCGGCAAAACTTAACAAAACCAACTTTGCCAAAAGTTGCCACTTTTTAGAAATCATTTTTCCCCGAATTTTATATGCTTTGATAGTGAGCCTTGGTATGTAGGTGCTTAAAAATAAAACAAACACTTTTCAAAATGTGGGCGAGGCTGGAGAGAAGTGTGATCTCCATTTTAAGGCCGGCAATACATTTAGAGGAGAGTAAAAAAGAGTAATATTGAGGTGATGGTTTTTGTTAGAAGAAATTTGCTTAGAATTTTAAAATTTTCAAATTTGGTAAAATATACATTTATATTTAAAGAAAATCTTATTTTTTTTTCAAAAACAAAGATGACGCTGGCTACAACGATTGCTGTAAAATACCTCTTTTCGCACTGCAGGCACTCTGCTGGCTCCTAGGTTGACACAAAAAAAAAAATTTTTAAATTTTAAAAAGCAATAAAAATATATCCTTTTTAAAAAATTTATACGTACTTGGGCAAAAAAAATATAATTGTTTACCTATTTTTTGTTTTAAATTTTGAATAAAACGATTTTTTTAAAATCAGTTTCATTCAGGTTGGTTAAAATGTTATTAAAATGTTAGAACGTTAAAAAATGTCCTTTCAAATATTGTAAGGATCGGTCAAGTAGTTTTTGAGCAAGGTTGCCCGCAGTTTTGAGAAAAACGGCTTTAAAGTTATACTAAATAAATAATTCGAAGACGTAAGTGTTAAAAACTTAATTAAATCACTATATATACACACGCAATAATTATTGTTAAAATTGTTTGCAATTTTCCCTTTCTCAAATATACCGGGTTGAGCAGATAAAATAACCAGGTACGATTTGACATCATCATTATTATTGAAATTTTTACCATTCAAGGAGTTTTGCAAAAATCGAAATAAAAAGTAATCAGATGGTGCAAGGTCAGGACTATATGGTGGATGTGGCAAAACATCCCAACCAAGTTCTAGTAATTTTTGCCGAGTGACCAAAGATGTGTGTGGCCTTGCATTGTCATGGTGGAATACAACACCTTTTCAATTTGTCAATTCGGGCCGCTTTTCTTCAACTGCATTGTTCAATTTTGTTAGTTGTTCAATGTAGACATCTGAATTGATCGTTCGGTTGGGTGGTGAAATTTCAAAGTCAATCAATTCAATTCTTTTGTATGTAATCCCACCAAACTGATAACATAACTTTATTTTGATGAATATCAGCTTTTGATGTTTTTTGAGCTGGTTCACATGGCTTGCTGCACGATCTTTTCCGATTGACATTGTTTGATTGATTAAAAATGGATGATTTTCATTACGTTTCTGTAACAAATCGCAGCTGTTAATGCGTTGTGTTAAATGATTTTCTTTCAGTTCATGAGGAACCCATATATGGAGTTTTCGTACATAGCAAAGTTGTTTTAAGCGATTTTCAATGCATGTATGTGATACATGAAGCTTCTCTGCAATCTCACGTGTTGTACTGTGACGATCCGAATCGATTATTGGTTTGATTTGGTCGTCGTCAACTTCAACTGGACGACCAGAGCGTTTTTCGTCTTTTAGTGAAAAATCACCAGAACGAAATTTGGCAAACCAATTTTGACACTGCCGTTCTTTTAAAGCTTCATCACCATAAACAGCACATAACGTTTTGATTTTCCATTTTTCAACAGACGCCAAACAAAAACTACACAACCGATCAAAAAAATTTTTTTACTGATTGACATTTTTTTACTGAGACAGATTGACATTTCGATTACATCAGCAAGCCTAAAAATTCAACTAAAGCCATCTATGAGTGAAAAAAGCATTACTGCAATGACCTAATTTTATAAAAAAATTAACAAATCTTTGTTTTTTCAAATACGAAAAATCAAAAAATGTTCTTTAAGAAAAAAAGAATTACAAACTGAAATTTTTAATTCTTTCCTAACATAACACCCGGACTTCTTTCAGCTATTCTATAATAAATATAATTTGCTTTGGCGCAAATAAGTTTTCTTTACAACATGCTATTGTGCTCTTGTATAAAATTTATTAACAAATTGGACCAAACTTTACTTAGTTACTCAAACACCGAAAATTAAATGCTTGCTATGAGAGTCAAAAAGTAACTGTAGGTAAATTATTAATGAAACTGTTTCCAACTGAATTATTTGAAACATACTTTTAGAAATCTTTTATTTGAGGTTCTTTTTCTAACCGTAAAATCAAGTTTAAAACAATTTCTTAGACTCCACAAAATATTGCAGGACTATTATTTTGTTGCTTTTTTTTTTTGGTATATTTTTTTTTTGTTGGCAACTTAAAGAACACATTCACACATAAACTTATTTGCACACACAATTATGAATGCTTACATACAAAAGTGGTAGCATTTTCTTTTGACTAGCACAACAAACAAGTTTTTAATAATGTTGATGATCATTCAGCATGAGTGCAAAAAACTCTTGCAAACGCATTTCTCAAACATCAGCACAAAAGTTTAATACTAGAAAAGCACTCGTTGCAAACCCTAGAAGACAATGACGAAGAAGAAGACGAAGAAGAAGAAGAAGAAGAAGAAGGAAGTAGTGGTAGTAAAATTAATGTTTTAATGCTGGACTTGCACAACTTGAAAACAACCCCCTTTAAATGAAATTGATATTAATATTTAAAATCAAAACTGGGCAAAACAAAACGACAACAACAACACCAACAACCATGAAGAAACTCACCCTTGATTTATTAGCACAAAGATAAAAAACTAAAAGAAAATAAAACTGAAAAAAGTGAAAAAAGTGATAAAAAAGAAATAAATAATCGACAAAAGCAAAACACAAAAAAAAACCCCTTAATAGTCTCTAGTAACGTTTTGTAGCACAGAACCTATGAAAGCAACGTTAACATGTTGTTGTCAAGCTTACGCGTAGCCCATAATCGGCTAGTCGCCAGCAACTACTTTAAGTTTTAATATCCTTGTGCATCACAGGCAATAGTAGTAAGTAAAGTTGCTCGAATGTATACCATTGATTTGCACAAAATACTTAGGTTTCCAATCTAGCAGTTAGTAGTTGAATGCACCTGGACTTGCACCGTAATCCTTGAGATTTTTTTTTATTTTTGCTTTCTAGCAACTGTTCTCTATCAGTTTCATTGCTGCCAGCAATTGCTTTTGAAGTCTTGCTTAAATGTTAGCTCTACCTTTTTTTTTTTTTTTGTTCTATACACAATAATATTCTACACTAAGCTTCCTTTTTGTGTGCTATTTCTTCCTTTGTATCCATAACCAAAATGCTTGAAATTTCCAGACTATTATTCATATAGTAAAAGGACACTTGGAAAAATCCATTCCTTAGTAATTTATTCTTAATTTCAAGAGCTATTAAGTTTAAGACAGTTTAATCTATGGGGGTCAAATGTGGGCTAATATCATATGAAGCGGACAGCGAAAACAATGTAATATTGTAAAATTTGTTTATATACGACCTAGTTGATTCTGCATTACTATCGGCTTCACATCATGCCTACAATAATGGAATATTCATGAAAAACAGAAAATCTTTCTTAAATAATGAGTTTACATTGGCTGCCTATTTATATATAGAGGTAGCTTTTGATGACGTCGTGCCTCAATCAATACCACGTGAACTAGTTGAACTAGATGTGAATTAGATCATTACAGAGCTTATAGACAAGCTACTTATTAGGAGATTAGTTCTATCGGACCTGGGCGCATATAGCGCTATAAGATCTGCCTCAAGAGGCACGCATCAAGGCGGTGTTCTCTGAAATTTGGTAGTTAACGACGTACTGCTATTTCTTTAGAGAGATGGATGAGTTGTGGCATCCTACGCCGATGATCTAGCAATCGCAGTCAGAGGCAAGTTTCCTACTACCCTATGCGACTTTATGCAAAGAGCCCTTAGCAGACTTGAACAATTTGCCAAGCCCTGTGGTCTTGGAGTAAATGCGGCTAAAACAGAGCTGGTCCTGTTCACCAGGAAACACAAAATTCCGTCCTTAACACCAATCATATAAAATGGGTCTGTTCTGCCCCTTGCAGATAACGCAAAGTACCTGGGACTCATACCCGATAGGAAGCTCATCTGAATGTTAAACCACAGTTAAAAGCCACAGTGGCACTATACACTTGCAGAAAAGCCATAGGAACATGATGGGGGTTCTCGCCCCCTCTCGTTCATTGGCTGTGTACTGGGTTCATTACACCTATTCTTCTGTACGCAGTCATAATATGGTAGATCCAAAAGGTGCAGAGATTGGCATCTTAATACTGTTGCCTTAGAGACCATAATTCATCTTCAACCACTGGACCTGATTGCCAAACAGACATCATCCTGTCCGGCGATAAAACTAAAAGAACTGACAACGGAAAACTCATCCATACTTAACAACTTCATTCCATCACGGACTGATTACTGCAAGCCCTCGCTTTACTTCAAAGAAACTGATTTAACTAAACGACAAGGTCGGGTACTGAGTCTACTCAAAAGAGCTTGGGGTATCTCTGGCTCGTAGGCTTTCTGGCCACAGTAGTGTGTTTCAGGCCGAAATAATAACAATTTGTGGGAGGTTGTGCCATGGCTTTCATACAACGTTGTTTCGAAAAGGGAAATGTATATCTTCTCGGATAGCCAGGCTGCGATCAAATCCAGAAGCCATAATCTCCAAAGTAGCCAAAGAATGCCGTGCTTCATTAGATGAAATTCCGAATTATTTCAGCACCAAACTTTTATGAAAAGGCAGACGAAAATACCGCCAATTGCGGATACCGCAACTGAAAAATTCACCAACTATACTTCGTTTGCGACCTGTAGTTGCCGCAATCGAATATTCAGTTGTCTCTCACAAAAAAAATTTACGAAAAAAATTAATTAAATTGAATATGATTTAAAAAAATATAAACTTTCTTACTTTTATCGTTGGGACTCGTACCCCGACTCCCTCGATGTCTAGTTTACCTGTTGCTTCACCGTCTATGCTCTTTCTTCTTTCATCAGCTTAACAACTTTCATGAGCTTAACGCTTTAAAATCAAAGGTTAATTGTATTAAAAATCCGTTGGCATATTTCAGTTCAGCGAAAAATTTTACATTAAGGGGACAAGAAATCAAGACTTTTTATAGAATATGTTAGAATGAACCTTTAAAGCCATGATTTTAATAGTATAAAAGTAAAATTCTCAAAAAAGAAATTTGCGGAGCATATACAGCAATGAGCGTCAAGGTACTTTCAAATGAATGTCAAAATTTAAACGCCCTTTTCTCAAAACAAAGTTTTCCACGTTGGCGTGCATGATTAACCTTTATGTGCTCGGTAGTCTACATTTGTAGTATTTTTTCTGAAAAAGTTGAATAGAAAAAAAATTACACATTAAAAGGGTCCGTGGTTTTCAGTAGCTTCATAAAAATTATTTCTAAGCAGTTTTGTTCACTATCGACATAAGAAAAAAAAAAATTGTCACCCCTACTTTTCAAAATAGCCGGTTGTCTTCAAATGTAGACACTATATAAACTGTATGGAAAGTTACTTCACTTTTTTACATAATTCAAAATTTTTTGATTTCAGCTTGTTGAAACATGCCTTTTGTCAATTTTATTATTCTTTGCTTTCTTATGCACGTTTGTATGTTTGTATATGTCTGCTTTCATATATGACTTTATTAAGTAATTCGCAGTAATAGGAAAGAAGATAAGGGAATTTGAATGATTTTTTATACAAATAGAGAGTTTTTTTTAGAGGTATAAAATGTTCAACAGTGATATCTGCCACAGCAGTGCCAGAATTGGCACGTATATTTGACATTTAAGTGCAAGATACTTTGGAAAACTAGTACCAATCATCTAGAAGAGAAATGTTTCCAGCAGGACGACGCAACATACCGTAGAGAGGGCCAAACCATCACTTTATTGGGATAAACATTTGGTGATCAAATCATCTGAAGAAATGGCCCAGTGAATTGGTTGCCTAGGTCAATTTTTTTTTTTAAGGATACGTCAAGTCACTCGTCTATACTAAAAAAAAAATGGAAAAACGTCAATTTCTAAAAAGTCGCCAATTTCTTATTTTTCAACCAAATTTTTTTTGTAGGTCATTCCATGGCAGCTTTAATGCTGATTAAATCCCCTTTTTTCTTTTTTTTAACTTTTCTGAAGACAGTAATCCTGCACACGTGATTTTTCTTGTGTTTTTTATAAAAAATTGTAGCAAACGACGCGGGGCCATAAAAATGTAAAAAAAAAATATTTTTGTATACTAAAGGGTGGTTAAATTTTAAGGGCCGATGTTGATTTTGAATAAAACACAAATTATTTAGGAAATTACTGTCATTTCTTTTTATTATGATAATATTGGTATGGTTAAATTATGTATAGAATAAAATATCGTCTAAATGGCCGCCGCGACCTCGACGTCACACCTCCATACCATGGTCCAAATTTTCGATGACGCTGAGGCATAAGTGAGGTTCTATGCCGTTAATGTTCCGAATTATCTCATCCTTTAGCTCTTGAATTGTTGGCTTATCGACGTACACCTTTTCTTTCAAATAACTCCAAAGAAAGAAGTCCAACGGTGTCAAATCACATGATATTAGCGGCGAATTGACATCGCCACCATGCACACATCTCCTACAGACCCGGCTCAAATTTTTGCACGATTTTTTCGATTGTACGCACATTCACGAAGTGCACGATATGCATTTTGATTTGAACGCTCATTTTCTTAATAAGCCTGAATAACTTTAACGCGTTGCTCGATTATGTATCTTTCCATGGTTCAAATTGAGTTAGTCTGAAATTGAGAAATGTCAAATGAAATGCAGAAAAAACTTGACGTTTAGGTGTGATTCATATTCAACATCGGCCCTTAAAATTTAACCACCCTTTATAAGACCAACAAAACATATGTTCAAAGTTTCATTAAAATATGTCCGCATTTTTTATTATTAATTACACTGTTATAGTTCAATTTTGGTACTGCGAAAAGACTCACCTTTTTAGATTTGGGGGAGTCCTCCGAGTACAACTGTGTTCTTGGGTGTGTTAGAATTTTTTGCAAAATTTTAAGAAAATTATGATTTACCAAATGGTTCATTTTGAGTTGTTAGCCTTTTGTCATGACTATTAATTGAGATATCTCGCGAACCAATAGCTTTTACGCCACTCTCCGATCCGCCATTTAGTTTTCGTGTAATTATGATATTTTTCAAAAATTTTTTTTGTTTATTTTTCAAGAAAATAAGTATTCATTTTACGGTAATATACTTGCTTGTGGTAATATACTCCATATCAATATGGGGTACTACTCTTGCTTGTTATCGCAGAATCGAACGATCCTCCTCGCTCAACAACTCAAAGCTGTAAACATCTTAGCACCAAATGCAACAGTTTTTGGTTCTCGTGGTCGACAGTTTTTCAATCGCAACGGAAACAAAAAAATTTCGTGTCAAAAACTACAACAGTGTTACTATTCCTATTACTATTATTATTATTTATTTGAAGGTACTATGCCCCCTTAAAATATGTTACAAAAAAAAAAGTTTTTGTATCGTTTCAATGTTTATCAAAATTTAAATACAAAACATTCAAAAATTAGTTCATTAAATTCAGGTTTTATAGCGGTGCCCTTCCAGTTTTTGGAATTCTCCGAATGTTTTTTTTTACTAACACATTATTATGACATTCAGGATTCATATTCTGCCCATGCAGGGAGGTTCTGAAATACTTTAGTAAATTGAACTCATCTATACATTGAATTCAATGAACTATACATCTTTATACATAAATTCTACATGTACTATACATGTACATAAACTATACATTGAATTCAATGAATTATACATTGAATTTAATGAACTATGTATGAACAATGTATGAACTATGTATTGAATTCAATGAACTAAACATGTTCATTATACTTGTTTTGAATTCAATGTTTTCAAAATCAAGAAAAATTCAATGAACGATACATAAAAGTATGAATAAGATTGCAATCACTTGTAGCTGCATTTTTTTGAGTAAAATTTTTGATTGCAGTATTTATTCAATCTCGCGAATAAGACTTGAAAACAATTAAGTAACCAACCATTTTAGATGATTTTAATTTATTAATCATTTTGTGCGATCATGAATTGATTTCATTGCCACCATTCCCAATCAATTGTGGATTTGACTTGTGAATGCAATTAAGTAAAACAAATTGAAAAGTTTTAACGCAATATACTTAAGCAAAATTTTATGCTGTTTCAGAATCCGGTTTCCGTTTCGTTCCACCACGCCCAGTTTTTCAGATGTTGACTTACTTAGTAAAAAAGCTTTGCTTGTCTCGAAAAATGCGACGACGCATATGTGCTTTTTTTCTCTTTCGTTTTTTTGGATGGGAATTATCAATAACAATAATTTCGATATTCACAATGCGTTTCACGAAACCTGGCGAATACATGGCTGTAATTTTTTCGCATTTTTCTCAATAATTGAAATAAAGAATTAAAAAAAAAAAATTTCAGTCAAGGGATGTGAAGTCCCAGCTTTTTTGAAGTGTCTTGAATGCAATCAATTGCCACATAAATGAATGCGAGACTGCAATCAAATTATGGCTGCGAATGATTGCGAATTTCAAATGTTCAAGTCAGAAGTACCAACAAAGAATTATGTATTGCAATCAATTTGAACAAAATCAAAAGATTTGAAATGTGAAAAGATTGCAATCTTACACAGCTCTGATAGAAATCAATGAACATAGTTCATTGGACCAATTTTTACGAATAATTCATTGAACTTAATGTACTTTTTCATTAATATTATGTTTTAGGTTCAGTGCATGTTAAGAAGTAAAACTTTTTTTTTTTGTCGAAAAAATTATATTTTATTCAACTGACTTTTCAAATTGCCTTCGTATTTATTACGAGTAATCCTGATTATTGGTTATTGCTTACATACAATAATTTACTGCTAATATAAAAGTTCGCGTACAAAGTATTTTTAGATAAAAATTTTCATCTCAGTCATTATTTTACAGTGTATTCAGAGTGTAATTCTATATCACAAAAACAATTTGTTTTTTTTTTTTATACATTTAAATGCACTTTTTGCATATTCACACCTTACCAACCTCAGCCTTAAGAAATGCGTTCCATGGTTCCATGACCCCATTCGACTGAGGGTTTTAAAACAAAACCCGACTTCAACCCTTTTATTTTTGTGTAGCTCGTTGTTGCTGTTGTTGTTGTGCCGAGTGTGCGTTACGCACATTCAATTAAAAACGCAATTTATGTGTACCACGCGAAGGTACCTTCTTTTTCTCCAAGCAAAGCCAACATAGGACGAGTGAATTGAATACTATACGCAAGGAGTCTCCAAGTAGGTATACCATGACATGGCTTAAAAGTTCGTATGAGCGTGTGTGTGTGTGTGTGTGTGCGTGCGTGTAAGTCACATTTACTCATTACTACATACATATGTGAGTGAGTGCAAGGTTTCCGCTGTATGAGTGCGTTTTATTTCTGCATTTTTTACTTGCTGATTCTGTGCAGTTAAACTGCATGATAGGTTAGGGTTTTTTTTTGTCCTTCCAGAGCCGAGTTCGTCGATACCACGCAGCACTTACTTGGCTCTACGCTGTTGAAGACTGCCAAGTGTTGGTTTTTGCTTGAGTCTAAAGGCTAATTTTCTTTTTTATTTAAGTAAATATTTTTCTAATAGTATAATATTAATTCATAGTATAGCTGTCTTCAACATCAACTGCATCAAACAAAAGTCTTCAAATTTCAGTGTAATTAGAAGTAAAAAAGATGCCATATTTCAATAAAAACTAAAATAAAAAAAAAAAAAAAAATAAAATAATAGAATTCTACAACTATGAACAAAATAAGCTTTAAACGACACGTTTCAGTTAAAGGCTCAAACTGCTGCGTCTTCAACTAAAGTGTACCGAATACAATACTATAGCTTCTAGTCTGTAACATTTTGCGCGTAAAATTCAACAGTGATAGTGATGAGATTATGTGATAGGAATAATATACAAAAAGTATACAAAAATTATTCTTTGATTCTAATACAAATATAACTAAAAAAAAAAAATATAAAAACTAAAACAAAAACTGAAAACCAAGTTCTACAAATTGTTGTGTACTTAATTAAGTTGTAAATTTTTTTAATCGATTGTGATTTTAATTATATTTAAACTACGAAATAAAATAACGAAAAAAAAAGTAAAACTTGTAAAAACTGCTGTAAAAGCACAATTATTAAGCTGGCCACGCCCACCACTTGTATCGACAATTGTGAAAATCGATGTTGTTGTTCCGGCAAGTCCTTCACTCAACCACATACATACACATTCGTATCCCATTTCTTATGATGCCTCGTGCACTGCCAACTAATTCTCATCTGAACCATATCTAAGTTGTTCAGCATTCAATCAAGACGTTCTCAAACATGATCTCAACCGCTTGAGGTAATCATCGGCTCCAACTGTTTTAATAAAATTTTTAGTTATTTGTGTTCTTTATTTAAAATATTGTAATGTAAGTACTTGTGATTTATTGATTTTACTCTTTATTTATTTACAGTGTCTCCTTCTCTTTGTGAACTGTGATTATGAGTTCCGCAAAAACACAAGTAGCTGTGGCTCCAAACGTCTCAACTTTGGCAGCATCACAAATTCAGAAAGAATATAGCACCGACGATTCCCTCAATCGACAAAATAGTTTCGGCAGCAACCGTAGGGTAAGTTTGTGGAACATTGCGTGTACCTATATAAAAATTCAGCCTTATTTAAATTATATTTTTAACGTTCAAGTAATGAATCTCAAAAAATAATTCATATGCATTAGGTTGTCCCAAAAAAGTTGAACTTGTATTTTTTTTTTTATGACAAACCCTCTTAATTTTTCGTATGATGTTGAAATAAATGCAAATAAAATTTGGTGTACTTAGGACCACGAGAACCCGTGCCGACTTGCATCGATACATGCCAGTATTTGGTGATATGGAAAAAACAGTGCTAATTTTTTCAAAAAACCCCAAATAAGTTTTGTATAAGTGTAAATTTTTAAAAAGCTGGTTCACTGCTCGTTTCTATTAAATATTTCTTTAAAATAAGCTATCAAACATGAAAATTTAACAAAAACTACCAGAGTTGTAATTTTTTACTTTTCGAAAAAAACTTTTGTGTTTTTGTTTTATAAAAAAATACATCGAAAAAATCCATTGTTGAAAAAATGTAATGAAATCTTATGGAATATTTTCTTAAACTATACAGATGCATAAAAATTGTGTAATTATGTTGAATAACTTGGTCGTTATGATATTTTTAGTTAGAAGTGTGCTTATTTGGAAATTTCGCGTTTGAGTATTTTAACGAGAAAAGTCCCCAAAAATACAAAATTTTTAAAAACGATGACATGAATGATTAAAGCATAGTCTTAAGCTTTTTTCTGCAAAAAAAAGTTTAACTGTAAAAACTTGATTTTTTTTCAAAAATACCCTTTTCTAGCATTTCGATCACAAAAAAATATCAAAAAACATATATTTCTCAATCGAAGTACCTTTAATAATTCTAAAAAAAAATTTCTGATTTCCATTTGAAAAATTTTTGAATTCCAGGGTTGTCAACATACCAGTTTTTCCATTCCTTTTGCTTTAGTTTGGATTTACCTAGGCATTTTAAGTCCCCTAAAAGTCTAAAAATGCTTTTACGAGGGCGGTCCCAATAGTACCCGACCTTACAAAGAAAACACAATGAATTTAGGAACAAATATTTTTATTGTTCAACATAGTCTTCTTTCAGCTCGACACACTTTTCCCAGTAATATTCAATAGTTTCGATACCCAGCTTAAAGGGAGAACCGTCGAGCCCCTCAAAATAGGCATCAACCGCAGATTTCACCTCTTCATTGTTGGCAAATCTTTTACAACCGAGCCATTTTTCAAGTTTGGAAAACGAAAATAATCCGAAGGGGCTAAATCTGACGAATAGGGTGCGTGAGATAGCAGTTCGAACTTTAATTCATTGATTTTGGCCACCGCGATAGTGGATGTGTGAACTGGTGCATTGTCTTGATGAAACAACACTTTCTTTTTCATTTCTTCTCATAATACTCACCGTTGATTGTTTTTCCTTTTTGAAGATAATCAATGAAAATTATCCCACGCGCATCCCAAAAAACTGATGCCATGACCTTACCTGCAGATGGAACTGTCTTTGCCTTTTTTGGAGCCGATTCTCCCCTTTCAGTCCATTGTTTTGCCTGTTACTTCGTCTCAGGTGTGAAGTGATGAAGGGCCCATGTTTCATCCATGGTTATGAATCGACGCAAAAAGTCGGCTTTATTGCTGTGGAACATCGCCAAACAATCGATTGAAACATCCTCACGACGTTGTTTTTGTTCCGTGTTGTTGTTCGTTGTTTTTGGTCGGCCACTGCAATGTTCGTCTTGGCAGCTCGTACTGCCTCGTTTAAACTCTGCCAGCCAAAATTTTATTGTTGTAAACGAAGGACCAGACTCCCCCAGAGTAGAATCTAGCTCGGCTAAATACTAAACATACTAAACACCGAAGCGTCTTAAAAATTGAAACTTAAGCTTTATATGGTTAGAACTTTCTACCATAGTAGTTTTTTAAAGCAACAACCGCTACCTATACGTCAGGTCGGGTACTTCTGGGACCACCCTCGTACTTTATTGAGAATAAATTTTAAATTTTTTAACCCGTGCCCACCAGAGATATTTGACCCCAAAGTCAACCAAATTATCAAAATTTTTAAAAAATTTTTAAAAAGCTCTAAGCTAAAAAGTTAATAAGTTAGGTGTTAAAAAAATTGATGTTTAAACTAGTTGAAATGTGCTCTCAAAAAAATTATGACTGCAACTAACAGCTTTCTATTCTACGAACACAAAGATATAATAATTGTTTTTAGTATGAAAACACTATTTCATATATTCTCTTACATGTCAAATTGTGCTAAATATTATGGTTTTTAATTCATCAGTATGTATAAAAGGGGCTGAGAAATAAAAGGTGATCCAATACGAGGTTCCTTATTCAACTGGGTTGTTTTTTGACAGCTGTTACGTTTGTGTTCAGTATTCAACACGACTCAATCATGAGTAGACTTACTCCTTGTAGGATTTCTTCTGGTGATTGTGGAAACTTACTACCAATATCAGTCATCAGCTGGAGAAACAATCGCTTAGTTGAGGGAAACATTCGATGATAACACCATCTCAAGAAATGGTCCTGTTAATTGGCCACCAAGATTATGTGATTTGACGCCATTGGATTAATTTTTTTGGAAATATGTTAAATCACTTGTTTATGCCGACAAACCCGAAACTATTAACGCTTTCGAAGCCAATATAACTCGTGTTATTCAAGGAATACCGGCCAATATGCTGAAAAGAGTTGTCGAAAATTGAACCCACAGAATGGACCATTCAAGAGTTAGTCGTGGGCAACATTTGAAGGAAATAATTTTTAAACATTGACCGAACTATCATTCTAAATAAAGATTTGAATCAATACATTGATTTTTATGTATTTTATTTAGAAAACAAAGTAGGAAGCTCTTATTGGATCATCCTTTATAAGTTTCCACATAAAAGGATATATTGCTATAGGCAGAGCCTTGCATGAACGTTCGTTCGTAGAAAAAAATAAAAATATTTTGTTCGTTCGTAGAGAAACAAAAAAAATATTTTGTTCGTAGAAAATATCCCTGCAAACATTTGCTATCGCCTAAGAATCGCCAGAGAATGAGACAATCGTCGGCAAGCTCATTTGAATGTCATCTGGGTATCGCTGAGACCATAAAAGTGATTCACCTGGAAGATTCGTAAGCGAATCGACTGAAGGGCTCGCAAGCGATTAGTTGGGAAGAGTCACAAATCAATCGCCAAGAAAGATTCTTAGCGATTCACGAATAGAAGAGTCGCGAACGCTGGAAAGAGTCGCAAATGAATCACCAGAAGAAGTATTACAAGGGGCCAAACGATTCGGCAAACGGGACCTCAGCGATATGTTGCGAAGCATCGTTGTTGAATGCTTAAAATTGTCTTGTTAAATTAAAAAAATTAAAACATTTGACACTTTTTTCACAAGTTTCAAAAGTTTTGCTTCACTTTTGACGGTTTTTTCAAAGTCTGCCTCATATTCCAACCAAATGCTATCTTCCACGATCGCCGGAATCAGCGAAAGAAAATTTTTCAAGAATCGCACATTCACCGCTATTGCGATCTAAAAACGATCCGTCTTCCAATGATCGCCGGAATGAGCGAAGGAAGATTTTAAAAATTTGTGTTGAATCGGGCATTCATCACTTGGACGATCGAAAAGCGATCCATCTTCTAAAGAACCCTTGGGCGAATCACAAGATCATCGCAAAATCAGGTTCTCTTCGAATCGTCTTCCAAATCTTTGAAGGGATATGTTCGTTCGTTCGTAGAAAATAGAAATGAAAATTTTGCTTTTTTAAATTATTGAGAAAGTTAAAAATTTTTTTATAAAATATGATGTGATATGAGCGGAATTTTTGTCCGCTATCTCTTTTTGTCTTTTGTTCGTTCGTAGACAATAGTTGTTCGTTCGTAGAAAATAGAAACTAACATTTTGTTCGTCCGTTCGTAGAATAAGTTCTGCGAAATATGAAAATATTATGGTCGTGCAATGCTCTGGCTATAGGTAGTAAAGAAAATATGGCCACCATTTAAAAAGTAGAACAAAAAAAATTTTTTTTTTAAATGGTCGAGCAACCAACATTCGATTTTTTAGATCAGATCATTTTGACTAAGTCTTATACAACAGTCTACCTGCTTATATATGTAAGCGAAGCCAAATGGGCAGTCGGTTTTGAGAGAGCAATGTAAGCAGACGTGGTGCAGCAGCGCAATAGCGTATTTTGAAATAAATCATTTTTAATAATAATCCTTTGTTTATATCGTTTAAATAAATCTTAATAACTAAACATTGGCGTTCATTCTGACAGTTTCAGAAGTGGGATATTTTATTACTCTTTAAAACAGAACCGACACAAAGAAGTTTTTGTCGAATGTCGCAATTCATCATGTCTTTGCATGAACGATTTTAATAAGCAGAAAACCAACGATAAGATACATACAATTTGAGCCTCGCAACGAAGCAGTCTTATAAGGCATCTTGATCTCAGCAAAGAAAAGCAGACACGAAGTCATATTTTGTTTTTCTACGAAGCACGTGACAACGGCCAAGAAATAAGCAAAGGCGAGCAACGAACAAAGAAGGAGAAACAAACAGACTCGAGCGAGTCTCGTTTCTTGTAAAAAAAAAAAAAAAAAAAAGATAAACGTCAAGAAGGGAACAAAAAAGGAAAAAAATCAAGCGAGGAAGAAGAAATTTCTGTAAAAGGTTGTTAAATTGCAGGAAAAGATTATTAATTAATAAGAAATGAAAGTAAAACTGGATAGCTTGACGGTTAAGCAGCTGAACATGTTGCTTGCTAAGGAAAAGGTGTCGGCAAGTGGAAATAAAGCTCACAAGGTTGCTGCGCTGACTAATGTGTTGGGTGCTGATGAAATTGAAGCAGAAGAAGTGGAGGAAATAGAAACGTGGGACAAGTCAATTTATGAGTTAAAGGAGCTAGTGTATAATTTGGCAAAGTCAGTAAATGAAATGCGGGCAAGTACGCAGTCTACGGACGTGCAGCCAAACTTAAGAGTGGAAGATTCCAACGCTGAACAAACTTCAAGAGAAATGTTGCAGGCAAGTGCACGTCCATCAGCGCAAGCGCATCCTAATATGCACGATATAATTGGCATTCTACCCGACTTCGACCCTATGAAGAGGGCTGTATCATCGCAACAGTTTGTTGCTAAAGTAGAGCAACTTCAGCGCATGTACTCCTGGAACGAAGAAACGCTTCTCTTTGCAGTGCAACACAAAATGAAAGGGATTGCAAAAGATTGGTTGGATGCTCAGCCTGTGTTCCAATCCTGGGCTGTTTTTGTGAGTATGCTCCTGAAAGACTTTCCGAGTATAGTAAATGCTGCTGATATTCACAGGGAATTGAATCAACGTCGACGCAAGGGAGGCGAATCACTGACAGAATATTATTACAATATGCTCACCATTGCCAGACGTGGATTCTTAGATGATGCATCGATTAACTCTTACATCATCAACGGCCTTAATGATACACATCTAACACGCACTCTATTAGCTATGAATTTGCGCACAACCAATGACCTCTGGCGTTCGTTAGAAAATTTAGCAACTTTACCGTCTGCAAATGTGCAACGACAGATAACAACAAATACAGATCCGCTGCATGCAACAGAGCGCAAGTCAGAGGGAAAATTGGGTCCAAAATGCTACAATTGCAATGACTATGGGCATATAGCCATAAAATGTCCACGTCCTCCCAAAAAGCAGCGCTGTGGAAAATGTTTGAAAGTTGGCCACGACACAAAGGATTGTCGATCCGGTGCAAAATCCACAGTTGCAGAAATAAGTACAAGCTGTACTGACAGTAATGTGGTACCTCCAATTGTACAACAAATAAGCTTAGAAGGCAAAGTTTTAGATGCGTTGATTGACACAGGTAGCGATCATTCGTTGATAACGCAATCGGCAACACCTTCAACTTTAAATCGTATTTCATCGTACAAACGTTTTAAGGGTTTTGGCGGATCCATGGTAGTATCAGTTGAAGTAATAGAAGTGCAGTTGCAGCTAAGTAACGATTGTGTAAATGCACGTCTTCATATTGTACCAGATAATGTTCTCGAATATTCAATGCTATTGGGCAGAGATGTTTTATGTAGTGAAAACAAACGCATGATAATAGACTCAGGGGTTTTGCAGTTGCAACAGAAAAGCAACAAGAAATTTAATGTAAACAAAAGCTTAGCAGAAGAAGAGCGCAAAGATATATTCATGTTGCTGGAAGAATATTCAGATTGTTTCGCAGAAGACATATCCACAATAGGGCGATGCAAAACCACCACTATGAAGATTGAAGTTAATTCAGAGAGACCAATAGTAGGCAAGAGGTATCAAGTTCCGCTAGCACGACAAGAGGAATTAGCATCGATTTTGAGTAATTTGCTTGATCACGAAATTATTCGGCCAAGTTCCTCGCCACATGCCGCTTCGGTAATACTAGTCAATAAAGCAAATGGAGAAAGTCGCATGTGCGTTGACTACAGGGCTCTTAACTCGGTTACGGTAAAGAAACAATTTCCAATGCCTGTTGTTGAGGAGCAATTGTCAAAGTTATCAGGTGGACGGTTCTTTACGACGCTCGACATGACTGCTGGTTACTACCAGATCCCTTTAGAAGAAGATAGCAAAGGCTATACGGCATTTCTTACACATGAAGGGCTGTTTGAGCATAATGTCATGCCGTTCGGTCTTGTTAACGCCCCAATGTGCTTTCAGGAGATGGTAGTTAAGATGATTGCAACTTTGAAATATAGAAAACAAATTATAAGTTATGTCGATGAGGTCATTATTGCAACATCAACTACAGGCGAAGGCAGAAAGGTATTGGAAGAGTTTTTGCAAGCTGTTAAACGAGCTGGTCTTACGTTACGTCCTTCAAAGTGTATGTTTCTGGCATCTGAAGTAAAGTTTTTAGGCCATATCGTAAATGAACAAGGTATTTATCCAGGAGCCGACAAGACTGAATGCATTGATAAGTTTCCTCAACCAACTTCAGTCACCGAAGTTCGCCAGTTCTTAGGCCTAACCGGATTCTTCCGTAAGTTTGTGGAAAATTATAGTCATATCGCAGAGCCATTAACCACATTATTGAAGAAGGACATGCCATTTGAGTGGAAGCAGCGACAGGCTGACGCATTCGAAGAGCTAAAGTCAGCAATCTCGTGTAAGCCAGTATTGGTTATATACGATTTACACAAACGTCATGAGGTTCATACTGATGCAAGCAGTAATGGTCTGGCAGGAATATTGATGCAAGAATGTGATGATGCTTTTCAGCCAGTATCATTTTACAGTCGGCAGTGCAGCGAGGCGGAGAAACGGTACGCGAGCCACGAGTTAGAGGTACTTGCAATTGTGGAAGCACTGGAGAGGTTCCGTATGTATTTAGTTGGTACACATTTCACCGTCGTAACGGATTGCAATGCAATAGTTACCACGAAAGCTTCATCATCACTATTACCACGTGTCGCCAGATGGTGGTTACGTTTACAGGAGTACGATTTTGAATGTGTACACCGTCAAGGAGCAAAAATGCAACACGTCGATTGTATGAGTCGGGCACCTACTTTATCTCCAAGTAGCCCATCAACGATAGCTGATAGTGTTTTGCAGGTGACGTCAGATCAAGCGAATGACTGGATTTACGCAATTCAAATGCAAGATGAGAAATTAAAAGAAATTGTGGAAAAGTTAAAACAACAAAATTCGCCAGATGCCGTACAAATCAAAAATGACTACGAGATACATTCTGGTCGATTATATCGAAAGATAGAAGGCGAACGAATGCTTGTTATTCCACAGGCCGTCAGATGGCGTATAACAAAATCTTGTCATGACGATGCAGGTCATTTTGGAGTGGAGAAGACGTTGCAGCGCATATCAAAGAATTTTTGGTTCAAACGAATGAGACGGTATGTAAAATCATACATTGCATCGTGCCCTGAATGCTGTTTCAATAAAACGAAAGGTGGCAAAGCAGAGAGTCAAATGCACTTAACAGAAATCTATCCAATTCCATTCAGATCTATTCATTTGGACCATCTCGGACCATTTCCAAAAAGTAAGCGTGGAAGTCAGCACATTATAGTACTTGTATGTTCTTTTACGAAATACATTTTATTGGAACCTGTTAGAAACACCAAAACAACACCAGTTATAAATATGCTGAAGAGAATGATGTCAATTTTTGGTCAGCCTTTAAGAATAACATCAGATCGTGGAACTGCTTATACATCAAAAGAATTTGAAGATTTTACCAGACAGTATGGCATTCAACATATCAAAAACGCAGTTCGAACACCTCGAGCTAATGGACAGGCTGAGCGTGTCAACCGGACAATCTTAGCATCAATAAAATGTGCAACCAGAAATGACAAAGAATGGGACACCGATTTACCTACTCTTCAGGGGACCATCAATTCGCAGAGTAACGCAACTACAAAAGTTAGTCCAAACGAACTTGTCTTTAGTTTCGATCTTCGCAATGTAAGTGAAAACCGTTTGATTCAAGCTATACATGATGATCCTGGGCCAATAGATCAGGACGGACGAG
The DNA here is from genome assembly GCA_914767935.1 of Coremacera marginata. Classification (NCBI taxonomy): domain Eukaryota; kingdom Metazoa; phylum Arthropoda; class Insecta; order Diptera; family Sciomyzidae; genus Coremacera; species Coremacera marginata. Next base: position 59,032,169 of record OU612047.1, read on the forward strand.
ATATTATAAAGCAAGAAGCGAAGTCAAATATCGAAGCAGAACGAGCAAAATGGAAGATGAGGTATGACCAGAAACATCGGCGACCATATCAGTATCAAGAGGGACAGCTTGTAGTTATTGATCATGTCCCTGGCGCAACTGGACAGACTCATAAATTGGAACCGAAGTATAAAAGTCCGTACTTGATTACAAAAGTGCTAGATTTTGACAGATACATCGTGGAGGATCTGCCTGATGCACTACGTACTAGGCGACGCTACACTGGTGTCATAGCAAGTGACCACATGAAGCCTTGGTGTGTTTCAGCACCTAATTTAGACGGCAGCGACAGCGAACTAGAGCTCGATTCTTCAGATGACTCGTCCTAAAGGACGAAGGTCAGGAGAGGCCGAGCTGTAAGCGAAGCCAAATGGGCAGTCGGTTTTGAGAGAGCAATGTAAGCAGACGTGGTGCAGCAGCGCAATAGCGTATTTTGAAATAAATCATTTTTAATAATAATCCTTTGTTTATATCGTTTAAATAAATCTTAATAACTAAACATTGGCGTTCATTCTGACATATATGTAAGTCATATATTACATAAAGTTATTTCATAGGCAAGTGAAATCCTGGTTTTTTAATTTTAGCTTAAATAACATCGATTTACTCCCACTGGCTTTAGCTTAATCCCTTCCCTTCCCTTCCCTTTTTATTAAATTTATCGTTCTTCTTTTTTTCTCTTTTCTTTTATTATATAACTCCGCACAATTTTAGATGTAAGTTAACTTTTAATATTTTCTCGTAATGTGTAACACAGTAATTTATATATAGTACTTCACCTATTAGTACCTTTTCTCTTACTTTATTATTTTTATTATTTGTTAAAACTATTCATCAAAACGTATATTAAATAGAAATTTAAGAGAAATGTGAAATTGAAATTTCAACGAACATTTTTCCGAGATAAAAAAAGTTGTTTTAAGGGAAGATACAAGTTTTATATTCCACAATTCTATACTAAAATCAAGAACCTTGTATTATTTTATATTTTTAGGTAAGAATATCTGAAAAATCTGATGTGATGTATTTATTATTAGACCAGAGTAAAAACATTTCTAAGTGCGAAAAAGGGAGTTTTTCGATGAAAAAAAAGACACCATTTTAAAAATTTTTTTAAGCTCTATTTTATTTTAGATCAATATTTTTTTTCAATATTAAAGTATAACTATTGAAGACATATCCCAAACATTTAGGTCCAAAAATATTCGTCAATAAGATAGAAAAGTGCAATGCCGCGAAAATCCTTAAATTTTAGTTGAGCAAGATATCTGGAGACTGGTTGACCTAAAAAAAAATTTTTTTTTTGGTTTATTAAAGAGTTCTTGGTCGTTTAATCGTTAATTTTTAAAAAATATTAATTTGTAACAAAATATCGGTCGTAAAAAGAAAATTTTCATTTACTGTGCACAAAATTGAGGTCGTTTTAGGTTATAAATCAAAAAGTATGTATCAAAAAAAAAAAAATCGAACAATTAAACGTCCAAGAACTCTTAACCCATAAAAATTTTTGTTTTTTTTGCGGATTTTAAGGTATTTCGCGCCACTGCATTATTCTTCCCTATCGACAAATTTTTTTGGAGCAAAATTTCCATCACCAGAACCATTCGCTCATATCCAACAACATCCATGGAGGTTCTACTAGAACTAACATCTCTTCACACTTATATTCAATCCCAGGCGAAGAGGGCTATTCTTAGGATGACTGATGAAGATATCGGGATAGGGCTATTGTGTAACTCGGAAGAAGTTTGATATTCTATCGAGACAACATCCTGAATTAACAATACCGAGGGACAGCATGCATCAAAAATGCAGTTTCATCAAAAGATTTCAAACTGAACTAAGTTGCAAAAAGAAATGGGAAGGTTTATCAGAAACCTATAAGATACACCAGTTCATGAATACATGGTATACCGACAACTCTCTAACCGAAAAAGATTAGAGAATACAAGCATATTCCAAGCGGAAATATACGCGATAGATAGGTGCGTACATTTTAACCTGAAGCGTAAATACCAGAACCCAGACATATCAATCCTCTCTGACAGTCAAGCGGCTAACAAGGTACTGAATCCCACCAGGTAACCTCAAATCTGGTAATAGAGTGTCGTGATAAACTTAACACGCTTGGGCTACAAAACCGGGGATGGATCCTATGGGTACCGGGACACAAATGTATAGAAGGAAATGAAATTGGTGACGAATTAGTTAAGAGCATCAACCATTCCATCAAGAAAGATCCATTCCATCAAGAAAGAGGAAGAAAAACTAAAAGACGAATACTGGAGGAACTTTCCAGGGTTAAAGCACACTAAACTACTCTTAGGGGAATACGACCTAAAGAGATTCAAAAAATGCGTGAAGCTAACTAAGAATGATCTAAGATTCATCACTGGACTGCTAACAGGTTATTGTAGGTTAAACTAACGCTTAACAAAACTGGGAATTCAAACACATGCAGGTATTGCATGGAGGACGAAGAATCTGCGATGCACTTTCTAGGACAGTGTCCTGCACTTGTTCAAACGCGAAAGAAATATCTGAGATACCACATAATACCATATAACTCATAAAATTCAAGAAGTATAGGACATATACTAGTATTTATCTCAAAGATTGGACTCAAAGAAGCTATTTAAGTCCATAAAGGGGCACAATAGATCTTAAGGTCGGAGTGTAAATCCCAACAATAATAATAATAATAAAATACAGCTTTTTTTTAAAATTTTTTTTTGAATAGGTGTCTTTTTTTCATCGAAAAACTCTCGGAGGCCCTTAACCTTTACCTGTCATGCTTATCCTGAGTAACATACCTGGACTCGTGGGGTACGTACGAACCCCAGGGATTAAAATCTTTGTAAACGTTGAAATATTGATTATTTTGTCTCAAAAAAATTCAGAGATCATCTTTAGATACCACTTTAAACTGTAGAATAGTTCGAGTTGAAAAAAAAATAAAGATCAGCTTTCATTAAACATTTCGGAAAACTGGAAAACTTGAGAAAATGTTTTTTTTTTTCTTACTCGTTTTACGTTACGGGTTTCGATTTCGAAAATCGACGAGAAAAAGCGTGGGGTAAGTACGTACCCCGCGACATTTTGTTGGCCTGTGCTATTATTATCAGAGATACTAACGAATTGATAAAAAAAAATTGTTCTAATTTATTAGTTGTATAAGTTAAGTTTTATTATGAGTTTATTTATTAACGATTTAAAAAAGAAATTTGTTTTGAACAGCTAAATATAGAACATGAAACTGACTGGCAGACCGCTTGCGTGTTAAAGCGTTTTAATGAATTTGTTTTTAATAGCAAAAGTTTGTTCAGTTTTCGGTTGCAGTGAAATGATTGACCCACGACATGATGACGTCGCTGAAACATCGCGTGTTTAGGTGGTGGATAAAAATCAATACAAACCTGTAACAACGCAGCACTGCGGATAAAGTTTGAATATAATTAATTTGAATATGAAAAAAAAAGAAGTAACAAAGCTCTCAACACAAAAACATTTTATTTAAAGGGCAACAGAAGCAGCTTTATAGGCGCTATAAATATCTAGCTAACATTTAAGCCGTGAAAAAAATAGCACAAATTCAATATCAAGGTGTTGCAAACTAATGCAGAGTGACGGATTTTTTAAATAATAACAAGGAGATAAATTTAGTGAACATATTTCAATAGAAATTAAAATGCATGCCCAGTTCTTATCTAAATTCGTTTGTTAAGAATTGGTGTTCGAAACTAAATGGTTGTCCCAGTTTGTGGTGAAAAATCAATAATCTAGCCTTGAGTAGAAGCAGAGTAGAAGCAGAGAAAAATCAACTTAAATCCGTTTTTGTTGCTGACGTCGTGTTGGTATTGGTATTCATTTCCATTCTCAACACCAGCGAGTAAAAAAGCTTCAATAAAACATAAACATATTTATGAACGAACATTCAATATTTATAATAAAAGTAGCGTGTTGTTCGTTTGTTTGTGTGTTCACACAAAACGTGTCCAACTTATGTGTGTGTGTGTGTGTGGCTCTTTAACCTTGAACTCCTAGTAGCACCTTTGGCTGACAACTAGACCGTTAGACGCGGTATTAAAATGTCAATAAATAAATTCCACGAATCAAGTTCAAGTTAAAACTATTTTGCTTTGCTTGGGTTTTACCTAATGGACTCAACCAACACCAAGCCATATGCATATTACTTAAAATTCGCGTGTAGGAGGTATTAGTGGAATTTCTTTAAAACAAACGATTGATTGATTAATTATAATCAACAGAACAACATATAAAAAAAATGCAAGGAAAAGTGTTACTTCCATCATGAATTATTATGCTGCAAAAAATTATGGCATTCACAGTTTTTTCCAGCATGTCATAATATTTTTTTTACGTCTTTGAAAAATGTTATAAGTATGTTTTTCTGACAGTAGTCGTAGTTATACGAGTACGAAATGAATTACTAAAATTTGGTTTCTAAATGTTTTTCGTGTACAAGACAGATCGAAAGAATGATTAAATTTGCAATATAGGATTGATAAAAAAATATATAAGTAGATACCAGTAAAAAACTAAACGCCAGGAATTATTCTTAACAAATCCGTTTTCTCTTGAGACTACTCGTGAATATGCCCGTATTAAAATGACCATTAGAGAGATAATAAGAGTATATTCAATTTTTTTAAATTACTAAATTTTTGATTTTTGCCTATGGTTTTTTTAAAAATAGTCCAAATTGAGAGTATGTTATTGCCTTTTAAAAAGTATAAATCCGAAAACTAGCACAAAAAGTAAAAATTTCTATGACAAAATTTTACTAAAGCAACAATATTAGTTTGAAAGATAAAAATAGGTAAGATTTCTTGCAGTTTATTAAAATCAAAATTAAAATTAACTATGAAAAATGAAGACTTTTTTTTAAAAGTCCACCAGCTGAAGCTTGATTCGCAACTTTTACGGGACATTTTACATAAACGGGAGAACAAAAAAATTTTATTCTTTAGATTTGGCTTCTTTTTGGCTATCTAGCTAAGTATTAGGACCTGTGTGAACCCTAGTTCGAGTTATCATTAAGGGCCAAAATATTACTGCTCTCGAAGACGATTTCAAAATTGAAATTATATTCAAAAGAAAATATTTTAAAATCTTTAGAAATTGAACTGTTCCATTTCCTCATAAAAAATTGATATGACTGACAAAATTATTCAATTCGAATAACAATTACTATATATTTTTTTTTTGAGCAGATTAATCGACTCCGATAAAAGTCATATTTAAATCTCAGTTTATTTTTCAAAAGCCGTAATTGGAAAAACAGTTTTTTGCATAGCACCGATATCTTATACCCAATATATTATTTAAGTTATCGCATCAAAATAAGTATTTCTTTGAGAACCATACTCCTCAGCTGGATAAATGTTTATTATACAGTAACTTTTTCTTGTATATTTTAGAATTTAATCAATCGTGGATTTAAATTTAAACTATTTGCAAATTAAAAAATTAAAAATAAATTTGAACTTCTAATTTGTTTTTTAATATGGTATTTTAACATAATAAAAAATAATTTTAAAAATCCGAAGTTTGAAAAATTGTAATTGTTAATTTTTCTTATGAGAATTTGGTAACATGATTAAAAAATCATCAAGTCCCCATAGAATTGGACGGTATAAAATTTTTTAATCCTCCTTTTTCGAAAAAAAGGATATTTAGATTTTAGGTGATTTTTCGAAACCTGTAATTTGGAAAGGAATTTTTGTGCCAAGTTGGAGATTTTACATGTCTTATATACTAGAAAAACAACAAAATATAATGGGCAAACTTTTTAGTCATCCGCTTTTTGTGGAATACCCCATAATGTGTTAAATTTCGTTGTTAATTTTTTTGCATTATACAGCTTTTAAAAATTAAAAAAAAGCCATTCAAACAAATGCTTCCTCAACAATTTTTGGTCCAATAAGCTTAGATATTGCATTAAAAAAGTCAACCTAATTTTCTATAATATATGAAATTATATTCGTTTTAGGTATAATTCCAAATATAAATTTTTCCAGATATCATGGACTTTTTGAGCATCAAATCCACAATTGAAAACGGTTCTTTAATATAAAAAAAACTCCTTGCAGCTAAATTCCAATATAATGATTATGACTTTTATAAGCAAAGTTAATCTTTCATTTGGCCACACACATTTTTCATTAATTAAGCGAAGTTTCTTAAATTGGCTTTGAAAATGTTTAAACTTTTGCATCTTCAAGTAAATTAACATAATTATCTCAGTTTATCTTAAAAAAAAATGACATTTTGAATTTAAAAGTTGCATTTGTGTTATATTTTTCATACTTTCTGGACCCTAAAGGTGGGGTTTGAACACCTAAAACCCCCCCTTGGCTTCGGGCCTGATGTACAGCATAATACAGATTCCAAATTAATGAAGCATATAAAAGTTTTAAACTCACAAGAGAAGAATTAAGTTTTTTATTCGTGTATGAGTCTGAAAAGGCACAACTATTTCGACGAACAAAAACCATCATTGCATAAGCTTTCGAGATAATGAAGTCAAATGGTTTAATAAAGTAAATTTGGTATCAAAAATTATACCCAAGCCCAATGTTTTATTAACTAATTTTAATACAGAGGTGCCAATGTAATATGACGTATTGAAGATTTACTCGTTTTTACATTTTGATTTTCTGATTTGAAATAAGTAATTTGATAATATTTATTAACATTTAGCAAAAGACGACTATGACAATACCATACAAAAACGTTAGACAGTTCATCTATAGAAGATCTGAGTCCGATTTATTTTTAATTGACATGGATATTTTTAGATTATCCGCATATAAAGATAATTGACTTTAGAAATACAATAACTTACATCTTTTATCTATATCTATACTCTATACTATTAATAAATCTGTAGCCACTTTTTATGTTCACTCATCACGTTTAAACGACAACTCAGATTTTTATAAAATTTTGTACACATATTTATAGGTCAGCAGAGAGTGCAATAGGATACTTTATTTTAACCCATTAACAACCAATGTTACTATATGGAAACATATGCGTCTCGAATTTTCATTACATACTGCATAATATTTCAAAAGTTTTAGTGCCAGTTTTTTAAAAAAAGTAAAATTAGCATGCAATAATAACTTATTTCTGCTCAATGGCATACATAGTTTTCACCAAAATGTTGCTTCAAGTCTAAAAATGTCTGTTTTTTATGGTTTTCTTTCGGCCCTAATGGATTAAATTGCACTTCGGTTAAACGAGAACAAAATCAATAAACGCTTTTAAATGTCCTTCAATTTGATACCAAAATCATGTATGTAGTTTGAAAACTGTGAATAATTTTAGTACCAGATCTTTTTAGTATTAATTATAAGCTGAGAATCAGAGAAAAACGACTTGAAATTCACACTTTTAGCTTTGAAGGCAAATATTTCAGTCAGTTTGCAATGGATTTCAATAATTTTTTTTGAAAAATGTTGTTTGTTAAAATATCCTTCAAACATAAGTTGAAATTTTTACTAAACCAAAGTATTAATATTTTTAAAAATTTTTTTAAAAAATGTTCAAAAATTTTTAGTTTAAGCCAAAAAATTGGATAAAAGTTGTTTTGTTGTAAAAAAAATTAAATCCAAAATTTAGGTTTTCGATTTCCTATCAGATGATATAACAATCTTAAGGTTAATACGTAGGGTGCCTTTTATATTTCGGGACTTGGCAACCCTGGTGTTGCAATCTGTCAGCTCTATCGCAAAGTTTGACATTAGTTGGCTTATACGTATTCAGAACGTTTTGACATACGAGCGCTATTTGTGTTGTTTATAGTAACTTAAAAGATTCATCTCGGTCTAAAAATGGAATTAAATCGTGAACATTTTCGTGCGATTATTTTTTACAACTTTCGACGTGAATTAACACAGCAACAGTGCATGGATGAACTTAATTCAATTTTTGGCGATGAAGCTCCATCAAGGACCAGTGTTAATCGATGGTATGGTGAATTCAATCGTGGTCGTAGTTCACTCCAAGACGAATTTCGTGAAGGTCGTCCGAAATCAGCTGTTGTTCCGAAAACCATTGATGCTGTGCGCGAACTGATATTGCAAGATCGTCATGTTACCTATCGTGAGATTGAGGCAACCTTAGGCATAAGTGGGACCAGCATACATTCAATATTGCATAAACATTTGACTGTCAAAAAAATTTGTTCGCGTTGGATCCCACACAATTTGTCAATCGCTCAAAAAAAGGCTCGTGTCGATTGGTCGAAGGAAATGCTCAAAAAATACGATCGCGGTGCTTCGAAACACGTCTATGACATCGTGACAGGTGATGAATCGTGGATTTACGCGTATGAGCCCGAAAGTAAACAGCAGTCGACTGTATGGGTGTTTCAAGATAAGCCAAATCCAACAAAAGTTGTTCGCGCACGAAGCACTTCCAAGCAAATGGTCGCCTGTTTTTTCGGAAAATATGGACATGTCGCAACCGTACCACTAGAACAACGCAGAACAGTCAACTCTGAGTGGTACACAACCATTTGTTTGCCAGTTGTCTTCCAAGAAATCAGGAAAACCAACCGCCGAAGACGGATCACTCTTCACCACGACAATGCGAGCTCTCACACATCGGCTCAAACAACTGCATTTTTGAGCACCCAAAACATCGATTTGATGGGTCATCCGCCGTATAGTCCTGACTTGGCACCGAATGACTTCTTTTTATTCCCAACCGTGAAGAATAAACTGCGTGGACAACGATTTTCGACGCCCGAAGAAGCGGTTGCGGCATTCAGAATGCGTGTTTTGGAGATACCTCAATCAGAGTGGCAAAAGTGCTTCGACAATTGGTTCAAACGCATGCAAAAGTGTATAGATCTTAATGGAGAATATTTTGAAAAACAATAAAGTGATTTTCGATGATTAATATTTGTTTTTGTTCTCTAATCCCGAAATATAAAAGGCACCCCTCGTAATTTGTAGTATTACTTAAACAATAAAAAATCGTTTTGGTAGCGAAAAATCAAGCCTACCCACTATCAATTTTTGAATGAAAACTTTTTGAAAACCCGGCGAAGCGGCGGGTTTAAGCTAGTGAACAATAAAATAACAAAGAATAGAAAGGGACCGTTACTACTATAATAAAACTGAATAAAAGCCCAGTTTACCAAGTTTTATATTTTAAGGATTGGCACTAGTATATTTTAAGGATTTTTTTATTATTAACAAATAGTAAAAATTTGCACTTATCATCTTATGTGCTTTTATTAAAAAATGGTATGAAAGCTTCCATTGTGACGAAAAAGTCTGTCATGCCTATTTTAAAAACATATCAGTGGTAACATTTTTTTCGCTGAATCGAAAGCTATTATTAGAATTTGCCAAAACCTAACTCTTCAGTTTCCAGCGCTATGTAGTCACATCTTTTTGACGTAGAATTACGTCTTACAGCGCGGATTGTGTGGGGTATTTTCACAAATTTTTTCAAGGTGATGCTAACGTTTTTTGGGGACACTTTAGGAATACATACAGCCTTTAATATTCATCGTACAAAGATCTAACTTTGGATTTTGTCACTTCTTTAATAAAGCCACAAAAGATAGCAAAAGAATAGAACAAAAATTCACATTTTTGTATGAGAAAAATGCATTGAAAATTCAGTTGCTGCTGACGTTGTTATATTTGTTGCTTCAGTTCGTGTCGAAATATCGAACACAAAATCGTGTTGTTTGTTGAATAGAATCGTTTTATTAATTTCTCAGAGCTTTACAAGCAATGCAATGCATACGTATATAAATGCTTGCGCCGCTGAAAAACTTTCAGTCTGCTGGCAGACTCCAATTAGTTAGGGTAGCGTCGCTTTGTCCACCTGATGAACACAGAAAATAAGACGTTGCAATACAAAGAAGCGATGCATAGTTCATAATATTAGTTTATATTTGCTATTTAAAAAACGCAGCGCTACTACATATATACCATTATAATTATATAAATCAAGAATAGTTTTACGAATATTTTTCAGTAAGTGTTATTGTTTTTGTTAATCTTCATCCAGATTAATACAATAAATAATACATACATAATACAAAAAATGATATTGCTACAATGCAGATTTACATATATGCAGATTGGCGACAAGCGTGGTAGTTATGCTATTATAAACTTCATTTATTTTTAATATACATATAATAAATTCGAATTATTTATTGAACTAATTTAATATATACATGTTAAAAATATATTTTGATTGTTCAAATGGAAATATTCAATTATATTTAAAATATATATAAGTTCTTTACTGCAGGAGAAATAATAACTTCATATAATTTCGAAATATTTATTTCAATTTATTAAACAAAAGATTGCACTATATTTATTTTTAACCAACATAAAAATGAACAAGAACAACATATTCATCAACAAATATATCAAACAAAAAATTCTACGTCCACACTTACGATACTATCGAAACTGTGTCTTTTTTTTGCAATTTTTGTTTTCACCGCACCCAAACAACAAACCGCAAATGATAAAATTTAAAAAAAAAAAAAATGGATGATTGGAAAAAAGAATGGATTTTGTTAAGAATAATGCCCGTATGATACTTAATTTTTTTTGTCCAATTATAAAGTCTGAAAACAAGTGGCGTGTGGGCAGAATAGACATATTTTGTAAGAAAAGGATAAATGTTGTTACATTTTTATATCTGGTGTTTTTAAGAGCAGCTGCATCAAATAAATTAATATTAGTAGCTACACACATCACTTCCAATTCAGCATACATTTATATTAAATAGTTTTGTTTACTCTAAATATGTCAAATTAATTATTAACAGCACAGTAAATATTTGATCGAAACCTAACGAAGAACGAATTGAAAGGAACGGAGAAAAAAAATGCAAATAAAATACAGTCCGTCTTACAAATTTTTCTCCAATTCGTACTATATACGTAGTCACTCACACCAATTGAATCCATGCATTCGTGCTATTTGAACTGCTCTAAGTAGTTATAATTTTCAATGATCAATTTAATTAAGTATCATACAGACAAAGGTTATTTATCAATTTTACCAAGAATTTTTCGTTTAGTGTACTTCTTAGCACATTTTCGGGAATATTAGGTAAGCTTTGTAGCTTGTGCATTTCTACGAGTATTATTCAGAGCTGGTCATTTTGCGATTACAGTTGCTTTCCGATTACAATTACAGCAATCTATAAAAATTACCGATTACGATTACTGTACGCGTACGATTACTCTAATTGTAATGTAAAAAAGTATTATGACCTTTACTGTAATCGGTATGCACACAAATTACAATTATTACTACTGCAATTATAAAAGACAAATCTATTGATTATAATAATAGTAGTAGTTATCAATGAAAAATTTCACTATTTCAGGATTATTGTTATCGTTAATTTTTTTTTTAATTTAATTACTTACTGCATAAATGATATCGTCTCAAAAAAATTAGCTTGGTACTCATTCAAGCTTTTATTACAATTTCTGTAATCTTAATGTAAACATATTTTGATGTCGACTACAGTTATTGTAAATGTAATTTTTTATAGCAACGATTACTGTAATTGTAATAAAAAATATTTCGCTTACGATTACAGTAATCGTAATCATTTTTTAATTTACCTATAATCAATTAAGAAAGTAATCGATTACAAAGTAAAAGGAAAGTATTTAGTTTTTAGCAATTCTTAAAAAAATTAATTTTCAAGAATTACATTTGAGCTTTATGCCAAGTAATTTCATGAAGCAACAGGTTGCCACAACAACAATGTTCTTTACAGAACAACCACCAGCAGACTAGACAGCTGTTTCGTTGGCCGCTACACCAACTCATCAGTAATCTTCTGTGGGTTATGCAGTCCATAACCCATTTCCAACTATGAAAATCTTATAAGCACACCTTCTGCTAAAACCAAAGCGGAATTGCAGTTGTGTGCTTTCCAATTTAAAAAGCAATGTTTTTCTACTTCTTAGCACAAAGCAAAGGTTCAAAAAATTGACTACATTAATTCTGCAAAGACTTGTTGTTGCGCTCTTTGTTTACTTCTTTTCACGATTCCATTCTTTGGCACCAACAATTCGTTGATATTAAACCATAGAAGGCGTGAGAAGTTTTTTTGAAAAAAAGATGACTCATCTTATTTTCTGAGGTCGGGCTCGTACCAGTTTTTACATGAAAAATAAATTGTGGCATTTTTAATTTATATTTAGTTTTTAGCAATTCTTAAGAAAATTAATTTTCAAGAATTACATTTGAGCTTTATGCCAAGTAAAGTAAAGGAAAGTAATCGATTATTTCTCAGCTCTGCTATTAATATAGCCAAGACACAATTCAAGGCCATTGGATAAGGAAGAAAAGAGCAACTAATATTTAACAGTGAATCAACAGTTGCTCAGAAGGTAGAACATCTGCCTGAAGATCTAGAGGTAGTGGCTTCAAATCGTGCTACGAACAGAAATATTTTTTTAAATAATAATTTTGAAGTTTTTATACTATCGAGTACGGCGATCTTTTGTAGTTGCTATTGAAACCTTTCATTACATCGGTTTTACTCCCATCTAATTCGGTGTAGTAAATAAATAAAAATGCCATAATTTTCAGCGTATAATCCTAGTTATGAAGGAAGCTTTTCAGATTGTATTTGTTTTCTTTTTTTAAAAAGTTGCTCTGTGCTATTGAATGGCAATCATTATTTAGAGTCATAAAATGTTAAAATCAATTTAACGTAGCTGAAGTCGGGAATGTAAATTCTGAGTACTCTTTCATAATCATACTTGTTTAAATGACTACACTTTGCATATTAAAGAGCTCTAATTTTAACGAGGCAATAAGTTAATTTTCCATTAAATAAATGCGAATGTATATGCTTCAGCGGAAATGCAATGACTTCCTGCTATTGCACAAATACACACATTCTTACAGAATACTGTCAGGTAAGGTAATTCAGTCAGTTGGGGTCGGTCGGTCGGAATGTACCTGTGTACATTACTGACCTAGTTTCGTTGTATAACATTACAAAAAATCAAAATGGTTACAGATTTTTCACAGACGCTGTTTAAAAACGTAACTGCGTGCTGCTTGTGCGGTCGTAACTATTGAAAACTAGGTGCTGCTGCTTCTTGCTTGTCCTCAATTCATGAATATTTAAAAATTATGTTGCATCAATTTTTACTCTTCCAAGCATTTACGTGCTTTGTTCAAAAAATTTAATTAAAGTGTAAGTGTAACATTTTGAAGTATAAACAATATGCTATAAATGTTTTTTTTTTTTTGTTGAATATTAAATTGAAACTCCTTTGAAATTGTAAGATGTTAAAAAAAAGAGTCCTTTAACAATTAGACTTAAATAAATTAATTTTATTAATATTAAAGTATTGATAGTTTTTTTTATCTTAACATGAAAAATCAATTGCTGCAAAAGAGAGTTTCTGTTCTACTAACTTTTAGCAAATTAAACCAAGATTTTTTTATATATAGTTAACTATCTGCAATACTAGGCGCCAACCAGGGGTAGCATTCAAGGTGTGTAATGTGTGTGGAACGTGATACAACCAACACGGCATAACGATTAATGGATCGAATCTTATGCTTCAGTCTTTATAAAAAAGAGGATTTTACTCAGAGTCAAATTATCAAATAAACCTTTTGAATATTCCAGGTGCATATCCGTAAATCACTGTTAGTTTTTCGTTTGCGCGCTGGTCGTCAACGTAATTGGCGTTCTTATCCCATGCTGGTTTGATTTTCATTGAGCAGTAGACTAGGAAGTTTTGGACAAAGGTGCTTTTTAGGTGACACCGACTCGCCTTGACAGTGCTAGGTTATCGGGATATGTGGGTTCGCTGGTTTTGCAGCCGAGCGCCTGCAGATTTTTTGTTGTTTGGTTTCCTTTTCCATATTTTTTTTTTTTTTTTACCACCTCGTGCAACTGTAAACGTTGCTGTGGCGTTGTTAGAACACAGCTTTTCATTGATTTTTCACCTCGATTGCATTTTGGTCTGGGCTGAATAGTATGAACTGGGCCGATCTCTTTTAATGCCGTTGTATGATTGCATTTCAGAGTTTGGCGTTGTTTATATGGCTTTAATGGCAATTATAATCTGTAAGATGTGTTACACATCACCCCACCGTGTGTGTTAGACATCACCCAATTGTATGTTAAATTTTTCTCATTGATGTGAAAAATACAAAATCTTTTGTTATATTTAAAGATATTAAACGACACCACATTTTACATGGATTTACTTCAAAATCTATTTACTTGTGGCGCAGTGGGTAGAGTATGGCAAATACGTTAAAGAACCCTGGTTCGAATCACACCTGACGCGGAAATTTTTTCAGTTGAATTAATTTTTCTGTTCGGCCATGAAAAGCTTCTTGAGAACATAAGTCGTTCGGAGTCGGCATTAAACATGCAGGTCCAATTCTCGATCATGTGTGTTCAAACATTTCACAACACACACAACACAATTGATCATAAGAAGCTCGGTCAAAGTCCTTTCAAGGGCTGATATGGCCATTTCGTTTTTTTTGTATCTTCAAAATCTAAAGAAGTTTTATCCGGAACGCTGTTTTTTGTAAATTTAAAAAACTTTTTAACAAAACTTTTTCACGCTTTTTAAGAACTCGAGTGAAATGTATGTCCGCATACTTTCAAGACTTATGAAAAACTAGATGCCGTCAAAAGAAATATATCACAGTTGTTCAGTCACTCATATGTCAACATTTTGCACGAAAAATCTTCGTGTTACACATCACGCCATGGTACACATTATCCTACCTCACCCTATATTTATGGAATTTAATTAATTTTGAGTATTAATTTTATCTTAATAACAACTGAATTTAATTCAGTTAATAAGCTAACACATTTATTGAACTTAATTCTGAGGTGTACGAAATTTACCGGTATGCCTTCTTTTAGCTGACATGAATTTGATTTGAAAATTATTTGTACAATTAAGTGCTTGAAAATTAATTTACTTTGGATGATAGTGCTTTAGGTAAACTATAATTATAGCTTAAAAGCTATAAAAACAATACTATCACACGCTGCAGAATTTATAGCTTAACCTTGGAATTAAATCATTACTAAATATTTGCGTCTTTGCAAGCTGTTACTTGGATGGCTGACTCACAGGGCTAAAGGAGTAAATTACGTTAATATGGCCCAAAGGAGTAGCAGGCAAAGATAGAGTAGGGCCAATGAAACAGGTTGCCATGGTTTGTGTAACAACAGGCGACGACCGACTGACTATTTTTTGGTATTGTTTGCTCACACATTTTTTTTGTTGTTGTTTGGTTTTTCAAAGCGACACAAGCAGACATTTTTCAACAAATTATCAACAAACACACACACCGATGAACATGGTCACATCGATTGGTGACGACAGCGTCATTTTATGACTTTTGACATTTAATACAATGAGCAAGGTACTAAACTTCGTTGGTTCTAAAGTGCATCCGTGTTGCTGTAGTTGTTGTTGCCGTTGCTGCTGCTCACTTGTCTGCGATTTTGCTAGCAATAAAGCTGTTGTTTCAGTTTATTTCTTTGATTTTTTTTCTCTGATTTAGGTTATACAAGATAAACAAATAAATAAACAATAAAATGTATGCGATGGCGAGGGTTGCGATGCCGACCACGATACTATACTGTCTGACATCATTAAACAGTTTTAGCCAAGTTTGCGAATTTCCCAGCTAAATGCTGCTTGCCCTTACCTCATTTGTTCAACGAATCATTCTTGCCTTGATTGTTTCAACCTACCAACTCAATCAAAGGTTTTTCGACAACAACTTAAGAGCTGAATATATTTAATTTAGAAATTCGCAAAATAAGTACCACAGCTGAGTTAAGTAGAGCGCTGCATATCAAGGTCAATGTAAGTCGGCATATTTCGGTTAATGTATTTATACATACACTCAGAAAAAAACATCCTAAAACCAAAGAATACGTATATTCATTAAATTTTAAAGAAAGTTCTACTTGTTTTAGCACCAAAGAATTTTTTTTTTTTTTTAGATCAAAATGCAATTTTTCTTTGAAAGAAAAAGCAAAACTATTTTTGAAACAAAAAGAAGGATTTAGAAATAAAAAAGTTTTTAAAAACGGATTATATCAAAAAACTTCATTTAAGCTAGTGTTATTGTGTTCCTGTAAATTAAACATATTTGTGGATATTTAAGTAACAAAGAGTTTAATATAATTATTATATATATATTCAATTTAAAAGTTACCGCTGCAGGAATTGAACCTGACCCGCTTGCGTGTCAGTCTGGATTTTTCTACGCACCAGCTTAGTTATTATCAAACACTGGAGTAGAGAAAAAAAACCTCGTCGACAATTATTTTGCAACCGCTTTCAGCAACGACGAGTACTCCGACTTTCCCACTCAATTGAGTTGTCATTGAATGGACATGTACCATAGATGAAAATGGATCGGTCCCTTGTCCAAATTTTGAGACTGACCTGAATTAATTTCACCCAAATAAGTCGACAGTGTTTCCGCCGATCCAAACAGCTCTGTTAATTATTAATGTTGATTTAATATTAAATATATAACTGCAGCTATGTTAACAGTTGATGGCGCTAACAGATGGCACTAGCAAACTGAGGATGATGAACTGAGGTGTTGTTACTTGCAAATTTTAAATAGTGGTAGGTTGAGTCGAAAATGAGTGGTGAATTTTAAAAAACTTTGGAATATATTTTTCTTCTTAAGGAAAAATTCGAATGAAGTCCTACAGCAAAACAAATCATAAGAAGTATACCATAAAGTAAGTTTTTTCACTCTGAATTAGTTTTATTGCAAATAATTCTTATATAATGTTCTTAAAACAGTTCTAAAATAGAATATTAAATGTAATAATAAATAAAATATATGCAATAAAATTTCTATAAAAATAAAATATATGCAATAAAATTTCTAAAATTTTAATTATAATGCAATAATTTTTATATATATATATATATATTTTGGAAAAATGCAAATAGTGGGTGATAAAAGTGGTAGAAACTAAAAAAGTGCTAGATTTACCACAATTGTGGAAAAGTGGCAATACTGATGATTCTTGTTGCAAGTGGTTTAGCAGCTACCCAAACCATAAAAATCTATTAATCAACTCTTGTAGCAAGTGGCTAAGCAGCTACACAAACCACACAAACATATTAATAGATTATTGTATGTACTGCAACATACCCTATAGGAACAAACTAACTTGTTTTTAAAAACAACTAATTACAAAACTAATTTAAAATAAACCAGTATATGAACTACTTTGAATTATATTAAGACGGCAACTACTCTGATTTTGACATGTTTTAATTGCAAATTTTTATTAGATTACAAGTTTATATATATTTAACCATGTTATTTCATCAAATAATATTAACTTTAGGCCATCTAAACTACTTTTAAATTAGTTGATTTTCCTACAGGGTAGCTTCAGTTGCAGTTAATACTGAATCAATGAATCAGTATAAAGAAGGTGTTTGGCTCAATGGATGGAGTATAGAGCTTCCAACCAAAGGTTTACGAAATAAAGGTTCGAATCCCCACGGCAGGCGAAGAAATGTTTTTTATATATTTGTTATATTAAATTGTCTTGTTGTAAAAAACACAGAAACAAAGAAACCATATAAAATTCTAAGAAAAAATCTGTCGAAAATTTTTCAGATTTCACTCCAAGCAAATCACAGAACGGGTCGTAAAAAGCTTCGCTTCAAAAAAAAAATGAAATGGCCATTTCAGCCCTTTGACCGAAAGGACTTTGACCGAGCTTCTTATGATCAATTGTGTTGTGTGTGAGAACTGAACTTGCCAGCTTTATGCCGACTCCGAACGGCTTATGTTCTCATAAGCTTTTCATGATAGTTTTTACTCTCTGAGGTTTGTTTGACGGCCTTCTGTTTCGGCGTTCAGTGAATTCAATTGAAAAACTTTCTGTGTCAGATGGGGATTCGAACCAAGGTTCTCTGGCGTATGAGCCACATACTCTACCCACTACGGAACACACAGTGGGATTTTTTGTGCAATAAGTAATTTTCTCGACACATAAAAGTTAAAAATGTAATGATGCAGTTTTGTAGAAAATTGATTCAGTATGAAGAATCCATAAATTGTATCCCAAAAAATCGTTTATTTGTCTTTGAAATAATGAAGTAAAGTGACATGTAAATTTTGGTCCAAAATATTGAAAACTGTTTACGCACTTCTATAGTGTTTGTACGTAAGATAATTTTATTGCTCTGATTTAAATAGTGTTTTTTTTTTCAAATATAGCCTTTTCTGCGTATTTTAAAAAAAAAAAGCTATAAAGTTCGCTCATATGGTTTAAAAGATATGATAGAATAAAATTTGTTCTATAATGTGTCGTGATTGCAAACTTCCTTGGAAGAAAATAAGGTTGCTCGTCGTGCTAGGTGCTCCCGCTTTAAGAAAATCAAAGTTTAGACTCCATACTATCAATTAAAAAAAAAAGTTTAAATAATTAATAATCTCTTATAAAATCATAAAATTTGTCTCCAAATTCATGAAATTTTTAATTTTAAAAAATTACACAAAAAAAAATGGCATACTTTTAGGCACGTGCGTTATTATGACATTTAGTTACAATAACTTATTTGGAATAGATTAAAAACAAAACAATATGATTTAACAACAATAACAAAAACAATTTGTCAAAATAGCAAATAGCGAAGTGAAAGAGACATACAGTGGGTGATCATATTATTAGAGCCACCTTAAAAAAAACGTATTTTCTAAGTTTCGGGTTAAATAAAAGGCATTATAGTCGATGTTTTTGCATCACAATTATTTTATTAGTAAAAAACATGTAATAAAGCATAGAAAAAAATTAACATTAAGCTTTTATAACTGCAGAAAAATATATTAAAAAATATTTTTGTCAATATTTGGTAACTCCACCTTTTGCTGCAATGACTGCTGCTACTCGTTTTGGCATAGATTCTATGCATTTGATGCAATTGAATTTTATGGATTCATTTCGGTGCCACACTTCAATCAAACGCTCTATTAATTGGCGTTTGCTGGTCACGAATTCTTTGGAAATTTCACGCTTCATGAGTTCCCAGAGGTTCTCAATAGGGTTGAGATCCGGAGAATTTCCAGGCCAGTCAAGAACACAGACTTTTTGGTCATTAAGAAATTTTGTGACTCTCTTAGCCTTATGACAAGGAGCAGAATCATGCATGAAAATAAATTTGTTGTTTGGGAACCATTCCTGAACTTGCGGTAGCATTTTTGTGTCTAGAACCTTGATGTATTGATCCTGTCTCATCGTTCCTTCAACAATGTACAGGCGACCTGTGCCTTGGCTGCTGATGACTGACCAAACCATGATGCTTAAAGGATGCTTTACTCGCTTCACAATGCAGTCATCTTTGAATTTCTCACCAGCTCTTCTCCTAACGAATTGAGATTTGTCAGATAAAATCTGAACTGAAGATTCATCGGAGAAGCAAACCTTGAATAAATTTTTCAAAAATAGTATACTGTCAAAATATGGTAGCAAATATAAAATTTTTAATTTACATACTTTTTTCCAGTCTTCTATTGTCCACTTTGCGTGTTCTTTAGCCCAATTTAGACGTTTTTGCTGCATTGCCGGTGTAAGAAATGGTTTTTTTGCAGGTCTGCGACATGCGAAGCCCAAGTCCTTTATTCGTCGACGAGCTGTCATAGGAGATATTTGAATCCCAGCAGTCTGCATAATTTTTGTGATATCCTTTAGAGATGCACTCCTGTTTTCCGAGCAAATGTCTCTAATTTTTCTTTCGTCACGGCAGGTCGTAATTTTTTTTCGTCCACATTTCTTTAAACGTTTCGGTGCTAAGTTCATTTTTTTATCAAGTTTATTTTTTATTCGGTCCACTGATGCTCGTGAGACAGAAGCAATCGACGCTATCTTTCTTTGAGAGTGCTCAGTATTTTTTAGGAGTGTTTTTATCTCCGAAATTTTACTTGGAGACAGGTCTTTGGACTTTCCCATAGTTAAAAAAGAATCTTTCAATAGACGATTAAAAAATATGTAATACCACACCGTAAAAAGGCAAAAGAAACAAAAAAACATTTACATACCTTCACAATGTCAATACAATATTAAAAAAGTAAAACAAAAACTTCAAAAACTTGAATTAAATTTAATAAGTCACAAATGAACCACGTGGCATTGAAGCGCTTCTTCGAACGAAATAACGGCTACTCTTACAAAATTGCGTCGACTTGCCACGTTATGAAATTAACAGCGTTGCCAACTGTATATTTTTTTTTTAAAAACATTGTTATGTCTTAAAAATATCATAAGCACATGCAAGTATCCGTTTGTGTTCAACTATAACTTTGGAAAGTGAAAAATTGTGAAAATATGCAAGTGGCTCTAATAATATGATCACCCACTGTAATTAAAATGAGTTTATTTTCTGTGTTACATAGTGAACTGAGTTAATAACCGATTTCATTAAATCAAAAAATGCAATGCTTCAGGATGAAGAAATCGGTATAGTGAAAAGAGCAATTCAAAAGAGGTTTCTTGGTAATTTCAAAAAAACGGTGGCAAGAATCGCATAAACTAAAATCCCATTTTTTTTTAAAAAATGAAGATTGGCTAAAAAGTACGTTTAAGGAGTTATAAAACTTTATATGTGTAAATGTTTTTTCTATTGTGTTTTAGCTGTATTTGAAGTATCACTTAATAGCGAGCCTAGTTGTTCAACTAAACTAGGAAAGCCAGCGAAAGATTTCGAAGATTGTCAATTTCGCACAAAGAGGTTCAAGGCAGCTGAATTAGCTTCAATTGAAAAACTTACAATTGAAAATATGGCAAGTAAAGTGATGGGTGGAAATATACCAACTCGATGTTATATTCGTTCGCCGGCTGTATTAACAATGATGATGGATGCAGAGCTTACAAAAAGTCAGTATGAAGCCATCAAAAGTATTCCCAAAAATGAAGGATACGATATTTTGCCACCATATGCAAACGTCAGAGAAGAAAAAAGGCATTGCTATCCAGATGAAATTGAAATATCTGAAAAAGCTGCGTCTGTTTCCTTGCAAAGTTTAATGGATCATACGTTAAGCCGATTATTTCAAACTTTTCCGGATGAAGAATTAAATGGTATGACGGATAAATTCCTCTGGACATGCTGAGTACAATCAGAGTTTAGCAGCTGATGTAAGCGATAAAACTTTGTTACTGGCATGTATGATTCCGTTAAGTCTACAGACGATTTCTCAAGAAGAATATTGGCGAAATAAAAGTCCGTCAAGATTAAATTGAAATATCTGAAAAAGCTGCGTCTGTTTCCTTGCAAAGTTTAATGGATCATACGTTAAGCCGATTATTTCAAACTTTTCCGGATGAAGAATTAAATGGTATGACGGATAAATTCCTCTGAACATGTTGAGTACAATCAGAGTTTAGCAGCTGATGTAAGCGATAAAACTTTGTTACTGGCATGTATGATTCCGTTAAGTCTACAGACGATTTCTCAAGAAGAATACTGGCGAAATAAAAGTCCGTCATCAACAAGATTCTGCCGTCCTATCTCCTTTGAATTTACCAAAGAAACAAAAGAAAAAGTGCTAAGCCTTGTTGAAAAAAGTAATTTAGATATTGCTGCTTTGAAAAATACCGAAGTTGTAGCGTGCGCTGATTCAAAAGGTTGCAATAATATGCAGAATTAATTATTTTCCAGTTTGGAGATAATCTACCAACAGAATTCCTTTTGCATCCCAAAAATCTGATGCAGTAACCTTCTTTGCACATTTTTGAACTCTAACGCGCATAGGAGCCGAATTTCACACCACTTTTTTGCTTCTTGTTTTGATTGAGGATCGTGGTGTTAGTATACTGAAATCTCATTCATTGTGATGAATCGACGTATAAATTCCTTTCTATCCTCCTTATAAAACGCTGCAAATGTTGTTGAGAAAGTCTCATTCGAATGTGTATTTGTTCCATTGTTAGTGAATGCGGCACCCATTGTGCACACATCTTTTTGAAACCCAAAACTTCACTCAAAATATGGCTCACATTGTTTAATGGGATGCCTATGGCGTCTACTAAATCTCTCTCAGTCAATTGACGATCTTCCAAAAACCATATCCTGTATTTTTGCTATGATTTCTGCTGTTCATGCCTTTTTTGGACGTTCTTGATGTGGATTGTATTCAAGACTTGTACGACCATGTTTATAATCAGCAATCCAGTTGTACACTGTTGCAAGTGAAGATGAAGAGTATAAGTATACACTTCAAATAATTGTTCATGAACTTCTTTTGATTGCACACTATTCAAAAATAAAAATTTAATCAATGCACGATACTTGATTTTTTCCCATATTAAAAAAACATTGTGACAGGTATATTTTGAACAGCAGTAAATATAATATTGATTTGTCAGATTTACATGACATTACAAAAACAATTTTTCTAAGCTTGTTAGCTTCGTACCTTAATCATCTATAAAAAAAAAAAAAACTAAATTGGTTCGAAATTACGGACAGCCGAGGGAAACACACGCTGTTTGCCTTAATAGAAGACTAGCAGGCCACATTGGTCCGTGGCTTCACCACGAACGTTTTTTTTTTATCAATAAAGAGCGTTAATACGTTTTTGTTACTCTTTGCATGAGTGTAGAGGAAAAACTAAACTCTACAATGTGTTTATCCGCTCTCTCTCACTGCTTTTGGGCAGTTTCTATTAAAAGCAACAACAAAAACTTTTGAACGCCGTTCAAACGATCACCGTGTGACATGAGCCCTTAAGACAATGCATGTCAAACGAAATAAAAATTGTTTTCTTTTGTTTTGTTTTGCAGCTCAGCACTGCATTAACATGTACCTATTTTTTCGCCTTGAGCGAGACTCATCTGTTTTTTTATGTTGTGATGTGCTAGCTGAGCAAAAAAAGAAGAGTAGAGAATAACATGTAGTTCAAATTGAAATTATTATTGAAATTCTCGCAACACAGACACGTGAAAAGAAAACGATCAAGCAGTTCGTGGCATCGGGGATGATTTCTTAAAAAACTTAACGATTAAATTAAACTTATTATTAAAATTTAGAAATGAAAATACCCCTATACTGTGCTGTAGTACAAAGTTGATATTTTAAAACTTGTTGCATAAAAATCGGCCCAGTACTTTTGGAGTTTACCTGGAAACAAAAATTTGCACTTCAATTTTATATAATAGTATAGAAGTATACAGATATATATACATTATACACACCTTGAATGCTACACCAGAGCCGGGCGGCGCCGGGTATTAAGCTAGTTTTTATATACCATATGTATCTATACACCTATGACGCTTAAATATCTTCATCCCTGACCGTTAATCCTTTGATGAAGACATCCCTTTTTTTCGTTACTTCAAACTGCTGGCTCAGCTTTGGTTACAATTTAAACATAGACCTTTTATACCTTTAAGCATTTATTACTTTTAAAATTTTATAGTCTCAATATTTTCTCTTTATTTCTTCTCTTTCAGGGTAATATGAAAGGTAAACATCTCACACGCAGCCACGCCATGCGTGAATCGACGTCACCCCCACGCACGCCAACTCCTCGCAACGAACAGCAGCTATCGTCGCCAAATGGACAAGCGATCAACAACAACAACTATAGCAACAATAGCCAACAACATCACCAGCAACAGCATTACGAGCCAAACGAACATTCGAATAGCAACAACCATAACAACAGCAATAAATTGCATGCACAATCACCAGCAACGACTGCAACGTCGTCGTCGCCACTCCTGGAAACTCCATCGGTTATTGTTACTAGTCAGCATTCGCAGCAGCAGCAACAGAAGCAAAATGTTGTCATTTGCAATGAGGCGGATTTTCCAAAACTAACGCCACCAAAATCCTCAAAAAGTCCACGCAACAACAACAACAACAATAACAATAGTAGTCATAGCAACAATAACGGTGGTGGTGGCAACAATAACCACAATCATCGCGATCTTGCCGAAAAGAGCAACAATTCTGTTGCTGGTGGTGGTGGTGATAGCAACAATACGAAATTGGAGTACAACAGCAATGCTAAGAAATCCCCTGTTGACAACAACAATAAGGCACACGCCAACAATAATAACAGCAACAACAGCACGCACAACAATGGTAATAATAACAACAACAGCAGCAACATGAACAGTAAAAGCCACCATCAGCCATACTCATCAACGAGTGGAGCGACTGCCATGCAGCTGGCTTTAAATGTTTCCGATGCAACAGGCGGCAAGCAACAACAACAACAGACAGCAACTGCTGCAACATCAACAACTAGTAGCAACATTATTTATAATTCATCCATGAATTATCAGCTGAAGCCAGATGTGAATACGGCGCAACATCAGTCACATCCACAGCAGCCGCAACATTGCGGCAGCAATAGCAACATGTACGACAAAGAAAATCGCTGTCCGCGCAACGATAGTCAAAACAGCAGCAACTCAATGTCGCATGATGAGAATCAAATTAACGTTGGCGGCGGCGACAATCATTATGAACGTGCCGGCGGCGGTGGTGGTGGTGGTGGCAACAACATGCTTGGCCAAGGCGGTGGTCCTAAAAAACATCGCACCACCTCCAATTCAAAGTGCACCAAACCACGTTTGAAGACCATGGGTTCATCGTCGAGCATGGATGGCGGCAATAGCAACAGCACATCCGGCTTCATTTCAAGAGGTTCGTATTTTTTCCCAAAAATTGTGACAATTAAAAGCTTATAATTTTTTTGTTTTGCTTATTTATGCCCTACAGACAGCTCCATGGAGCAGTTTACCGATCAGAGCGGCATCGATCTGTTGACTTTCTTCAAGGAAACGCTCAATAAGAATCCCAAAGATCGCAATACGTTGATGAAAATCGAAAAAGATCTCGTTGAGTTGGCGCAGGACAAAACGTAAGAGCAATGTTTATATTAAAAAAAAAGTAGGCAGTGAGGGGACTGCCGACCGAAGTGAAAACATAAGGCTATGAAATAACAAAAAAAAAGACGAAAAGGCCATTTCAGGCCTTGTAAGGATTTTGACCGAGCTTCTTATGATCAACTGTGTTGTGCGTGTTGTAAAATTTGCCTATTTGCCAAATAGAACATCGTATTACCGAAATAATTCGTTCTTTAGTTGCTCGGTAAAATTGTGGAACAACCTCCCTGCGAGCGTGTTTCCTGGCAGTTTCAATCTGTGTAAATTTAAATCAAACCTTCACCGACACTACTACATCTTTCTACCCTTCAACCAACTATCACTCGTCTTCCGAATCAACAAAATGCTTTCGCATTTATTGGGGGCATCCGCTGAGTGTTGGTTAAGTCTAAACAAAAAACTAGTAAGGGTGGAGCTTCGGCAGGGTACCGAAGCTAAAATACCCCCCGCGGCCATATTGAAGTATTTTCGAAGTCTTTAGCCACGACATACACGATGACATTCAGTTTTATATATTAACGAAAGTTCTCCTATTGTGATGACGTCACTTTGTATGGGAAGTAGGCGTGGTTTTGATCCGATTTTGCCATATATCATAGAGATGGTTCATATTATATATCAAAGATAAAGTGCAAAATTTCAAGACATTTTGTGGATTTTTAAGAGATTTAACGTTTAAAATAAAGTCAATTTGTATGGGAGGTAGGCGTGGTTTTCATTCGATTTTGCCAAATACCATAGTGGTGGTCTACGTTATATATCGAAGCCTATATGCAAAACTCTTTAGAAACTTTAAGAGATTTTACTTTTAAAATAAAGCCACTTTGTATGGGAGGTAGGCGTGGTTTTCATCCGATTTTTTCAAATTACATAGCCAGGATTAAAACTGAAGAGCAAAGCTCACCTGCCAAATTTCAAGGCATTTCTTTAATTTTTGTGGATTTGAAAGACATTTTGCGGTTAATATACAAGTCACTTTGTATGGGAGGTAAGCGTGGTTTTCATCCGATTTCGCCCATTTTCGAACTTGATCTTCCTTTTTTAAAAATAAACTTATATTTTGAATTTCATCGCGCTAGCTTTAAAATTGCGGCCGTAATCGTGTCGACAGACGGACACACGGAAATCGACTCAAGAGATGCTGATCAAAAATATATATATTTTTCCGATTCCGAACGGCTTATGTTCTCAAGAAGCTTTTCATAGCAGTTTTTACTCTGAGGTTTGCTATTGTCTGTGGAGAGGTGACGGCCGAACAGAAAAATTAATTCAATTAAAACACATTCTGTGTCAGATGGGATTTGAACCTGTGTTGTATCGCATACAAACCACGCACTATCGGCTGTTATGAATTTCCGAAGTATCTAGAGTCTGCAAATCAAACGCATTCTACTTTTTTAACTCTCTTTATCAATTTATGCATTATTGAATGTATAAACTGCGATTTTTTAATGTTTATATACTACTGTGGGCAAAAAATTTTAGGAATTTGTTTATAAATCAAAAAATCATTATTTATTCTTCTAAATTAATTTCATTCCCCTGAAATTAGTCTCCCCCCGGACGTAATACACTTGTGCCAACGTTTTTTCCAATTTTCAAAACACACTGGAAAGTCCTCTTCCGGTATAGCCTTCAATTCTTTCTTCGTTTCGGTTTTTGTCTCTTCTTTCGATTCAAAACGGTGTCCACGGATGGGTGTCTAGCCGTAAGTCACATTGTGCGATGTGCAAGTCAGTCGAATACGCTAGTTGCGGAACGATATGAGTCGAGTTTTTGGCTATATGATCACGAATTACGAGTGCTTCAACACCAAGATTTGTCTCTCCACAGATCTGGTCTTTTATGACGCACACCATTACGCAAACCACGCATTACACCCAAGTAGTATTCTTTGTTGATAGTTTCTTCGGGGTTGGAAGGAATTCGTAATGCACCACAATACGATAATCGAAAAAAACTGTTAACATGACCTTGGTTTTTGACTTGGTTTTTTTCAGTCTCGGCTCATCTTTGGCACGGTATTCACCCTATTGATCGTCTGTTTCCGGATCGTAAGGGTACACCCAAGTCTCCCAGCTATAATGCGTTTCATTTTGTCTTGATAATCGGAAATCATTGTTTCACACACATCAACGCGCCTTGCGATATTCCAACAAGGTCAATATGGTCGGACTGTCAATCGACGATTTTAGAGCACCAATTGTTTGATTTTGTTGACGTGTAGCTCATCAGTGGATGTTGATGGTCGTCCTGGCCGTGCCTCGTCTTCAACGCTTTCTCGACCCTCTTTGAACATTTTGTACCACTCATAAACTCTTGTTTTCGATAGAGCTTGCTCACCAAAGACCTTCTGCAACATTTCCAATGTTTCGGCAGCAGAAATTTTATTCCGCGCACAGAATTTAATGGAACTGCGTTGTTGAATAGTTTCGGACATTACAATAAACCAAAAATTCACTTTTAGCTTTTTACAACAGCACGCGTAACTCAAACACTAATGTATATTTTGACTAGTAATTTGGTACAGATGTCAGTGACAGTAGTGCCACATTTAAAATAAAATCATTTGTCCCTATCGGAATCCACAAAAAATTTTAATTCAAATTTCCCGCTACTTCTTGCCAACAATAGTATTATATATTTGTAACACAATTACTTTGGTTGGGCAATCGGTAATTGGCTCGGTAATCCGTGGGTAATTGCTTCGGTATCGTTTCGGTAGTTGCTAATCGGTTGGTAATCGCTTCGTTTAACGGTATGGGTTGGTAGTCGCTTCGGTAATCGGTTAGTAATCGTTTCGGTAATCGGTTATCGGTTGGTAATCGCTTCGGTAATCGGTTGGTTATCGCTTCGGTCATAGGTTATCGCTTTGGTAATTGGAAATCGGTTGGTAATCACTTAGGTAATCGGTAATGGGTTAGTAATCGCAAAATGGTTCGATAATCGGTTACTAATCGCTTTGGTAATCAGTTTTTGGTTTGGTTATCGGTTGGTAAAGGCTTTGGTAATCGGTAATTTGTTCAGTAATCGGTTGGTAATCGGAAATCGGTTGGTAATTGCTTCCGTTATTGTTAATCGGTTGGTAATCTCTTCGGTAATTGGTTGGTAATATCTTCGGTAATCGGTTGGTAATCGCTTCAGCAATTCGTTGGTTATCGCTTTGGTAATCGGTTGTTAATCGCTTTAGTAATCGGTTGGTAATCGGTAATTGGTTTGGTAATCGGTTGGTAATCGCTTCGGCAATTGGTTCGATAATCGGTTGATAATCGCTTCGGCAATCGGTAATCGGTTGGTAATCGCCTCGGTAATAAAAATAAAAAATAATCGCTGAACATGTTTGCCTAGCATAACCACGGCATAAGCAATGCTGTACAATGCAACAGAACTGAACAGCTAAAAGCGTGATGATATCGCGAATCTATAGTTTTGCTCACTACCAAAAAGTGCTCAACGCGCCTAAAGAAGTTATCACTTTAAAAATATTTAAATGGAACTAATTTCAAACTCTTCATTAATTTCACAGACGCAGTGAATTGCGTTTTCCGGCCACTTCCTCCTACAATCGCATGTTGATACATCGCACTGCGGCGTTCTTTGGCATGGAGCACAATGTCGATGCAGAGACGCAACAGTGCGTTATTGTGGCAGTGACAAAAGGCACGCGCATCCCAGAGGTTAGCTACATAAACATCGCTGTATGCATTGAATCCCATCTTAATGCTTTTTCTTTCTTTCTACAAACCGCTAGATACGTTTTAAGACGCTCTTTCGCGATCGCATGACTGATGAGCCACGAAAATCTATACTTAAGCGCGATACGCACAGCTTTGATGATGCCCGTCAGAGTAGTTATCTATGTCCGGATCGTGGCATGCTAGATCGCAAGGCAAAAAGTTTCGAGGAACGTGAGGAGGACTACGAAAAGGCGCGACGACGCATCTTCCGCAATCAGCAGCAACAGCAACAACAGCAGGCGGAAAATGCTGAATGTGAAGAAAGTTACATGAGCTGGTCTAGTTCGGTGGAGCAACAACAACAGCAACAATCACGCATGCGCCCCAGTGGAAAAATGCTCAAAGTTCAAACAGTACACATTGCTATTTGAGATTCTCACACTTTTCCGTTGCTAATTTTTTGTTTTCCTTTTTCGCATAGTCGACGGAATCACGCGATGGACGCGCAGTCGGTGTTACCAAGACAAATAGTTTCAACAGCTATGGGGTGCCACCTTCCAGTGGTGGTCCACCACTAATGCGCGGTGATTCAAACAAGAGTTCGGGTTCCTCGCGCTCGTTTTCTAAACAGGATTCCATGGGCAGCGCTAGCACGCCATGGCGCTTGTCGCCCTCCAGCAGCGGGTAAGTAGAATTTTACCCTCAACAAAAGTCTTACATGCATCATTTTAAGAAGAAGAAAAAAAAATATTGATTTTTTTTACTGTTTTATGAAGCACAACTTTTTATTGAAGTTTTAGTTTGCCTTCATTTTTTATGCATTTTTATTGATCCCTATTTTGTGACTAGTATCGAAATATTTTTATCTAATATTCCAACTTAACTTTAGCTTTAAAACTCAGACACAATCGTCTGTGCATTCCGCCGATTCGGTAACACCGTCACCCACCGGTTATTACAGCGATGATCATACGCCAGAACCTTCGGTCATCTCATGTCAGTCGCCGCAACCATTACAACCAACACCATCACCACCACCACAACAACAACAACTACAACTACCACCACCAACACCACCACCACTACTACCACCACCACCACCACCACCACCAATACCAACACAACCATCATCTTCACCACTACTGCAGCCTCCCAGTGAAGCAGTAACGTCGTCGTCGTCGTCCACATCATCATCATTGACGTCGTCGTCGTCGTTGTCTACGTCGGCATCGTCGTCCGGCGGACTCGTTTGGGCCGTCACAGATATTTCAAGTGTGCCAAAGGGCAGCGTTCTCATAAATCCTCAAACATTGCAACCAATAGTCAATCAAGACGGGTAATTTACAAAATTAATAATTGAAACAAACAATAATTCAATTCAATAATTCTCAATGCAAAATTTTTGATTACTAATGTTTATTTTCCAAATTTTTTAATTTTAACAAAACAAAAACAACAAAAAAAAACTAAAGTTTGCAAAACGTTTCTTTCAAAACGCTTAACCTTTTTTTGTATTTAATACAGAACAATAACTTTGAAGCAAAATAACAACTTCGAAATTTTCAAATTGTAAATATAATATTGTTTTGTTTGTATTTAATTTTTTTTTGCAGCAAAGTTATTGTTCTATACACAAATTTTTTAGTCTTTTGTCACACATTCGCTGCACAGTTTTGGCTTTTTTGTAGAAACTAAAATTTTTTAATTCATTACAAATATTTAGAAATTTCAAAAATTATTCAATTTCATTCAACTCACTGCTTTACAAAAACATTGGCTATCATTTACATCTATCTTTTTTCAATTATCATCAAATAAGTTTTTCTTTAAACTTCATTGTAATATATTCTAATCGAATAACTTATTCTCAATTTATTACTACTTAAAATTATCACCGTAGTTTAGCTTTTAATATAATACTTACATATTCTTGATTAACTTCTTTTATATATTCATGCATTCTTTGCTTTCTTATATATATATATATATATTTGGTATAAAAAAAGCCTTGGTTCCATTAAAATAAAATTGCTTTTTTTTAATAAAATTTTTAATTTTCCCCCAGAGTTTCCCCGAGTTCCTCTAGTGCCCAAAATTAGTTTCCTTAAATTATGTCACAAAAACATTTTGCAAACTATTGAAATTTTTTTAAAATTCTAATTATTTAATCAAAACAATAACGAAAATGAAACTTTTTGTAAATTATCTGCCTCTTTATCTCATGAAAAATGGTTTTCCAAATGCCTTTTTTCTGTTCATTTACACAATATTCGGTGCTTCTTATGAACTTAACAAATGCTCTGTTAATTTCAGCTGATTTCCTTGCGAAAGTGTTTTTAATATTTTTTTTTTTTTTTTGATATGATTTAGTCTAATTTTGATTAATTTTTATTTATGTAAATATTTGTCCATGCCGTAGTGCAACAACAAATTTAATACCATAGCATTTATTTATTATTTGCACAATTTTTTAAAACTTATAAAAATATGTCTATGAATATGGTTTTCCGATATGACCGACTGTAGGTTTGTCAAATACACATAGAACGTGTACGCCATTGATGGACATTATAACATGCAAAAAGCTTAACGGCAGAATGCCCTACAATGCTGTAAGCCAAGCGTGGTAGGAAGCCCAACCAATGAAAAAACTTGGGGATCTCAAAAACATTGAATTTTAACCCGACTTCATCTTCTAAAAGTTTTTGCGGACAAAGATCCAAAACTTTGTATATTTTTTAATAAGGTGGTGCTTAGGCCAAAAGGAAAATTACAGAAATTATTGCATTTGGTCATTTTATCATCATTTTGGGGCCGAGGATTTCAAAGTCAGTGCTTGCTTTGAGATTTAATATTCAGAAAGATATGATTTATTTTCCAATTAAGGTTTTAAAAGCTTTTTTCCCCTTCTAAATTGAAGCAAAGCTTCTGTGGGGCAACTCATTTGAATAATGTTTCAATGACCAGATCTCAGCAATGGGTTGGCCGATTTAAAAATATTTTTCAACGAACACTTCATCGCTTCTAAAATTAGGTCGAAATCATAAGTTTCCACACAAAAACTTACAACAAATTCAATATTTGAATGTGTCTTGTAATTCGCCGAATTCAGTTTTTTTTTTTTTTTTATTTCGCTGTTGGCACGAATTATTGTTTTTGAGCTCTTATTGTGCTGGCAAGCGTTATAGCGCCTAACGTAAAACAAAAAAAAAAACAAAAAAAATTGTATATGCGTGTCTTGTCATTTGCCGAATTTAGTGTGTTCGATAAATTTAAGTCTGCTTTGATTTTTTCATGTGTTTTGTTGGTGATTGATCCTATTGCATATCTATTAAAGAGCTGCACGGGTATGTTTGCAAGACATTTGTTTGTGGTTCGCATGCTCACTCTATTCAACTCTCATCTTTAACAGTATATAAACATAGAGAGCAAGGTTCATTAATATAGGTTAAGTCACTTAAGAGAAGCTCAGTCGAACTGTCAGAATGGATAAAAGGAAATCAAGAAAAAAACCTGAATCTGTACAATTTTTAGCTAACAGCAAGGTTGATTTATAAGGTTGTCGCAAGGGAGAGAGCGAGTGCCCATAATTGTCAAATCGAAGTTGACATCTCATAGAAAATCTGCAAGTGCTCTCTATTATCATACATTTTTCTTTCGTAGTCATTCGCAAAATTGGCTGGTTTTGACAATTATGGGTACTGAGAAGAGAGTGCGATTAGCCCTGCGACAACATTATAAATCAACCTTGGCTAACAGCTATTTTGGCAGTTCGAGCAAAAGCGGAAAAAGAGTGATTTTCTCTCAAGTGACTTAACCTATATTAATGAACCTTGATAGAGAGCAAGAACAAATGAGCATAAAGCATAACGAAAACAAGAAAAATGAGCACTTTATCAAAGCAAGCATAAAAAGTAAAATTTAAATGTGTTGAAATACTCCGTGTTGGACACTGAGTTCATGGTTATTTTATTTTTGAAAATGATTAGACAATAAAAAAGAATAAGTAAAAAGCATAAAACGAATATAAAATTAACGAAAAACCAACAGCTTGCCAACAAACAATGTATAATGCTATTATTTTGTGTTTAAAAGGTTTTTCTGCTTCATATCAGAGCAACAAAAAATTGCATCGAATGCAGTTATTTCTCTATAACATATTTATGTATATGGCATATTATATGGGGTTTGCTTGGTGTGCTCGTTGTTTTTTTGCATTGATTTGGTTGTCTCTATTTGATCGTATCGAATGTATAGAGCATTTAGAAATAATGAGAAAGTACATATCTTATTGAGAGGCTAACGAATGCTGTATTATGTTTGCTTATGCTTTAAAGAATAAAGTAAATAGAGATCAAGACAAAAAAAAATGCTCGATGCACTTTAGCGTATCTTTATCTATTTCTATCTGTACTATTATATAAAAATGAAGTGGAATTTTTTGTTTCCGGGTAAACTCCAAAAGTCCAAAAGGGTCGATTTTTATGAGATAAGTTTTAAAATGTCATATTTGTGCTACAGCACAGCATAGGGGTGCTTTTATTCCGAAATTTTAATAAAAATAATGTTTTATTAAAGAAATCGTCCCCGATGCCACGAATTGCTTGATTTGTTTTTTTCCACGCGTTTGTGTTGCAAGAATTTCAATAAACTCCATGTTGTTCTCTACTCTTCTCTTTTTCCGCTCAGCTAGCACAGCACACCATAATAAACATATGAGCTACGCACAAGGCGAAAAGAGAGGTACATATAAATGCAGTGCTGAGCTGTAAAACAAAAACAAAAAAGCAGAAAAGGTTTTTTTATTTTGTTTGACATGCATTGTCTTAAAGGCTGATGTCTAAAGGCGTTTAAAAGGTTTTTGTTAGAGGGAAAAAACGTGTTAACGCTCTATATTGATAAAAAAAAGAAGCTACGTGGCCTGCTAGTACTATTATAAAAAATTGAAGTGCAAATTTTTTGTTTCCAGATATATGCCAATTTTTATGAAATAAGTTTTAAAATGTCATATTTGCACTCTAGCACAGTATAGAGGTATTTTCCTTTCGAAAGTTTTTTAAGAAATCATCGCCGATGCCACACATTGTTTGCCATGTTGGTATCTACTCTTCCCTTAGAACAACACAAAAAAAAAATTACAGACAAGCCTCGATATACAGTAGGGTGATTCAAAAAAGACGAATATATTTGTTTTTTTAAAATCCTCTGCGAAATAGATTCAGAAAAAATTACTGTAAACACCGTAACACTTAATATTAATATTTAGAGGTCTCGCATCGCGATTTTCTATTTTCCATATAAATAACATGGAAAAAGTTATTTTTGAACGTCTAATTCTTATATTTTAAAAACCAATTGACGAATGTAAATGACTGAAACATTCTATAGAAAATTTAACGCTCTACAAAAATGTCAATAATAATTTTTTTGATAAATCTACTTGTTCTCGTTATAATTACACTTTTTTCTCCAGCTTCCGGTAAAATCATGAAAGCTATCATTAAATATAGAAAAGGGCATTAAAAATCGACAAATTTATCAAGCCTTTCAAAATAACTTGACTGAAAATTTCACCATTTCTAAGAAGAATTAATGAAATAGCCTATTTATTTTATTAAATAATACTAGAGTACACCAGTAGTCGAAATTCGACCATTGCGCCATACCACCACAGACTCCGGGTTTTCTAACTAGCATTTTTCGTTAAGACAGACTGTCTTGCGATCTCTTCAACATCATCATGGAGGGAATCGTACGAAAGGCCGGTGTGCATCGTAATGGCACCATTTTCTACAAAGGCGCCCAGCTCCTTGCGTACGCTGATAATATTGATATTGTCGGCAGAACTAAGAGAGATGTTACCGCTGCTTTCGCCGCTATCGAAAAGGAATCAGCCAAAGTGAGTTTGACGATAAATGAGGGCAAAACAAAATATATGCTGTCTACAAACAAGGGAGCTCGGCGTTTAGACTCCCACGTTTCATCCGGCAGCTATAACTTTGAAGTAGTCAAGGAGTTCGTTTACCTTGGCACCGCCATTAATACCAAAAACGAAATCAGCCTGGAGATAAAGCGAAGAACAATAATTGCTAATAGGTGCTACTACGGGCTCAGTAACACACTCTACAAGACGCTCGTTCTACCTGTGCTGCTTTATGGCGCTGAGGCATGGGTAGTTTCGCAAACTGACGCAGCCGCTCTGGGGGTGTTCGAGAGAAAAGTTCTTCGCAAAATCTTCGGTCCTGTTCGAGTCGGCGATGACTATCGCATCCGAATGAGCCACGAGCTGTATGAGCTCTACGATGACATTGACGTAGTTCGGCGTATAACTGTGCAGCGACTACGCTGGCTGGGTCATGTCCATCGTATGAACGACGAAGCTCCAGCGAAAAAGGTGCTCGAGGCGAGGGTCGCTGGTCAACGACGACGAGGGAGACCATGCCTCCGATGGATGGACCAGGCTGAGGAAGCCCTAACCGCACTTGGTGTATCCGATTGGAGAAGGCGCGCGCAAAGCAGAGGCGCCTGGCGAGAGCTGATGAGGTCGGTTGAAATCCGGACACGGGTTGTTACGACCACCTAAGTAAAGTAAGTAAGTAAGTAATTTTTCGTTAAAAACTATTCGGTGCACCCCTTCTCCCTACTCTGATTCATTTAAAAAAGAATCATCAAACTGAGAAACACTGGAGAAAATAAAAATGGTTCATAACTGTTTTGCCTACGCCTATTTATGTTAAGATTTACGAGGCCTAGATATACGTTACGAGGTGATAAACAAAGAGGGAAAGCAGCAAGAGTACTTGTTGAAAGAATATATTTAATGACTTTTTCTTACATGAAATCACAATTCGTAGAATTTCCAAGGAACTTATTAAATTATAATATTAAATAATCGGGGTTGTTGTAGAAACCAAGTACTCTTGGAATCAGAATTAAAAATTCCTAATATTTCGCTTAGGTGGCATTGATTCTGATTGGCGATTTTATGTTCGAATCGGATTCAGTGTTTCTTTTAGGTGTCAATAAACCTGTGTTATCCGATGTCATCTAAGCGAAATATTTCAATTCAGATTGCAAGAGCTCTTGGTTTCTACAACAACCTCTAATAACTTAAATGATTGTATCGGAAACTGGAGAAAGAAGTGTAATTATAACACACATTTGACTTTGAATTTGACTAACTTTTGAACGAGTAGATTTATCAAAAAAATGATAAGGGTCATTTTTGCAGAGCGTTCAATTTTATATAAGATATTTTTCAGTCATTTAAATGCGTCAATTGATTTTTATGTCAAAAGAATAAGAAGTTGGAAAATAATTTTTCCCCATGTAATTTATATGGAAAATAAAATCGCGATGCGCGACCTCTAAATATTAACATTAAGAGTAACGATTTTTACAGGCATCTCTTCTCACCTCCCAGAATCTATTTCACAGAGGATTTCGAAAAAAAAATAGTCGACTTTTTTGAATCACCCTAATAATATATGTTACAGTTGTGGTCAAAATAATAAGAACGTGTCATACTTTATTCATTATATGAACAAAAAGTTTCTTATTTATTAAAATAATAAATATTGTTTTACACTTCACAAAAATTATACATTTTATATAATGAAAACAAAATAATACAAGGAACATTATTTTTTAATTTTAAAAAAATAAATAAATTTTAAAAGCCAATATTATGCTGGTCAAAAAAAAAATAAGATTTTGGCAGGCATCTCTAAAAAACAAAAAATTTATATGGATTTTAGTCTATTTTCAGATAACTTTAAAAAAATTAACCCAACCTGAAAGTATTAAAACTTCGTTGTTTTTGAACTCCTTTGTTTTTGAGAACAGTCTCACATCTTCTTGGCATAGAATCGATTAGCTTTCGGCAAATTTCCACAGGAATATCATCTTATTACCTCTTTTTTTCTTGAGACTTTATTTTTTAACTATTCCCATAGATTTTTTTATTGGGTTCAAGTTGGGAGACTGAGATGACCATTGTAAAATGTTGATCCTGTTATGATCAAACCACATAGTGATCCCCTTAGTGGTTCGCTTGGCGTCATTATCCTGCTGGTAAGTCCACAATAACGGCATTTTATCCTCCTCATAGGGTCACATAACCGTTTCAAAAATTTGAAGATATAATTCTTAATTCATGTTTTCCTCCCCAGGAGAAACATCCCCAAATTATTATGTTTCTACCGCCATGCTTAACGGTTTTGATAGTGTTTCTAGGGTTCAATTCTTGATTCTTGCTTCTTCGTACATAAGTACTTCCATTCGATCGAAATAAATTTATTTTTGTTTCATCACTATATGGAATATTTTTCCAGTTTCTTTTGTCGAGCAACACTGCAACACTGTGTTGCTCGACCTATAGCTGTTTTACAACTTTATCCAAAAACTCCCTACACGTCGCAAAGAAACACAAAATACTTTCTGCAATGTAATTTTTTCCTTTAAACTTTTTTTTAATTGAAATTATTCTCGAACAAATTGAAATCACTTTAACACTCGAATAATAGTGACTGCAAAACTGACCCTAGAATCCAAAATACAAACAAATTTTAGGGACCACTGAAGGTTTAATCTTAAACGTACCAACTAGAGCCCTGCATGAATTTATTACGCGAATTTACCAAGCGTTTACTGGTGTAGAAATAGACTGCAAGCGAATAGTAAGCAACAGGTTGTGAAGTGCAGAGTAGTGGTGGAGGTGTTAGATACTTTTTCGTGCGTTTGGGTACCCAATAAAGTATTGGATACTATTCTAATTGAGTACTCGATGCTTTTAACAGGATTTTCGTGCAAGAGATGCATGCAAATATAACCCAATAAATATTGGCATATTTAAGCAATATTCGCTTAAATTATATTTATTACGATTCAACATTAATATAATGCATATAATGCATAAAATTTCAATCAACCAAAAATTAAAATTTTTTAGCATTGTGGGTATCAAAAGAAAGGTAATGCTATTACCTATTCAACGAGATATTAACCATAAAAATCCATGCATTACTTTTGAAGATTTTTTTTTTGTACTTTTGCGCGTTTTTGTACTTATAACGCGCTATTTTTTTTTTTTTTTTTAATATTTTTTCATGTTTTTATATATATAGCTGAAAGCCGAAATTTAATAAAAACAAATAAATTTATCTATTGGAATAAGATTTTTATTTAGTTATGACTGTCATCAGTGCTCTCTGAGTCAGATTGTCTTTGGTCTAAAACTGCCTGCTCTGGATTATACAGTTCTCCAGCAGTTTTAAAAACTCTTCTAATGCATCGCTTTCGTGGGCCTTACACTGTCTTAAAAACATAAATTTTGCCAAATACCCTTCAAAATGTTTCTGTACACGGCAGTACTCTGTCAGTCTCTGGGTCGACAAAGTTTATTGAGTGGTTGACTGTAAGATGCGGAAATCCCTCGTTTGACAAGTAATCATACGCCTATTTGATAAATGGAGATATTTAAAAAAAAAGAAAAAGATTAATATAGTTCTTACCTTCCAGCAATCCGAATATATTGTGGTCCCCGGGAGTATCCAGTTCTTTATAATTTTCAGGAGGACCAACTCGCTCCTTTCGTCAAACGGGGACCAAAAAGCAATTGCCACTGTCACGCTCTACTCCTCCAAATACCCACTGCTCCTCTACCAAATGACCACGATTATATTTTCAACGCCCAAACTTTGACTCGTCGATCTCCACTATCTTCATTTTGTGGGGGTGGTCTTATAGATTACAACTTCACGATGGAATGAAGCCCAATCAACAGCAGTTCTTTTGGAGATCTGCACCTCTTTGGAAATAAATGTTTGGGAGACATTTTGTAGCCACAAATGCGTGAAAAAACAATTAGAGTATAATTTTTAGTATAATTTTTTTAGTACAGCCAACTTTTTTTTTTTAAGATATGTTTATGTTTTTGGTGTCATTGAAAAGAAAATTGATTAATTTACAAAATTTATCCTAAAAGAAAATTTCATTTATTACGCGAAATTCTGAGAAATTTGCACTCTAAATTGAAATTTGGTAGTTTCAATAGATTGATTTCATGTTCACACGAGCACAGCTCGTTAACGGTTAATTTGGTAGGGTTTGTTGATATACCGTTGGAAAGGTGATTTCATTGCCTTTAAAATGAGCTATCAAATCTGCTAGAAACAATAACGTGAATCAAAGTTGTGAAATATTAATTACCCCTGTAGCTCCTAAGAATGTGAAAATAGATTTCCCCCCCCCCGCTCTCATACAATTTTTTGCTCAGCTCGATATAACCTTTCAATTCTGTAAATAGTTGTACTCAATTGCGGGACACCCTGTACATAATTGTATGATTTTTTAAATATAATTTTGAATTGAATATTGGTCTATTTTGTTTAAAAAATCTTCATTTATATCAATTTGATACACCGCGCCTAGTCCCGTTAAAAAAAAAAACACCGGCTAATGCAAGGTTCATTAATACAGGTTAAGTCACTTGAGAGAAGCTCGGTCGAACTGTCAGAATGGATAAAAGGAAATCAAGAAAAAAAAAACTGAATCTGTACAATTTTTAGCTAACAGCTACTTTGACAGTTCGAGCAAAGGCAGAAAAAGCGTGCTTTTCTCTCAAGTGACTTAACCTATATTAATGAACATTGGCCTAATGGAAGTTCTGGGTGTAAAACGGATATACCGTCACACATTAAATACTCCTCACAAATACCGCGTGCAAATGAAAATTAGTTTTTTTTTTTTTAAAGTGAACATACCAAAAAATTTGATAGGAGCAGAAATATTAAATCCAAAAATAAAAGTTTTTTATTGTTTTAGTAATCTGGCAGTTACTGTTTGTTGCTAAATGTTTCTTTACGTTTACGCGAATGGAGTTGTTTAAGCATGTAATAAGGCATCTATTCCTTGATAATATAGGATGTTTGCTTTGGGCTATTGTCCTGTTGGAAATACAAGGAAGCCCTACATGAGTGCGGACTCTTTTTAACTACTTTTCAAGATGTTTGAATAAACAAACCGGTACATATATGTTTCCACGAACTGTAGTTTTCCGACTCCATTCGACGACATACAGCTCTATACCTTGACTGAACCTCCGCTGATCAAGACATTTGTCCAGAAATCTGTCGATTTGTTTTGACAGTAATGAAAAGACAAGTCGCTTCTTTTTGTTAATTTGGCTGATGAATGGTTTTTTTCTCGTTTTCTCTCACAAAACTTCGGACTGTTTCGAAATACACATTATTGTGTTTTTATTATTGTTTGTACTGTTGACTTAACACGAGCAATACTTTTTGCAATAGAGTTCTAAGAATATCCTTCTTTTTTTAATGTTATGATTTGCTCTCGTAGTTCAAGACAAACTTCCTTTGTTTTTGGACTCATTCTTACTGAAATACGTATGACCGCAAACTTTTTCAGTCGAAAAACAAGTGAAGACTAAAGCAGGTTTAAATCCGTATTTTTTTTTTTTAAATTTGCTACAAGATGTCATCATCCTCTATCTATTAGAGGATAGAGAATAGATTAATTTGATCTACTGCAACATAGCTTCAGTCATACTTAACATTGAATTAACAACTCTGCTTAACGAAGGTGTTGGAATTGGTGGATAGTGTATAGAACTATTAATCAATGGGGTGCGAGTTCGATTCCCACGGTGAACCGAGAAATATTTTTTTTTGTTGTTGATGTGAATGCGTTTGTTTTGTTGTGTGTTCCTACAAGTACGTTGAAATAAAAATGAATGTAACATGAAATAAAATAAATAAATTAGTAATAATGAAAATGATGTGAATATTAATAAGTATTTTTCTAATATAGTGTATGTAATTTTAAATTTTTGAATTGAAAAGTTATTTTATTACAAAAATAGTATTATATTTTTGAATAGTTGTTGTATCTAATCGTCGCACGTTTCCGTTTTTTCTTACAATGTTCGCTGCTGTTAAGCTGTTAATTAAAACGTATCGTTGTCGCAAAAAATATATCTATGAATGGGAGATTTGTGGGTTTGTTTTAAAGCATGTAAAATAAGCATAACCATCCAGGGTTAAAAAACTCTGCGGTGTTTGAACTTCGGATAAGCGGTGGTACGTATCATTCCTCCATGAACAACGAAATCAACATAAACACCGCCTGAAATATTCACTACCACCCCAAACACCGTCTCAAATATTCACCTCTAATTGAAATCTCCACTTAGTATCATAAGCACATCGTCAAATTATTCAGTAAATGTTTTTTTCAAGTATTTTAAACCTTCCTTTGAGTAAATCATCAAACTTTCGAATAAAGATTTCGGGATATCTCTCCCTATAAATACATAAGCTGATTCTATTATATTTTGCCCTTCAACATTTCTTTTGAACTCACTTACCCCAATCTGCCACTCTTCTGGGCTCTCCATACAATAAAAACAAAAACTTACCTTCTTATAGTTCATACCTCTAACGAATTGACGGGAGGAAGAGTCAAATATATGAGCTGGTCCTATTATGTTTGGCCCTTCAACATTTATCCTGAGCACACCTACTTTTATCTGGCCCATACAAAAAACACAGAAACGTTGCTCTATATTCTGCCTTGCCTGTAAGCTAAATCAGAAATGCATGCTTAACAGTTCAAGGCAGTGAAATTAACAGTGAAAACTTTAACAGTGATATCATTAACAGTGGGGACAATATAACATTGTTGACGTTAACAGTGCTGATGCGAATTTGTTACTTTAAAAACTTACAAAAAAAAAGTTCAGTGCTCCTAAAGATTTTCACATAAAAAAAGGCTACACCGGAAAAATTCTACATGCTTTAAAGTTAAACACAATGTTATCATTTTCAAAATGTATTTTTTTATACAAAATTTTTAAATTTTTTAAATATTCACATATAAATTGATAAAATTATGTTGTTATTTTGACAAAATTTGTTTCAAGCTATTTTTTGATCGTAAATTCTTTTAAAATATACGAGTAAATTTTTAAAAAAAAAAAATAATTTTTGTTTGCTTAATATGTTCTTCCATAGTTTCTAGAATATACATACATGCTTTTAAAACGATACCTGACATTGCAGATTAAATAATAGTAAGTTTCTAAACCGATCATTTTAAAAATATATGCAAAATTTCAAAAAACAAACGCTTTATAGGCGATTTCCTCGAAACTAGTTCTTTTGAAACGGTTCGATAGATAACTCTGAATCTATTGGTTCAATTTCAATGAATCTTTTTGCATTTTGCTTGTAATTTTATCCTTTAAGCATCCCCCCTAAATTCAAGTACCTACTATTTTTTGTTTTTTTTTTTTATTGACAAAAAAGCGCGCGAAGTCCTACCTCTTCTTAATTTTTTACTTTCGCCATAATTTACAAAAAAAAAAAATCCTCGCGCGTAGGGGGGGATGCCAAATTAGTGCTCTGTACTTTAAAATTACATTTGATTTTTTTTTTGTTTCAGATACATGGGAATACATGGGAAGCTGCGTTTTTTTAGTTGTTACACGTATATTATACCTTAAATTTAAAATTATGTGATCAAAAAATAGCTTACAATTAATGTCGTCAAAATAACAACATAATTTTAGCAATTTATTTGTGAATATTTAAAAAATTCAAAAATTCCTTATAAAAAAAACTCATTTTGAAAATGATAGCATTATGTTCAATTTTAAAACATGTCGATTTTTTTCAGTGTAAAGACAAAAACATTTTAATAGAATATCAATATAATAACTATAAGCCATAAAACAAAAAACATGGTAGCCAGTTCTTTTGGCAACATAGCTTGTCAAAAATAGTATAAAATAGAGAAAAAAAAAATTTCAAAAGAAATTAAAAGTAAAAAGAATTGAATGATTTTCGGATATGTGATAGAGGGGAAAATCTAAGGTTGACGTATTTTTTTATACGTGCTCCATTGATACTTAAGGGTTTCAAAATGGCGTTTCAAAATCAGCCGAAATTTCATTTTTTGGTCAAAACTTCACTATTTTCGATGGAAAGAATTGGGTGAAATATATTGCAAAACAGCGGTGATATGTGCATCTAAGGTTAAACCTTTGAAATTGTGATGATTTTTTTGTCATGCCTTTTGATAAACAAGTTAAAAGCACACACATATAAGAATGCCGATAGTAAAAATTATGATTTTTGATATGCATATTTTGAAGTATGTAGAAAAAAGTTTATTTTTAATAAAATCAGTGAATTTTTTTTGGCCAAAATTTTAATATAAAAAGCTAACATTAAAAACAAAAAAAAAAAAAAAAAAAGTAAATTTAAATTGTCCCCAAATCAAACATAAATGAAAATGAATGAGCTTCGGGCTTCTCATGATTTTGACTAAATACTAATAAAAATGACCACAACAAAATTTATCTCTACAAATTGGATGCCATCATATGTGGCTCTTAAATATCTTTCGTTTGATACCAAACTTGTGCATGTTTTCATGAAAAATAGTAAAGTTATGGCGTACAAATAAAATTTAAATTGATTGTAAAACGCTATTTTGAAGCCCAAAATAAATCATCGATTGAGTACGTATAAAAAAATACGTCAACCTTAGATTTTTGTCGTCTATCACATATCCGAAAATCATTCAAATCGGCGAGTGTTATTGGGGGACCTTTCCTTGTATGCTACAATCGTGATGTCCAAATATCCAATAATAAAATGTA
Organism: Coremacera marginata; assembly: GCA_914767935.1. Taxonomy (NCBI): domain Eukaryota; kingdom Metazoa; phylum Arthropoda; class Insecta; order Diptera; family Sciomyzidae; genus Coremacera; species Coremacera marginata. The sequence continues at coordinate 59,075,558 of OU612047.1, forward strand.
TTAAACGGTAAAAAAAACATCACCGCTTGGATTCATTGTTTTACCCCATAATTTCCCCATAATTTTACCCCATAATTTTCATAATTTTACCCCATACGAAAAAGTACACCAACGACAGGAAAAACACGAGCAACAATACTATTTTTCATACAAAAATCTATTGCTTGTTGTGCTTTGCTCATCGTTAGGGTGACTAAATCTAAATAAGTTTCGAGAAAAATTAAGGCTGGCTTCATCTCAAGTATACTTTCAGGCATAGGTTGATACAGCGAACATCAACGAATAACTTCAACAACTTTTTCATATGAAAATGACTTGACCTCGGAGTATTTTTTAAATACTAGCTTCACTTCAACAAACAGCACTTGTACCAAATCTAAATTTTCTCCTTTTGATGCTATTATTGAAGTTGTAATTTGTAAAAAAACAAATCTTGGCAGGATATATTTTTTCGTTTCTATACAAACATACCTATAATATTTTTGCAGAAGTGATTTTGATATCGCTGCAATAAAAAACTTAGCTTTTCAAACTTTTTTGTTATAAGGTATCATACATATACCAAATAAGACCCACCTTAATTGTTTACTTGAAAAAAAAGAATCGCGAGAAGAAAACCCATTTTACTTTTCGGTATTTGAATTTGGCTAGTTTTTTACAGAAAAAACAGAATATATATAGTGTTAGCAAACATTTAATTTCAATACTTAATTTGCGTTTTTTCTTTTTGTGCCTGTGGGCCTTTTTAAGAACACATGCTCCAAATAAGGCACAAACGTAATATCCTTACGTTAGTATAAAAACCACAACACAAACTAGATTTCTAGTATTTATTGGTTACATAAAGAACAAAAGCAATGCAGTGTTACAAGAAAAAAAAAATAAATTGAAGAAGAGTTTCTTTTCGAAAAGGCTTTTGGTGAGATGTTGGCCACGATAGTATAACGCCTTCTTCCGCGTTTGTCGCACCGCATTCTTAGCTCTCGGTGTAGCTTAGAAGGTGCTGAAGTCTCCGTCTTTAGAAGCCAGACGTTCTCGGAGTATCGAGAGGGGAAGGTCCTCATAGCTGTCAGACTCGGAGGCGAAGATGACAGCTGTGCTTAATAATGGAATTTCCGAAAGCATGGACAGTGCAAATGCAGATGGAGGAATAACATCTGCATCAAAAGGCTACAATCCACTTGCTCTGAAGCCACTTAAAATATTGTCTGCTGTCATACACTTGGGCCATACTTTAAAAAATATGACATTGAATGCGGTTTTATTTAAAGGTCTGTCAGGAAAACGGGCTGCAAATTTCAAGACTCTACATCCCAAGCATGTTCAAACGAACTGTAGACTACTTTATCCAAAGGTTGTAGTTCATGTGTAGTGTTTGATGGAAGGCAAGAGTTACGATTTTAGTTTAATTTTCTAATGTCTGTGTTATGTGTTAATTAGATAAATTATTAATTTATTTTCATTGTTATTTAAATGATAAAAAAGTGCAGTAACGTAATTATAAAAATGTAAAGACTCTTTTCTTAAAAGTAACTTATTCAATTCCCCTGAAAAAGCAGGAAAGAAACCTGCGAAACGTCGGGAAAATAATAATATATTTAAAAAAGTGTTTAAATTTATATTATTGCATCACGTACGACCAAAAAAGCCCAAAATTAAATAGGAAACCGCAAAAATTTCAATTGGTCAGCATATTAAACATTCACAATACAGAGTTATGTTATGCTTGTCTGCTTCATCCACAACACTGTAATCTAAGTGGCTTGCTTCACTGTCGAAAATCAATAAGGATTTGTTTTGGGTTTTGTATTTTGCAAAATGCAAAATGAAATCAACGAAAACTTCAGTGTTCATTTAGGCTTTTGCAGTAATTTTGACAAGTGTTCCTAGAGGCAAATTGTCATTAAATTCGGGCTTAAACCGTTTGCCTTTAAATAATATCATCTGAGGTATAGCATTGCCAATTGCATGCACGCAACCTTCTATTTCCTAGTGCTCATTTGCGACCATGCGAATGCGTTTTGCGCCTTTTTGAGCCAGTACAACTTGTTGATGATGTAGCGATACACGACACCCTTTTTCGTCCATGTTATAGATGCACACTGGACTGTACTTAATACTAAACCTTTCCATCAATGCATTAACTTTGCGAAAGTGGTCACTTACTATGGCTTTATTTAATTTTTGCGCTGGATTAAAGATCTGTGCCTTACGTCGAGATATATGTGGATGACGTTTTAAAAATAGAGATAGCCATTTACGACCTAAACGGAAAATATTGTGTTTACAATCAGTTAGTTGTCACCGTCATAAATATTAGAGTCCTGCATGAGTATGCTTTTTCGCCTCCCTGAATATGAGCTGTTCAGAGCACAAGTGGCGTAAGTCCATTTTTTCCAAGGAAATTGAGTTAAAAACATAGAAATGAAGAGAAATATGTAACCTATTTATGACTCCGGGTTAGAAACTCTTAGCTTATGTAATCTCTGAATAAAATGCAATACTTAGTTATTGTTCTGACAAATTACATATATAATTTTTTCAGAGGACAAGTGGCGTAAGTCCGTTCATTTTATATCTCCCTTAATAATGAAGATAATTACTAGAGAAAAGTTTTGTTCAACTTCTGGCGCTAAATGCTATCATACCTCATCAAAACATTCTTAAAATATCTCAAATTAGATTTCTACAGCGAAAATAAGAAATTTCAAAATTTTCTTCATTATTTTTTTGTATTATTAAGTTAATTTTTTACGATATGAATAGCTCTTTTTATTCTCATGACATAGCTTGTAAGCAAAACTGAGTTCTTTATACATAGAATTTCTAATAAGAATTTTTCTAAATATTCCATTTTCTCAAAACTACCAAAAGTGGACTTACGCCACTTGTGCTCTGAGCAGCTCATATATTCTCTTGCTATACAATAAAAAATTTCCTCTATCCCTTTTCTGCTTTACTCATACCTGCTCTCTCTCTCTCTCATAACAATCCTATGGGAAGAAACTAACTTGTTTTTAAAAACAACTAATTAAAAAACTAATTTAAAATAAACCAGTACATGAACTACTTTGACTTATATTAAGGCGGCATCCACTTCAATTCTAAATAGTTCTTATTGCATTACTCGTATATATGAAGTAATTGAAATACTACTTAAAAACAAGTGATTGATAAACTACTTTGAATTATATTAAGGTGGCAACTACTCTGATTTTGACATGTTTTAATTGCAAATTTTTATTAGATTACAAGTTTAAACATATTTAACCATATTATTTCATGAAATATTATTAACTTTAGGCCACCAGTAATAGTTTTCAATTGGTTATTTTAAAGTAATTAAAAATATAATTTAAATATAACTAATTTAACAAGTAGTTGAAAATATATGCGGTTTTCGAGTGATTTATTTTAAAGTAGTTAAAAAATAATTTAAATTTAACTAATTTAACAAGTAGTTGAAAATATATACAGACGAAAGTCAATTGACTTATTTAGCGAACATCACCATACAAAATATGTTAGTTCGTTCTATTGAAAAAAGTCAGAATTTCAACTAGTTGTGGTTGACAGAAAACTACTTTATCAACTACTTTTAAATTAGTTGATTTTCCTACAGTGAAGTAACAAAATATCAGTTTTCATATCCTGAATATTTAGCGAATATTTTTTTATTCGTTCGTTCGTAGAAAATAGATGTTTGTTGTATGGGGACCCAAAGAAGGGTGGCAGATAGGGGGTTGGTGTGTTCGGCAGAAATGTTGAAGGGCAAAAAATAATAGGACCAACTCATATATTTGACCCCTTTAGGAGTTAAGCTACGGCCGATATAAACTACTTTCGGCAACTTTTGTGTTTTTTTGTATGGGGACCCAAAAAAGGGTGGTAGATAGGGGATTGGTGTGTTCGGCAGAAATGTTGAAGGGCAAAAAATAATAGGACCAACTTATATATTTGACCCCTCTAGGAGTTCAGCTACGGCCGATATAAACTACTTTCGACAGCTTTTGTGTTTTTTTGTATGGGGATCCAAAGAAGGGTGGGTGGTAGATAAGGGGTAGGTAGTGTTCCGTAACGTACGTCGTGGTATATGAAATCTTTCAGCAGCAACACGCTGTGTTAAGCGTCCTTTTCGAATACAGTTCACTGCCTTTATCAGGTTTTCCTCACTCCATAAAGCGCGTTTCGCTTCCACTTTTTGTCGTTTCCCATGCGAGCAAGCATCAACTTGTTTTTCCGTACCCCGTTCGTAACAAGGCCGACATCATTTCTTTGTGAGCCTTATTAGGAACATTCAGCCCCTCACTTTTCATGTAGAAAAAACCAATAACTTCACAAAATTCAGTTAAATTTCGATAACTATTATTTTATGTTGATCAAGTAATTTTTAGCAAAACAATAAATTGATGTGGATGTGTGTGTGTCTTAGCAAAAATTCCACTGTGACGTAGTACTAATTTTATAAAAATGCACAACTTACCACACCAGCGAACCAAAACGAACTAGAAAAGCAAACGCGTATACTGCAGACAAAACCACTTAAACGCGTATACTGCAGACAAACCGCAATAAAACTAAGTTTTACTCGTGTTAGAACATGTTCATAACATTTCACCAAAATCCGGTGGTATTTAGTATGATTTATACAAAGTGGGCCTTATTAGAAGCTGGGCCTTATTTGGTGCACCCACCTTATAGAAGGTGGACGCATTTAAAAATGTTTTTTTCAATTAATGAATGTAGTCACTAATGAAAAAACTAATAGTTAATTCCAAGTTGTGTATACGTATACCAAATTTTATAAAGCGAAAACTTCTATTTATAAATTTTTGTATGGAACTCAATAATGTTTCAATTATGTTAAATACATTCAAAACAATTCAATATCTCTAGATTTAAGACCATTCCATTAATAGTTGGTAAAATATCGCGTAATATGTGTTTGATTTATTTTATCCAGCCGATATATTTCTCATAACATTTTAAGTATTTTCTTAAATAATAAGCTCTTTGGAAATGACCATTCTTCTGGCCGAAATTTTTTTATTGTGCTATTGTAATCTTTCGTTTTTAAGAGTTATGATAATATAATATTTTTTAAATTCGAGTATTGTATGTGTATGGCTTTATCTTTATCTTATAAAAAACAAAACCAGCACGTTACACCCTTTTTTCTTTTCAATGCTTTAAGCACAACAATTTCAAAATATTCCTTTATCGCTTTTATTTGTGTTTAAATAAAATAGATTTTTTTTTTTTTTGGTAAATAACATAAAATAACTGTATGTTTTTATATTTTTCTTACAATTCTAGATCAATTTATCACTTTGACCCGTCCAATTTGCCACCTAGTCAAGCAATAACTCCCGGCCTTTATAGCCAAACCGCTGCACCGCCGACGAATCATAATAGTTATGCCACACAGCAACAACAACAGCAGCAGCAACAACAGCCAGCAGCAAATACAAAAAAATCCAAGCCACAACAACAGCAACAACATCATAAAAATACGCAAAACGAGTACGCAGGAGCAGCAGCACCAGTAAAATGTGCCACAGAAACATGCGCAGAGACATCAACGCAAACTGCTGATATAACTGAATCGCATTCAGCAGAGATTAGTGAATGTTCCGCCTCACCACGTAAAATGCTCAACATTCAGGAGGAAGGTAAGTTCCTCAGTTGTATTTAGTTTTTATTCTGACTTCATTGTTTTTTTTTTTATATCCTCAGAGTCAAGCGTAGCTAATGAAACCGACGATTGTGACAATTCAGCATCCAATTGTCTAAGCGTCACAACAACAACCAGCACTAAATCCTATGATCGCATTGAAATTCAAAAGTTCAAAAATCAAGCTACTAGCCCCAACATACCAAACAGTCCCGCAGACACAGAAGAGGTAATTATTGATTATTATTTTATTGGTTGAACAACTTATCTTAAACTTGTGCCTACTTCTAGGCTGTTGCTGTAAATGATATAGCGATTGGTAGGGATCAACCTTCGCGCTCTCAATATCAGAGTCAAACACCATCATCCTTTGTGCCGCAACAACGTGATACACCCAACTCGGCACGCTCCACACCCTACAGCAATGCCGATTCGAATTCAAAGCAACGCAACAGTGACGAATCCAAAGCTGCACCTTGGACTTATACTCAAAGCTATCAAGCGCCCGATGGCTCAACGGTGTTTCATACCACCAACGGCAGCCCCTATTGCACAGCGGCAACATATCAGCAAGGGGTAAGCAGGAGTTGGTCGTATTATATGCACACAGTATATTAATAATGAAATTTTATTTCTGTTGCAGCCGGATGGGAGCGTCTATGCAATTCCACAAAGCATGGTCTACGCTTATCCACCACAACTTGTAAGTTATACGTATAATTTTGAATCATTTTTCACTACTTTAACTTCACTCTCTCCTTCTTAGGATGGTGAGGTGCAGGGTTATTTCATGCCCGTCTTCGATCCAGCGCATCAGCGCCCCGAAGCCACCGGCATCATACCTGCTGGTGCCCAAGCCATTTACTCTGCTGCTGGTGGCGGCGCTACAGTTGTGCCTGTTGCTGCAGCTTATCCATCAGCGCAGTTTGCTACCGCCACTGGTGCTCCAATTTATCCTGGACAGGTTTTGTACTCTAGCGAGCAATTTCCTGGCAATAGTGCAGCACAAGTGGCAGGCACTGCAACGGCTGGTAGTGCACCAGGACCATTGCAGCAGTATCCGGTTACAGCAACGTACCCCATTGGGTACCCATATCCCTATAATGGTACGTTTAACTTGTCTTAATAAACAGCTGCACTCACAAAATTGCCTTTCTTCCTCCTGCAGGTTATTGGGGCCAAACTATGACAACATACTATGTACCGCAGCAGACCCTAACCAATGCAACGCCGCTGCTATCAGCACAACCACCCACAGCTACCGCTGTCAGCGGCTCGCATCTCACAGGCACTGCTTTAAGTGGTGGCGCTCAAATGACAAACAATCTTATGCTGGCTACGGCGGCGGCTGGACCGCCGTCCTCAACTCTACCCAGTGCAAATCACAATGCAGCGAATGGCTCTGGCAGCTATCTTCATAGCACTGGTGGCATCTACAATGGCGGCAACATAGCCGGTCGCGGCAAACGCACCACTCCGCCACATCAGCAAAGTGGCCCCAATGCTGCGCATCCACAAAGCAATCATCATCATCATCAAACCGCCGCCGCCGCCGGCATAACGACCACATATCAACTGGGCCATGCTTTGCCAACATTCACGCTAGCCGCTACACCAGCAAATGCAGCAGCAGCTGCTGCTGCCGCCAATGAGCTAGGCAACGCCGGCAATGCGACTGCCACGACCATGTATGCCATACCACAGCATGCAGCGGCAGCCATGTTTCCCGCAAACATTCTTCCATATGCATCGGCAGCTGCGCAGCCTGGAGCGGGCAGCGTACTGGGGCCTGTTGCTGCCCAGCATCATGCTGCAGCTCACCATTCCGCAGTCACGGCCGCGGGCGCCGCCGCAGCTGCAGCTCATGCTCACCAAGCAAACACTGTGATCAGCCCACTATTTAGTCATCCGCCGCAGCAGTTGTTCACTACGCAGCAGCCTGCAGGCAGTGCACATGCGCCCGGACCCTCGGCTATTGCCATTGTTGATCCCGCCAGCGTGTGTCACTCCGCTGCTGCTGTCGGCAATCAACAAACGGCTACAAACGCTGGCGGCGCATGTGTCAACTACATGGGCAGCAGCACGCCACAATCAGCGCCAAGCACGCCACACTCATTGTCAACGCAGCATCAACAGCAGCACCAGCGCAATCCGCCCCTCTTTGCCACGCCTCCAATAAGTGCCGCTGGAGGCGCAGTCAATTATCACTACTATGCTGCCAGCAACGAGGCGCCTAGCTACGGAAGCAACGCAAACAATACCCACTCCTATGTCTCCACGTATGAGAAACGCAATGCGGGCAGTGTCGCTGGCAAGAAGCCCACATATTCCAACAACAATAATAACAGTAGCGGCGGCAACAATGTTAATAGCAGCTATGCAGGACGTCAAAATGCAGCCAACAGCGGCGGCTATGCTGGTAGCCACAACAACAAGGCGCTGCTGCACAATTCCAATGAAACACGTTCATCTCCCAATACGGCATGCATCAGCGTCAGCAGCAACTATCAAGGCAACCGTCCGCACGTCATGCACAAGCGTTCCAACGAAAAGACAACAACGTCGACTTCACTGCTCAATGGACCGCCCTTGGCGACGTACCACAATACAGTGCAGCACAACAGCATAGTGGAGCAGTCAAATAAATCCTCGACGCCAGGGCGCATGAACAATATCGGCGGTGGTGGCGGCGGTGGATATCGCCAAAAACCCAGCAGCTTCGATTTTCGACGCAGCGCTTCGCAACGCAACTCGCCAAGCACAAATTCCAGCAACGAGAGTAACAACAACTCGCCCAGCAGCCTAGTATCATCGCCACCAACAGCTGTAACCTACTCGACGTCGTCGTATGTCAATAGTGCTGGTAGTGAGCATCAAGCAGCCACATCGCTGTATATAGCGCGCGGTCCACACATTCCACCAACGATGGCGCCGCCACCGCATGGTTTACCGCCGTCCGCAGGACCGCCACCACCACCGGGTACACATCAGGCCGCCACAAGTGCCATCTTGGGTGGCGTTGCCGCTGAAGTTGCAGCTAATGCAGCAGCAGCGGCAGCAGCTGTGGCCACAGGTCATCAGCCGCTGTTGGGCACCTATAATCCGGGTGCGCCAACGGCAGGTGTCTACATCAAATACGGACAGACGTATTTCGCGCATGTAAGTAGATTTCTCACACTCGACCTCATGTTTATAGCAGTTAGTATTAGATTTATTAGATTGAACATTATTTTTCAACTTTTAACGATTGATTTTTTTGTTTTGTTTTTGTTTTACACAGCTATAAAATGTATGAACTGTGCCAGAAAAGTTTGATATATTTGTTTATAAAGGTTGTGCTTAATCCGATCATCGTATTTGTAAGAGTGGGTGTATTATTTCTTCTTTATATATTAAGGTTATAAGTTACAATGGTCTACCTGCTATACAAGAAAGGTATAGGCAGAAAGTTGAAAATTGCAAACCCATAAGTAGTGTAGGTTAGATTATAAAAGCTCATTTAGACACAAGCCTTCATTCCAAATAGAACTATCTCGCGCTCTTATTAAACCCTATTCGCTAGTCACTGACAGGTCGTCAATCTCATGGAAGATGAAGGAGCCTAAATATTTGTGCCTTCGACTAGCTAACGCAGGACATGAACATAAAAAGTAGGAGATGGTTTCTTCCTCTTTCTCGACTCTGCAGCTTCTACAGAATTCATTTGAAATAACTCCTAACCTGTCAGCATGTCTGCCTTTCAAGCAGTGCGCTGTGATGACAGCTACTAGCGTGGCTAGATCTGGTCTTCGCTTGGGTTCGAAAGTCTGCTAGGTTCTATTATTTTTTTACTTTAAACTTGTTTAATTCAATTTCCAGTATGGAATTCAAATGCAAAAAGGGGGTTAGTCTTATACCAAAATTCTGTGTGCTCTTTCAGCAACTGATATTAGTTTTGCAAAAACATTAGAAATTTGTTTGTTCAAAAACATCAGAAATTTGTTTGTTCAAAAAATAGTTTTTGTATTTAAATTCAATTTCGACGTAAAATTACGGCTTACAGCGCCGTTTGTATGGGTGTATTTTTCGCAAATTTCTTGAAGCACATGCGTTTTGTTCACTCTTTGAGGTATTTTGTTCACTCTTTTCGATTTTCTACGAACGAACGAACGAACATCAATTTTCTGCGAACGAACGAACTAACATTAATTTTCCACGAACGAACGAACATAACAAAAAAAACTGTCAAAAATATTTAATATCGGCCGTAACTGGATTCCTAGAGGGGTTAAATATATGAGCTAGTCCTATTATTTTTTGCCCCTCAACATTTCTCCTGAACACACCCACCCCCTATCTTTCACCCTTCTTCGGGTCCAGATGCAAAAACATCTATTTTCTACGAACGAACGAACAAACATGCATTTTCTACGAAGGAACGAACATATATTTTCTACGATCATCTATTTTCTACGAACATCTATTTTCTACGAACGAACGAACATATATTTTCTACGAACTAACAATCGATCCCTACGAACGAACGAACGAACAAAATATTTTTATTTTTTCTACGAACGAACGAACGTTCGTGCAAGGCTCTGCTCACAGCCTTTAATATTTATCGTAAAAAATAAATTATATGCCAAAATATCAATTACATGACGAATTAAACGAAAATCTAACTTCTTTAAGGAGTCATTACAGTTTCGGATAGGGAAAAATTAAGCTACTTTCTAAGGTTAATAACTTGGCCCCTTTATATATTAACATACATTTTTTTTTAATTTATACATACTTGAAAATTGAACAAACAAAAAAAAAAACGCTTAAAAACGCACTTGTTTTTAAGTGGGCATTGCTAATTTTTTTCGTACCAACAGCATAGAGTGTAAATTATTATCTAGAGATTGCATCAACTCTGCTAAATCTCTGGCATGTGTTAACAGAGTTATTTTACTTAAAAACGTGAAGGAAAAAACTCTGTCAACCTCTGTTAACACATGCCAGAGATTTAGCAGAGTTGATGCAATCTCTAGATAATAATTTGCACTCTATGCCAACAGCACCACAAACGCATTCACAATACAAACAAACCGATGCTGGAGACACCTTGCGGCAAATAAAAGCAAATTTTTGATAGTTGTAACATAGCAAATACACAATCCTCTATCTATTGATAGATGGTGAGGATCTACTGCAGCATAGCTTCTGTTATAATTAGGATTGAATTAACAACTATTTCTAACAAGTCTGTGGCCTAGTGGATAGTGCATTGGACTCTCGTTTAAGAGGACGTGGGTTCGATCCACACGGGCGGCCAAAACATATTTTTAGTATTTAATACGAGGGGTGCCTTTTATATTTCGGGATTAAAGAACTAAAACAAATATTAATCATCGAAAACCACTTTATTGTTTTTCAAAATATTCTCCATTAAGATCTATACACTTTTGCATGCGTTTGAACCAATTGTCGAAGCACTTTTGCCACTCTGATTGAGGTATCTCCAAAACATGCATTCTGAATGCCGCAACCGCTTCTTCGGGCGTCGAAAATCGTTGTCCACGCAGTTTATTCTTCACGGTTGGGAATAAAAAGAAGTCATTCGGTGCCAAGTCAGGACTATACGGCGGATGACCCATCAAATCGATGTTTTGGGTGCTCAAAAATGCAGTTGTTTGAGCCGATGTGTGAGAGCTCGCATTGTCGTGGTGAAGAGTGATCCGTCTTCGGCGGTTGGTTTTCCTGATTTCTTGGAAGACAGCTGGCAAACAAATGGTTGTGTACCACTCAGAGCTGACTGTTCTGCGTTGTTCTAGTGGTACGGTTGCAACATGTCCATATTTTCCGAAAAAACAGGCGGCCATTTGCTTGGAAGTGCTTCGTGCGCGAACAACTTTTGTTGGATTTGGCTCATCTTGAAACACCCATACAGTCGACTGCTGTTTACTTTCGGGCTCATACGCGTAAATCCACGATTCATCACCTGTCACGATGTCATAGACGTGTTTCGAAGCACCGCGATCGTATTTTTTGAGCATTTCCTTCGACCAATCGACACAAGCCTTTTTTTGAGCGATTGACAAATTGTGTGGGATCCAACGCGAACAAATTTTTTTGACAGTCAAATGTTTATGCAATATTGAATGTATGCTGGTCCCACTTATGCCTAAGGTTGCCTCAATCTCACGATAGGTAACATGACGGTCTTGCAATATCAGTTCGCACAGCATCAATGGTTTTCGGAACAACAGCTGATTTCGGACGACCTTCACGAAATTCGTCTTGGAGTGAACTACGACCACGATTGAATTCACCATACCATCGATAAACACTGGTCCTTGATGGAGCTTCATCGCCAAAAATTGAATTAAGTTCATCCATGCTCTGTTGCTGTGTTAATTCACGTCGAAAGTTGTAAGAAATAATCGCACGAAAATGTTCACGATTTAATTACATTTTTAGACCGAGATGAATCTTAAAGTTACTATAAACAACACAAATAGCGCTCGTATGTCAAAACGTTCTGAGTACGTATAAGCCAACAAATGTCAAACTTTGCGATAGAGCTTTCAGTTGACAGATTGCAACACCAGGGTTGCAAAATCCCGAAATATAAAAGGCACCCTACGTATTAAAGTATTAAATTTTCTTGTAATAAGCACTAGCAACAAAGAAACCATCAAATTTCCAAAAAAAAATCTGTCGAAAATTTTTCAGATTTCACTCCAAGCAAATTACAAAACGAGGAGTAAAAAGCTTCGCTTCAAAAAGTTTTCATAATTTGTATGAGTTATAGATGGCGTCATAGTGAAGTGCCTAAAAATCTGGTGGCGGACAGTTAATCTCAGGATTGACTGGGCCGATTTTGAAAAACCTTGTTTTGTTTTCTTTATTAACATCTCTAAGGCAATCTACCAAAAAATCTTAAAAAAATGTAAAAATAAATGAATTAGCAAAAGTAAAAGGTCCAAAAATGTCGATTTTTATACCCCAACGCGTACTGCGTAAAAGGTATTTTAACTTTGTCATTCCGTCTGTAACGCCTAGAAGAGGGCGTTGCTGGTATAGAAAAATATATATATTTTTGATCAGCATCATCTGAGTCGATTTCCGTGTGTCCGTCTGTCGACACGATTACAGCCGCAATTTTAAAGCTATCGCGATGAAATTCAAAATATAAACTTATTTTTAAAAAAGGAAGATCAAGTTCGAAAATGAACCAAATCGGATGAAAACACGCCTACCTCCCATACAAAGTGACTTTATATATATTAACCGTAAAATGTCTGTAAAATCCACAAAACTTAAACAAATGCCTTGAAATTCGGCATGTAAGCTTTGCTCTTCAGTCTTAATCGGGGTCATGAAATTTCGAGAAATCGGATGAAAACCACGCCTACCTCCCATACAAATTGGTTTTATTTTAAACGTAAAATCTCTTCAACATCTGCAAAAATTAAAGAAATGTTTAAAAATTTTGCACATAAGCCTTGATATTTAATATAAACCATCTGTATGATATATGTCAAAATCGGATGAAAACGGTGGCTTTATTTTTAACGTAAAATCTCTTAAAAATTCACAAAAATTTACGAAATGTCTTGAAATTTTGCACATTAGCTTTGATGTATAATATGAACCATTTCTATGATATATGGCAAAATCGGATCAAAACCACGCCTACCTCCCATAAAAAGTGACGTCATCAAAATAAGAAAATGTTCGTTAGTATATACAACTGAATGTCATCGTGTATGTCGTGGCTAAAGACTTCAGATATACTTCAATATGGCCGCGGGGGGGTATTTTAGCTAGTTTTTTTTTAAATATTGCTCAATTTTTTCTTTCTTCTTTTTTTCAAATATTATGGTAGATTGCCGGACGGAAGGCATCCCTCTATAAGAATCTTTCTTGTTTTTTGTTTCAGGCGGCCCACTCCAGAGATTAACCGTCGGGCATATGGACACCAGATTTTTGAGCACTTCACTTTGGCGCCATCTTTAACTCATACAAATTATGAAAATTATTCTTTTTTATTTTTTTTTTTTTTATATTCAAGGCCCCAAGTAATTAAATTTAGAAACTTGTTTACTTTTCCCTATCCGAAACTGTAATGATACCTAATTAAGTCACAAAATAGCAAAATCTAAGAAGAAAATTCACATTTTCGTATGCGAAAAGCTTAGGCATTACTTTTAATGTTTCTTATGTTGTTGCGATACTGCACGTCTACACTTACGATACTATCGAAACTGGGTCTTTTTTTTCGTTGTTAGGGTTTTTGAATTGTCATATAATCACTAGAAACGTGCACTTTGTCATTTTTTTTTGAGTGGTCTGCATTACACACATTTGCTACAGTTTCCATTCCTTAAAATTTAATTGCAATAAAAAAATAATGAAACTAATGTATGATTTAAAACAAAAACACAAATAAAAGTAGCAAATGAGTTTTAATGAAATTTACAATTCAATATTGAGGTTATCTAATATAAAGAGTTGCGCACTCTGCTGCGCTCTCGCCTGCTCGTTTGTAGTCTGCTTGATAATCTCACGCATACATTCATAGCATGCCTCACATAGTTACGTGTCGATTTAAACCAAATCAGTCCACCCGAAAGCCGCGTTAAAGAACTTCGTTCCAATAAAAAATTAACAATAGTTAAAAATAGAAAATTCTGAAAATCTTTGTGAATTGCATTCTCTGAATAACGAAAATAAAAAAATGAAATGACTAATTAATCAATTTTTTAAAACTAAAGTGAATTAAAAATTCTATTTATGAATCAATCTTATTTCGTTATCCAAAAATTCACCATTTTGTAAATGGAATCAGATTGAATGCATTCCTTTACAGCTTTGATTTGGTCATACACAATGCGTCCAAAGCACATCGTTTGATCCTCGTCTTGAAAATGTTCCGTCGATTAGAACGTGCCAGGAGTGATTTGCGCGTTTCAGAAGTGGTGATTTTTCGACATCGATGATAAAGAACGTTGAGGCCAGCCGAAAAAGTTGGAAGATGAGGATTTGGAGGCATTACTCGATGAAGACCGACAAACGCAACAAGAACTTGCAATTTCGTTGGGAGTTGATCAAGCAACCGTTTGAAAGCATTGGTAATGATCCAAAAGCAAGGAAATTGGGTGCCGTACGATCTGAAGACGTAAAAAAGCATGACAATGCTCGATCACGTGCTGCAAGGCTAGTCAAAACATACTTGGAAACGCTGACTCGCCGTTTTCACCAGACATTGCCCCTTCCGACTACTATTTGTTTCGATCGATGACCCATGACCTGGCTGAGCCGCACTTCCGTTCTTATGAAGATGCCAAAAAATGGGTCGATTCGTGGAAAGCCTTTAAAGACGTGTCCTTTTTTTCGAAACAGAATCCGTAAATTATCAGAGAAATGAGGGGAAAACTAGTGGCTAGCGATGGGCTATGATTTAAATCACAATGTACCAATTTTACACAATGAAGCCCCCATTTTAGTAAAAAACTCGCGGTTTTTAATGCATACTCTCAATAATTTTTTAATGCACCGTAAAACTAAACTTACGGTGCTTTATAACTTTATTAAAAATTTCTACAATAAAAAAATGCTTAAAATTACTTACTTAGGTCGCCGTAACAACCCGTTTTCGGGTTTTCGGCCGACCTCATCAGCTCTCGCCAGGCGCCTCTGCTTTGCGCGCGCCTTCTCCAATCGGATACACCAAATGCGGTTAAGGCTTCCTCGGCCTGGTCCAAACATCGGAGGCATGGTCTCCCTCGTCGTCGTTGACCAACGACCCTCGCCTCGAGCACCTTTTTCGCTGGAGCTTCGTCGTCCATACGATGGACCTGACCCAGCCAGCGTAGTCGCTGCACATTTATATGCCGAACTACTCCAATGTCTTCGTAGAGCTCGTGGTTCATTCGGAAGCGATAGTCATCGCCGACTCGAACAGGACCGAAGATTTTGCTAAGAACTTTTCTCTCGAACACCCCCAGAGCAGTTGCGTCAGTTTGCGAAACTACTCATGCCTCAGCGCCATAAAGCAGCACAGGTAGAACGAGCGTCTTGTAGAGTGTTAGTTTTTTCGATCGAGAGGGGGCTCTGGAACTTAGTTGCCTTCTGAGCCCGTAGTAGCACCTATTAGCAATTATTGTTCTTCGTTTTATCTCCAGGCTGACTTCGTTGTTGTTATTAATGGCGGTGCCAAATGCTTAAAATATCCCAAAGAATTACGCGAACATTTTTAAGAGTTTTTTTTAATGACACTGCTTGATTTTCAACAGTTTCTTGTTACTATTAAGTATTTTTTGCGCAGATTATAATGGTGTTAAAAAAATGGTGTTCGCCCTTAAATAAGACGGTCTTCGTCCGCTGCTAATGGATTACAATCCTCTATCAGTCTAACACCGTCTGCGCTACTTTAATTTCTTCTGGGTATAAGTTCTGAAATAAAAAGTTGTTTGGTGATATTTAGTATTTTTTTGTCTAGATTAATTTCATTTAATTGAATTGAATTTAATTGATTTCATTGAATTTCATTAAAGTAGATAGCCAAAGTTTAAAATTTTTTTCTCAGCAGACCCATCAAAAATTGTTAGATCTTTATGAAAAATTGTTATAAGGTCTTTTTTTGAGGTCCTCCCTTAACCCTCTGCAGCTGACATCGTAGCCTCACAGACACCGACAATCAAAACTTCTTGCGTGCAAACGTAAAATTCGAAGACATATTCGAACCAAATCTTTAAAAAAAACGTTTTATTTCAAATTTTTTTCTTATGTTAGCCTAAAATGTATTTGCTGTTAAATGGAATAAGGTCAAGAAAGTTACAGTCAGAAACTTCATCATAGCAAATCAGTTTAAACGTGAGGTCTGCTAGACCCCACGTCAGTTATATTGTTAAATTTGGAGCACGTTAGCTGCAGAGGATTAAAGCATATTCAAGCTTCCTTGGCAATGGTACACTCAATATGGTGGAATCAGTACAAAAAAAGGGACTAGAAACAACTAGGCGAATCCAAGCTCGGCAAAATGAAAAAAAAAAAAAATAATTTCCTGAAATTATTGCCATTAGATACGTTTTGTTTTTAGTTTCTTCAGGACAGCTTTCTTTAATTGATGGTCTTTTTGGGAAAGTCAAGGTTCGAAAAACTTTGAATAAATTTGTTGTGATATCACATGTAATATTGAGTTGGAGTGAAGCTGCCATGGGCAACTTGTTTGAAAATGTTATCGTGACTAGATCTCAGCAAAAAACCACTGAACAGTTCTTCAATTCTAAAACTTAAATCGCCAAATTAAGTGTCCAAAATAATTGTCACTTGTGAAATAAAGCGAATGCTGTCAGTTTTTGTTGCATTTTTGCAGAATATTAATAGGGTAAGATACCAGCAATGGGTTCTAAAATTATGCCGTAGCCCATTTTAATTAACTCAAAAAATTTTCAAAAATTAATTTGTAGGTTTTAACGCAAATTACAGAACAACTTCAATAATTTAAAGTTTGTTGTAATTCACAGGTGGCGGCCGTGGCACAGTGGGTAGAGTGTGTGACCCATACGCCAGAGAACCCTGGTTCGAATCACACCTGACACAGAAAATTTTTTCAATTGAATTAATTTTCTGTCCGGCCGTCACTTCTCTGCAGGTAATGGCAAACCTCAGAGACTAAAAACTGCCATGAAAAGCTTCGTGAGAACATAAGCCGTTCGGAGTCGTCATAAAGCTTTGTAGCTCCAGTTCTCGATCATTTGTGTTCAAACATTTCACAACACAATTGCTCATAAGAAGTTCGGTCAAAGTCCTTTCAAGGGCTGAAGTGGCCATTTTCGTTTTTTTTTTTCGTTTTTGTAATTCGCAGAATTCGCAGACTGTGAGCGCTACCAGGAAACGCATTGCTATTTTTTAAATGTTTTTTTGTTGGTAGTTTCTAATTGTGCCACATATTTAAAAAATTTATCTTTTGGTTGGTTTTTTGTTAATGCAACTTATTTGCAGAATGTTATCGGGAGCAGACCTCCGCATTTGGTTGACCGATTTTCAAAATTGTTTTACTTATCAATTCTTCACACCCAAAGTTAGGTCGTGACGAAGCCTGAATTTGGAAATTTTATTTTAGCTTAGCATATGCTATATTGCTGCGTCGACCTATTAAATACAACATTTTTTATTAAACATTAGAAATTGAAATTTAACATAATGTGTCCTATATTAAATTAAATTTTTCTTTAAGAAGCACGACTGAAAATACACAAAATTCGGAAGGGGACTCCTTTTTGGGTTCCTCACTGGCATCTGAAGGAGTTGAGCTAATGACCCTTAAGAAGAAAAAATAAACAAAAGCTTTTGCTTAAAATGTCCAAGCACTTGCTAAAATGTATTGCTGTGTGCATATATATTTCTTGAAAAAAACAAGCAATTGCTTGAGTTTTCATTCATATACCTCAACGAGCTAAAATTTTACAGAAACTGTTTTCTCACTTCTGATTTCGATTAATGCATATTTTTCTCTTTTCCTTCATATAGTCTAAGAATCAATCTTTTAAATGTTATTAAAAATTTTGTTTTTTCTTTTTATTGCAGCCTACTGTGGCCTTGCCCAACAGTCGCCGATCTCCACAAAGTGACCTGAGACCACCGCAAATGGCACCCATGCACGGCATGTATCCAGCCGTCAACATGATGCTCTCAGGTACATCTCTGCCAGTGTTTATAAAAATTAATTGAAATATCTGATTTATATCTCTTCCTTGTAACAGCTCCAACACGACCGGTGCAGCCACGACATCCAAATCCAAACTACAAAGGCACGCGACCTTCGCGCTAGCAGCGAAATCTCAGAACTTAAACACAAACTCAATGCAAAACGTAATAATTAATAATAAAACAAAAAAAAAAAACAAAATCATAGTTAAAGAGTAAACGTTAACGTTTACGTAAAATAGCAAGAAGAGCGTAAGAATACAGTCGGAATTATTTTCATGTCCTTTCCTACAGAACAACAGCAACCACAACAACAATAAACAAGCACAAAAGTTAAACCACAAAATTACAGAGCGTAGCAGTGATTGTCTAAAAATGTCTGAAATAGAAATAACACGATCCACAATAGAACGTAACAAAAATAAAACAGAACAACACGCAGAACATAACTAAAGAACAAACAATAGAACAAGAAGAACTACACAGCAAGCAATGACAGGAAATGAAACACAAACAAAACACAGCATTTGCCATTAAAGGCACTCATACGACCCGAAGTCAGTCAGTCAGTCAGTCATCCAACAGACACCAAACTTCTTCACAGTCAGTCATCAGTCAGTCAGTCTGTCGTTTATTTAAATAATAATAATAAAAATAATAATAATTATATAATAGCCTATAATGATGATGATGATAATTATTACAACTATGTAACTTAGCGTATTTATAATTATTTATAATAATTAAATAGTATCTTAAAAAATACTATAAAAAAAAACTTAAAATAAATACACTAGCGTAGTCTAAAAGTTGAGTACATAAATAATAATAATAAAGACGTGAAATACTGTAATATTTAGGCTAAATAGTTCATCATTTCGTGCAGCATGTGGAATTTTGAAAACGCATTACCACAAACACGAGACTAAACGATAAAATTAAAAAAAAAGAAACAAACCAAAATAATAATAAAAACAAAGCTTTAATATTACATTTAAATTAATAATTTAAAAAGAAAAATATATAAAAAACCAAAATATACACATTCACACACACCTATTTTACAAAATTCTAAAACTTTTTATTGAAAATTGCATGTTTTGCGTCATCGAAATTCCAGCCGCTGCATATAAGACGGGGTATTTTATTGCTTATTGATGAAGACCCCCTACAAAAAAAAAAAAAAAAAAAAAACCATACAGCATGAATCGTCGCCATATTTGCTTAATTTTTTCCTCTTCAAAATGTATTCATTTTTATTTATTGATTATATAAACATATAAAAAAAACACTATTAAATCTACCTAAGAAATGCTAAATGAAATTAAAGTTATTTATTTATTTATATATGTGCTTCAAGTTAGCCCCGTAATTTTTGACTAACAATTAAAATAAATATATATGTTCAATATGTGCTATCGTATGCCGCTATGGGGAAAAAAATGATTGTAAAGTTTTGATAATTTTTTAAGAAAGTTTTTTTCAGAAATTCAAAACTTGTGCTGTACTGTGCTCTACTTGTGCTACAATATGCCGAAGAAAGATTTAAAAAATTCGAATTTTTTGAATTTTAACAACGTTAATACAGCAATTTTTGTGAGTGAGTTGTGCGAGAAAGTGCTAAGGTAATATAAATAGTATGCTAGGGCTATGCATTTGAACTAATATTTAAGACCAATGTGTATTTGTTTAAGAAATTGGCGTCGCGTTTGCTGTTTTTTTTTTATAAATTCCTAAAAGTCATTAATTTAAAAATCTATAAAAACATTCAGCCTTAATATGAATAAAAAGGTAATTTTCGTATTCTTAGAATTTTCACGGAATTTTCGATAAATTTTAACACGAATATTTGCATTCATTGTCAATTTTGAAGATCACAAAAAAATCTTTGAAAGCATTATCCCCTTTCTATAAAATGAATGCTCCCTTTTTGAAATTTCTAAGGCAATTTTGTGCTGTGTTTCTATTCACTAGCGTACGCCAGTGGTCGAAACTCGACCTTTTCGCCATACCACCCCCGAGCGACACCGGGCATTCCAGCTAGCATTTTTCTTTAAAAATTATTCGATGCGCTGCTCCCTACTCTGATTCATTTAAAAAAAAATCATCAAAATCAGTTGAGAAACACCGCAAATGCCATATAACCCCCGAGCAACGCCGGGTATTCCAGCTAGCATTTTAAAAAAAAACATCATCAAAATCGGTTGATAAACACAGGAGAAAATGGTACTGAACTGTTTTTCCTTAGCCTATTTATGTTAAGATAATGTTTTAATAACGAATTCAAGATTTTCTTTTTCGAATTTATGAAAAACATTGAGGATCTTAAAACAGTTTCGAACTCGTTCTTAATATTTGTTCAAATGTAAATAAAACTTACCTCTTTTGACTCATGGATATATATTCAAAGCACTACATGGCACAAACATTAGAACATTCTTTCATAACTCACTTATTTTAACAGAAAATAAGAATAGTACTAAATATTAATAATTTAACCTCTTAAAATTCTAAATTATACTAACTTTTTAAATTCTTCTACAACACTTTGCAGCACAACTCGAACTCATTACAGCACAAGTTTTAAATTTCTGTAAAACGTAATCAAACAAGTAACAAATTATACAAACCATAATCCTTAAAATAAATTTTATTTTTCAACATGCCATATGATAGCACAAATCGGGCACATTGCAGCACATAGAATTGTTTTTTTTTTATTTATTATAAATCAATTTGTGGTTCCATCTATATGAATATTATTTTTTTTTTCTATTGTTTTCTATTCTTTTTTGTTATGAGTTACAGAATAGTTAAGCAGCCTTAACTTATGTTACACAAAATTTTTATATTTTCTTTATTTAAAAAATAATTAATTTTTATTTCAAGTGCAGAATGTACCGAGCGAGAGCAACAGGGTGGCAATAAAAAAAACATGCGAAACTAGCCATTAAAAAATATTACGATTAATGCACTTTAAAACAGCATCCCTTAAACAAAAAAAAAAATAAAATTCTTTCCTTTTTTTAATTGCTTTAAATGCTGTCAAATATGTTCGTTAATTTCCTTTTCATTTATTTTTCTCTTTTGCTGCTTAATATATGCAATCAAATTTATACTCTCTCCCTCTGTCGCACAATTAAATTTATTATTGCTCTATTATATTTTCATATCTCGTCTTGATTAATTTCTTCCAAACTTATGCTGTTTTTCTTCCACAAACACACACACACACGTTAACACATACATGCAATTCTTACATAAGTAAATAATTTTTAAAAAAATTAACTCTCAGAATTCATAGTCAAATAATTAAAACAAAATATGTACGAATTAAATAAAATAGTAAGATTCAAATAACAGGTATGGAAAAAAGAAATAAAAACAAAGATACAAATAACAATAACTACCACTACATGTACATATGTGCAAATGTATACAATATTAGAAACAAAACAAAACAATAACAATAACAACAATATGTCTCATAATATTAAATTAAAAAACAAAAAATGTCATTTACTGTGGTTCTTCTGGATTTTACAGAAACAAGCAAAAAATAAAAACAAATATGTTCTACAATTTGCTATAAAATTGGACCACAACATACATATAAACTGCAGCAAAGGGGAATTATGCTGAATGATGTGCTGCCTACCACCGCATACGAGCTAACCAACGCCTTCCCCACCACTCGTCGCTCATCGTCATTGCAGCATAAACGTCAGAACGTTCACAACATCAGTATCAGCGTCAGCGTCAACGTTATCGTCAGCAATCATCAACAAACGATACGACGACGAATCAAAACCAACAAAAATACAAACAGCATCGATGTGTTATGTGTTAATCACTCTGTTAGAATTTTGTTTTTGTTCTGTTGAAAATAATTATACATATTAAAGAGATGAAAAATTTAAACAAATAAACCGTTACAATATGTTATATAATTATTATTACAATTATTATTATATTTCATAGAAAAAAACACTCAAAAAAACTAAATTGAATAAAATTTCAAGTATTCGAAAATTGCAAAAAACTGAAAACATGGAATTAATATTAAAAGAAGTAAATAAAAATAGATTAAAAAACTAAAACAAAAAAAAAAAACAGTGGACAAAAAATATTATAAAAAAATATAATGTATTTATTTTAATTTATATACACTTACTAGAGAGATATATATATAAATAAATATATATACAAATAAGTTATATTAATAAATGAATATATATATATTATATTAATAAACATAAGCAAAAAACTTGTTGCATTTCTTTGGATTAGGTTAGGATAGGGAAGAGAAGAGGGGCGTGCAACTTTAAGGTTGCCAGGGAAATCTCGGTCAGGTAGAGCAAAGTTGGTGAAATCAGCCGGTGCCTTGTATGAATTTTAATACCTCCATCAATGGGACATCTATAATCTCCTATAGTTCACAGTAAAGTGAACTTAAAACCTATGCGGAAAAGAGTTTTAACTTTTTTAGAGATAAATGTATCACAATATCCTTAAAATCACTTTGAGAAAAAAGGGCATTTATCAGGGAAAATATTGCCTTATGTAGCTTCCGCCTCCTTCTCCCTTGATCAGAAAAGCAGTGAGAGAAATCGTTTCAATACCGCGATGTCTAAAATGACCATCATTAGCAGCACTTTTCAAATTCAAAATCGTTCATTTCAATGCAAGAAGTCTTAACTGATGATTTTGAGATGGATTGTGTAAAATACGTTTTTGCGAATTGCATCATGCATATCAGTTAATGTATTATGCATATCAGAAATCTGGTTTAATAAAGACGTTAATGATTCTTACTTCTCCCAATAACCAATTGAATTTAAATTTAAGGGCTGTGTCTAGAAGAAAAAACTTATTTATTTCACGTCTTCAGCCCGACACAACGACTGAAAATGTACTGACGTTTGTCAAACATAATAATTTACTAAGTCAAAATGCATTCTGTTCATGCAAGAAAATAGTTAACAAACAGGGTTGCCACACAGAAAAAAATTTTTCTACCAAATTTCCTAAAAAAAATTACCAAAATGGAAAAAAATTACCAAAATCTTTTTTTATGTAAAATAAATAACACGGATATATTTTTTAAGTTTTTAAATAAAATTAATATTTATTACACATTTCATTTATAAAAAAAAACTATACATAAAAAAACGATTATACAATACGATTAAAAACACATTTTTTTAATATCAAGTTTAACTATATGACTGCCGTTCAAACTAAACACAAATAAATAAATTCAATTTTTTTAAACTAGTTTAAAAGTATTTGTTCTTTTTACTAAAAATAAAAAGGAACTCATGGAATGTTATAAATTATTAAGTTTAAATAAATAATTTAAAAAAAAAGTTTAATCTTAAAATCGTTTTTTGGCGACCACACATAATGAGACATATTTCTTGCTTCGCAAAGTTCTTTGGATAGCATAATGCTATTAATGGTACTAGAATGTAACTTGTTCCGAACCTTTGCTTTATTTAACGCAAATTCAGAAAACTTTCTTCTGCGGCCGAGCTATGAGGTAACGACAATAACTTAAAAACAAAATCAGTTAAATCCTTAAAACAGCTTTCTCCCATGCCGTTTTTTGAATTTGAAACTTTATTCCAAAAATCTAATACATCCATATCAATACTAACTTCAAGTTTAGAAAGCCTAAGAAGCTTCCATTGAGTGACAAAATTTTCAGTATCGCCGTCTATTAAATAAGAAAAACTTGAGATCAATGGTAATATCGAAATTTGTGATTTAGACAATATAGTACTTGGAGTTGAAAGTGATAGGTTTTTTGTGTCGTTTCTGCAAAACCCAAATCTTTGCTGGACTTGCTTCAAAAGTTCTAATTAAAAATTAAAAATGTTTTCTTTTATTTCAATCTTTTGTAATTCTGAAAGTTGGCAGTTTTGTAAATATAATTCCGCTTTACTACCGATAAATATATCTTTTGTAAGCATATAAATTTCTTTTATGTATATATTTGTATAATGTATATGTATAATGTGTATGTATATTATGTATAATTTACTTATAAGTTACTTAGTATTAATTTAAAGTTAATTTTCATATGGTTGTATAAATAAGGCAATCGGAACTTCTCGAACTGAAACTCTTTGTTTAAATCATTTATAATTTTTAATATGTAAGACCATTAACTCTGCTAAGCCGCCTGTCTTTATTCCATTTACTTCCAAAAGTGATGAAATGAAATATAGTCTTAGAGCTTCTCATTGCTCAATTACTCTATTTATTACGTTTTCCAAAGCGAACCACCTCGTCAGCGAAAGACCTAGCATTTTATGTGGTTTAACATGACAAAAGTCTTGAAATTCCTTAAAATCGTTAATTCTCTTTGAACTGTCCGAAAAAAACTTGTAAATGTTTTGACAAAGCTCTTCGATTTGCATGGGAATTTTTTTACACGCATAGGCAGAAGACAAATGCAAGGAATGACAAGAACATTTTAAATAAAATAAATCCACATCCTGTTGAAACTTTGCCTTTAAGCTATTTATATGCCCAGCCATAACGCTAGCATCAGTAGCAAGTCCCATAACATTTTTAAGAGGTATATCATTTTCAAAAAACATTTTTTTTATATAATTATACAAAGAAGCAGCATCAGCTTATTTAACTTCTATGAAGCCTAAGAACCTATCTCTTATAATTTGTGCTATCTTATCATCTTATCATACCTTACAACAAGCACCAACGACTTCTTTGTGGTGATGTCAGTTGCTTCGTCAACAATGAGTGAAAATTTTGTTGTTTGAAGAAATGATATAATTTTTGCTTTTGCCTTATTTCCTAAGATATCTGCCAGTTTTGTTGATTTAGTTCTGGCATTCCTAACACCCGCAGCAATTTTGGAATCAGGGCAGCCCTCAACCAGCAGCAGTGGCAAATAGTCCATCAGTAGAAAAGGCAAGTTCGACTTGCTTCTGAATCCTTCGGTTGTCTTCTTTGATACAGTCGTCAAGTTTTACTTGGTGCCTTTTTTTTCGACACTCTGAATGTGTTGACGTAGGCTTGCATGCTTTTTAAGATGTGTGAAATGGTCGATTAGGCTCTTTTCGCAAGCGACGCAAAAACAGGACCCATTTCTATTTTGCAGCCAAGAAAATGCGTTCAGCCACTCATTCCGAAACTTTCTTTTAAGTTCAATATTTTTATTTGACACTTTCTTGTAGCACCAGTTTGAGCACCAGTAGAGCTGTAAAGTTTTATTTAAAAGGTATATTTTAAAATTTATTTTTTTTTTATTAAAAATTGGGATCAATTTACTTTTAGCATCTTTTCTGGCATCTTTTCAAAATGTGTGTTTGGATTTTAAAAAAGCTAATAGTGAAAAAAATTTCGGGCCGCTCTCATATAGTTTAAAAGTTATATTGGGCAGAGCTGTAAAAGAATGCATTCAATTCGATTTTATTTATAAAAATTTGAATCAGTGAATCTATGCAGAATTGATTCATAAATAAGATTTTTAAGTCACATTTAATTTTTAAAAATTGATTAATTATTTATTTTAATTATTCATTTTCGTTATTCAGAATAATGAATCAATTTTTTTATTCATATGAATGCTATTTACAAAGAATGCAATTCACAAAGAATTTCAGAATCTATGTTAATAAATCTGTAGCCACTTTTTATGTTCACTCATCACGTTTAAACGACAACTCAGATTTTTATAAAATTTTGTACACATATTTATAGGTCAGCAGAGAGTGCAATAGGATACTTTATTTTAACCCATTAACAACCAATGTTACTATATGGAAACATATGCGTCTCGAATTTTCATTAAATACTGCATAATATTTCAAAAGTTTTAGTGCCAGTTTTTTAAAAAAAGTAAAATTAGCATGCAATAATAACTTATTTCTGCTCAATGGCATACATAGTTTTCACCAAAATGTTGCTTCAAGTCTAAAAATGTCTGTTTTTTATGGTTTTCTTTCGGCCCTAATGGATTAAATTGCACTTCGGTTAAGCGAGAACAAAATCAATAAACGCTTTTAAATGTCCTTCAATTTGATACCAAAATCATGTATGTAGTTTGAAAACTGTGAAAAATTTTAGTACCAGATCTTTTTAGTATTAATTATAAGCTGAGAATCAGAGAAAAACGACTTGAAATTCACACTTTTAGCTTTGAAGGCAAATATTTCAGTCAGTTTGCAATGGATTTCAATAATTTTTTTTGAAAAATGTTGTTTGTTAAAATATCCTTCAAACATAAGTTGAAATTTTTACTAAACCAAAGTATTAATATTTTTAAAAATTTTTTTAAAAAATGTTCAAAATTTTTTAGTTTAAGCCAAAAAATTGGATAAAAGTTGTTTTTGTTGTAAAAAAAATTAAATCCAAAATTTAGGTTTTCGATTTCCTATCAGATGATATAGCAATCTTAAGGTTAATAATTTGTAGTATTACTTAAACAATAAAAAATCGTTTTGGTAGCGAAAAATCAAGCCTACCCACTATCAATTTTTGAATGAAAACTTTTTGAAAACCCGGCGAAGCGGCGGGTTTAAGCTAGTTTTATATATAATTATACCATGAATTAAACAAAATCAGAGGGCACGCCAAATTTTAAGTTGAAATCTTTTGACATTTTGTTTTGCGTTCGTTCGCATCACATCATCAATGGCATCATCAAGTTCGTAATAATTTAAAAGAGTTACAATCATAAGGGTGATGCTACACTATAAGCATGATATAAAACATCATTTATATATTATACATAATTATTTATTATACTGAAGTTATTTTAAAAAATTTTCTTGTAAGAAAAAAAATTACCAAAACGATAAAAAATTTACCATTTTACCAAGTCAAAAATTTTTTACCAAAAATGGTAATATTTTACCAAACTGGCCACCGTGGTAACAAACCCTCCCACGCTTCTTTTATTCTCACAGTTGCAGCTGAAGAGTTTGCAACTGTTCTTAACTCTAATTTGTGGGCCGAAAATATTCTCGTTTCTGAGTTTAAGCCTAAGAACATGTCTCGAAGGACAATCCAAGCCACCTTTCAGGCCCAAAAAAACTAAATAGGCTATCCCTTTATTATAAAAATGTAAGGGGGGGATTACGCTCAAAGACGCGAGACATATTTTTGTCAACACAGAACTTCTCTGAGGATGTTATCGCGTTAACTGAAACTTGGCTGAATGGAAGCATTACTGACTTAGAACTGTTTGATAATAGTTTTCAAGTAAATAGAAAGGACAGATACGCTGACAATACTTCTGCTGTGGAGGAGTCCCATTAGCTGTAAGGAACTATTTTGTAGGTTCCTTTATTGATATTCCTGCTCTGCCAATATCGAACTCATATACGTTAAAGTTATATATTGTAGTTCTTATGTATATATTATTGATGCATATATTCCGCCAAAAAGTAGTGCAGAAGTCTATGCAAATCTTGCTGATTGCATAGAATATATTATAAATTTACTTGACGTAAATGACGACATTTTATTGTTGGGCGATTTCAATCTGCCTAACTTAAAATGGCATCCTTCAGACGACGATACATTTTTTTGTGCATCTAATTCGAAGACACGCCAAGAACATATATTTGTTGACAATATATGTTCTGTCTTACAACAAGTGAGTTGTATTCATAATAGTCTTATACTACGTTCACACTGAGAGCTAAATGCGCATTAACGAAATGCAGTATATATATTTGTCCCTTTTA
This sequence comes from Coremacera marginata, assembly GCA_914767935.1. Classification (NCBI taxonomy): domain Eukaryota; kingdom Metazoa; phylum Arthropoda; class Insecta; order Diptera; family Sciomyzidae; genus Coremacera; species Coremacera marginata. Next base: position 59,103,641 of record OU612047.1, read on the forward strand.
CTCCTGCATGGATTATACGGTCACGCACTCAAAATTTTTAATGCGCATTCCGTTAAATGCGCATTAGCAATTTAGAATGCGTGGCCATATGCTCCTTGTAAGAGTAAAAGAGACAAATATATACATTCAATTTCGTAAATGCGCATTTAGCTCTCAATGTGAACGTAGTATTAAAAAGACTTTTTGACCTGGTCTTAACTATAGACATTTACAATGTTGTTGTTAAGAGGGCCTTTCATGCTCTAACTACTGTTGATGAATTCCATCCACCAATGAGTATTTCGTACAAATCCGACAGAGAAAATATAGTATATACTGTTGATGAATTCCATCCACCAATGAGTATTTCGTACAAATCCGACAGAGAAAATATGGTAAATTCGAATTCAGTTGATAAGCTTTATGAATTCAATTTTAAAAAAGCTGACTTTTTGAAGTTGAATCATTTAATTTATAATAAGATTAATGTAATTTTAGAATACCTAAATGAAAATAGTCTTGATGATTCCATTAATTCCTTTTATATGGAACTTTTTGCTATGTTTTCTCAGTATGTACCATATAGCCTCACATTTGCGAAAAATTACCCCTGGTACACTAAGGATTTAAAAACTCCGCAATAACAGGAATAGGTCATGGAAGAAATACGTCTGTAGCCTAGACTCAAATGACCTAGAGACGTGTTTGAGAGAAGTGTTTGTTTCTGGAATTTGAAAATCGCTCAGCTATGTTATATCACGAATATTTAAATCATGTTAAGCTGAGAATATTGTCTGATCCAAGAAAATTTTGGGGGTTCACAAACACAAAAAAGAAATCCGATGGATTTCCTTCTTCATTCAGAACTCTTGATGGATTTACTAATGATCCCGTCATATTTTGTGGCCTATTTGCCAATCTTTTCAAAGACTCATTCTGTTCAGATGCTTTTAATCCTGACAGAGAGTACTTTGAATATATAAATTCCGTATCCAGAGTTTCTTTGGAATCTATACCCTTCACTTCTGAGGATATTTTAAAGTATATTGGATCGATCGATAACGATTTTGGCGCTGGGCCTGATGGAATTCCTGCCGCAGTGTTAATACAATGCGGTTCCGTTTTGAGTCAACCACTTTTTTTATTATTCAATAAATCAATTAACGAAAGTTATTTTCCAATTTTTTGGAAAAAGTCATTTATTAGTCCTATTTATAAACAAATTTTTTAGGAATGATGTCTGTAACTATAGGCCTATCGCTAAGCTCTCATCGATTCCTAAACTTTTTGAGCGGATCGGGTACGATCGGGTAAAAATTCATTGTGGTGAAGTCATAACAACTCGTCAGCATAGCATGGTTTTGTTAATGGCAGATCCACTGTGTCTAATCTTCTCGATTTTACAACATTCTGCTTAAATTCGATTAACTCTGGTAAACAGGTCGACTGCGTTTACACTGGCTTTAGTAAAGCTTTTGATAAGTTTCCACACAATCTAATTTTATGTAAGCTCAAGTTTATGGGATTTCCGCAATATTTTGTGATCTGGAATAAATCGTTTTTGGTGAAGCGATCTTATCAAATACGATTCCGAGGCGTATTGTCTTCTTGGACCACTTCTGTTTATTTTAGCAATCAATGATGTAACTCACATCATAGAACACTCATCTGCTTATCTATGCCGATGATATGAAAATATACAGAATGGTTGATTCTAAAGACAATTCAGATCTACTCCAGTCTGATCTGAAATCCTTTGAAGTTTGGTGTTCTAAAAATAATATGTTTCTAAATCCAGATAAATGTCAAACTAAACGCGAAAAAGGAATAATTTTATTTTTGATTATAAGATCAAAGTACTGCCTTGAGTCGTGTAAATACCGTCAAAGACCTATATTTGTAAAAAAGCATCTTCAATGCTTGGATTTATAAAACGCTGGGCCAAAGAATTTAATAGTATGCTTACAACTGCAACGTTGTATTATACAATCGTGCGTCCTCACTTAGAGTATGCAAGTCAAGTGTGGTCCCCAAGTTACAATGTGCATGTTGATCGAATAGAAAGAATCCAAAAACGTTTTGTGTGGTTTGCTCTAAGGGGCTTAAGTGGAACTGCCGTATTCCTCTTTATGAGGATCTTTTGAAACTGTTAAAAATGCAGTCTTTAAGTGAACGAAGGAAATCTGCAGATATCGTCTATTTCCACCAACTCATAGTAGGTGTATTCGATTCTCCAGAACTTCTTTCTCATATAAATGCTAACACTAACCATAGAAGCAGTAGAAACGCGAACAATTTAATTTATTTACCATTCAGTAGAACAAATTATATGGCTACTGCTCCTTTAAACCGCATGAGTACCTTTGTTAACAATTGTAGCGTTTTTGATGTTAACTTGTTAAAAGGTCAACTCAAAAGTAGATTGAAAACAATTATGTAATTTGATTAGTGGCGGCCGTGGCGTAGTGGATAGAGTGTGTGACTCTTACGCCAGAGAACCTAGGTTCGAATCCTCCATCCGACTCAGAAAGTTTTTTCAATTGAATTAATTTTTCTGTTCGGCCGTCACCTCTCTGCAGACAATGGCAAACCTCAGAGAGTAGGAACTGCCATGAAAAGCTTCTTGAGAACATAAGCCGTTCGGGGTCGGCGTAAAACATGTAGGTCCAGTTCTAGATTATTTGTGTGCAAACATTTCACATCACACACAACACAATTGATCTTTAGAAGCTCGGTCAAAGTCCTTTCAAGGGCTGAAATGGCCATTTCGTTTTTTTTTTTTTTTTATGTAATTTGATTTATATATGCATAGTTGGTTGTTATGTCTTGTGTTGTCCTTAAGCCCAACCCATTCATTGGTGGGTAAATTTTTCCAGAAATATTTTACAATGATTTCTGGGTCGTGACTTTAAATGGATTAATGCTGAGGAAGTGCAAAAAAGCTGTAGTAGCTGGACTCTATTGTTATTGCATGTTCAAACTGTATCGAAATGACACACCAAATAAACGTGGTGGAGGGCTTGCAATATATTGCAAAGAAAATCTGAATGTAGAATTTTTAAGTAAATCAAATGGATTCAATGTTGAATTTTTGAATATTGTAATATTTAATAGCCTAACTAAAGTTTTTCTATCGTGTATTTATAATCTAAGCCGCAATTGCAGCCTCGAACCTCTTTTCCCTTCTATCTCTAATTACACTGTGGAACAAATTCAGGTTAGCAAAAGTTAGGTCGATTCTGAGAGTGAGGGGTGAAAATAGAGGCTAAATTAGAAGACCATTCGCGACGTTTGTTTATGTTAGTTCGAGTTTTTTTTTTTAATCGACCTTCGAACTTTGCAGTCAAATGCCGATTTTCAGCATATTGTTTATATGGTTTTTTGGCTTTAACTCGTAGACTAATTGATATTTTTTCAATCTGTAAAAGCCAAATTATTGCTAGAGACCTGTGACACAATTAGCATTTTTTTAAAAAATTGATTAAGAAAATTTTTGTGGTGCTTATGAAGCAAAATGTTGGGAAAACTATTTTTTTTTTTCTTGCTTTTTGAAAATATTTTCTACAAAACTAAGTCTTTTTTGCTTTCTGTTTGATCTATAATATGCTTCTCAGTTTCTTCAATAAATTTCGTTTTAATAGAAAATGGTCTTAGTCGATAATTTGCGTTAAAAATCCCAAAACAATTAAATAAATAGCGATTTAGGTAGAAGTAATTAAAAAGGGAAGTTCCAAGAATTAGGAATTAGTAAACCAACTTTTTTGTTTTCAACCACTGCACAAGTAGCGATTTTTTTTTATTTCGTACAAGCGAACTAATTTCAAAAACCACCTTTTTCGCTGTAGCTTCGTCGTCCATGCGATGGGCATGACTCAGCCAGAGTAGAAGCTCAAGACTCAGCCAGCCGAACTACGTCAATGTCTTCGTAGAGCTCATACAGCTCGTGGTTCATTCGGTTGCGATAGTCATCGCCGACTCGAACAGGACCGAAGATTTTGCGAAGAACTTTTCTCTCGAACACCCCCAGAGCGGCTGCGTCAGTTTGCGAAACTACCCATGCCACAGCGCCATAAAGCAGCACAGGTAGAACGAGCGTCTTGTAAAGTGTTAGTTTTGTCGATCGAGAGAGGGCTCTGGAACTTAGTTGCTTACTGAGCCCGTAGTAGCACCTATTAGCAATTATTGTTCTTCGTTTTATCTCCAGACTGACTTCGTTGTTGTTATTAATGGCGGTGCCAAGGTATACAAACTCCTTGACTACTTCAAAGTTATAGCTGCCGGATGAAACGTTGGAGCCTAGACGCCGCGCTCCCTTGCTTGAAGACAGCATATAATTTGTTTTACCCTCATTTATCGTCAAACCCACTTTGGCTGATTCCTTTTCGATAGCGGTGAAAGCAGCGGTAAAATCTCTCTTGGTTCTGCCGATAATATCAATATCATCAGTGCCATCAGTGACAATATCAAAATGGTGCCATTACAATGCACACTGTGGACAGTGGATCGCCTTGTCTGAAACCTCTTTCGGTATTGAAGGTTTCGGAGGTGACACTTGATGGAGCGGCGTGTGTTCCTGAACGTCATTCTGCAAAGTCTAATCAACTTTGCAGGCATACCGAACTCAGACATTGTTGCATATAGGCAATCCCTTCTCGGGCTATCGAACGCAGCTTTAAAATCGACAAAGAGATAGTGTGTGTCAATTTGATTTTCGTGAGTTTTCTCCAGGATTTGTCGTAGCGTGAAAATCTGGTCTATGGTGGACTTTCCAGGTCGAAAGTCACACTGATAAGGTCCAATCAGTGTTTTTGTAATCGGTTTAATCTTTAACACAGTACGCTTGAGAGAACCTTATATGCGATGGAAACAAGACGGCTACCTCGATATTTGGCACTGATTGTTGGGTCTCCTTTCTTAAGTATAGGGCACAGTACGCTGAGTTTCCAATCGTCGGGCATGTTTTCTGCTAGCCATATTTTGCTGATGAGCTGATGCATGCGCCTTATCAATTCATCGCCGCCGGTTTTCAACAATTCAGCTGGCCTTCAACACCCGCTGCTTTATTGTTTTTGAGTCGTTGGATAGCAACTCGAACCTCTACATGGCTAGCTGGTGGTACTTCCACTCCGTGATCGTTGATTGGTGGCACTGAACTGCACTCTCTATGGGCGGCATTGGTGGAATCGTCGCCTGTAAGTAAATTGGAGAAGTTCTGTCTCCACCTTCTCAGCACACACTATGTATCCGTATTCAGATCTCCATTTCCGTCTTTACAAATGGATGCTCCGGGCTGAAACCTTGGGCTAGACGCTTAACCTGTTAATAGAATTTTCGTGCATCCTTCTTACCCTGGTGTACCTCTAGTTCCTCACGCTCACGCTTTTCCTGCTCTCTTTTTTTGCGTTTGAAAAAGCGTCTCTCTTCCTTCCTCTTTTCGTGGTAGTTTTCTCGCACGGCTCGTGTTGCAGGTGACTGCAGCGTTTTTCTATATGCGGCGTTTTTTACTGCTGTCGTGATGCGACACTCCTGATCGTACCAATGGTTCCGAGGTTGCGGACGCCGGAAACCAATGACTTGCTCAGCGGCAGCGCGCATGGAGTGGATTATGTGAGCCCAAAGTCCGCCGGCGTCGTCGGGTCCAGAGGTTGGTTGGTTGAGCTTAACCGAGGGTTGAGTGGAATTGGCCTCGGCAGTCCGTTGTAATTGCAGCTTAGCGACATCTAGCTTTTGTTGCATTCCTGTGCTTATGTTCTTCGCATTGCATAATCGTATGCGAATCTTGGCTGCAACAAGATAGTGGTCGGAGTCAATGTTGACCCCCCCGAAATGTACGCACATCTAGAACACTAGAGGCATGCCTTCCGTCGATTACAAAATGATCAATTTGGTTTCGCGTTTTTTGATCCGGGGACAGCCAGGTGGCCTTGTGGATGTCGAGGTGCTTAAATCTAGTGCTACTAACTACCATGTTTCGTGCCGCGGCGAAGTCGATCAGTCTTAGACCGTTGTTCGTGGAGGTCTCATGAAGACTGAACTGACCGACAGTGAGGCGAAAGATGCCTTCCCTTCCGACTTTTGCATTAAAATCGCCGAATACTATTTTCACGTCATGGACCGGAAGGTGGTCGTATACATCCTCAAGACTAGCGTAGAAAGCGTCCTTGACGGCTTCGTCCTTTTCCTCCGTCGAGGCGTGCGCGCAAATAAGGCTGATGAAGAAATATTTTGCCTTGATGCGGGTCGTGGCCAGTCTTTCGTTCACAGGTATGAACCGGGAAACAAGGTGGCGTACTTTCCGGCTAACGACGAATCCACATCCGAATTCGCGCTTCTCCGCATGGCAGCTGAAATCGCAGTGTGCTTGTTTAGAGCAAACTTGCCCTTTCCATCGCATTTCCTGGATGGCGGTGATGTCAGATTTTATATTTTTGAGGGTTTCCGCCAGTTGGATAATGGCACCTTCCCTATAAAGGGTCCGGACCCTACTGACTCCCTCCACTATAAGATATGGAAAGGAACCAATAACATCACCCAGACATATCTACACAATGTTATTGTTGTAGACGTACGTACCGTAATCCGTATAGTCATCAGTAATGTTGAGACAAGTACCTATAATGTCATTAACCCCACCACCCCTATACTGATACTTTTGAATTCAGAATTTCAAAATTACAAGAATTCGCAAAAATACAAAAAAGTCTAGGTGGCAATCTATCTTGAATTCGCCCTCTTGAATTTTAAATTTTGACATCAATTCCGAAATCAGCTACTACCTTAAAAATGCCAACCACGGAGTCTACAGAACCCTTAAAAGTCCTAATACGCTTAAGCTTTTCCTACACAAGCTTATTGAATCTTTTGGATACTTGCTTTTAATTCAATTACATAATTGGATACTTGCGAACTTACAAGCTTTTGCCGATCGTTTCAAGCTTTTCAAATTAAATTTTGTCTAACAATTCCACGTACAAACGCACGTTCCTTAATTTTTTCTTCAAACGCTCATTTTTAATGAACGATAACAAACGAACGTTTATTGCTTTTTGTTGTTGTATGAAAAATTCGTTTGAAAAAATACGAAGGTGACAAATTTATCAGTGATAAAAACAAACGACGCAAGCAGAGCGTTTCTCATTCGATTGCAAACGTTCGCTTGCTTTTGAATTTTTCGTTTGAAAAATTCACACACAGCAAAAAATGAACGCAAAGATTGTATTTTAATCAATTGTGAACGAATTTTTCCGCCCCTGGATTATAACTGAGGAATTTTTCAATTTTCAAAACAAAAACTGGAGATTTTTGATTTTAAAATTGATTTTTTTCTGAGTGTACATAACTTGCCAAACTTTAATTTGATACTTTTTAAAAGAACAGTTTATTTTTTTCTGTCTAACTATTTTCAATTAAAGTCAATATCTTTCCCAGAAATAAAGATATAAAGGAAAAAGTAAAAATTTAAACATGTATTTTGGGCCGACCCACTTAGCCCAAGTGGCACCATTGGCTAACACCAAAAGAAGAGAAAAAAAATTGAAACACATATTTTTTGTTTTTGCCTCTTATGAGGGGACTTTAGAAGATGCTGGTGTGATTCTTTTTTTAATGAAATCTCATGGAAATGATCCTATAACAAAATTAACAATAGCAACAACAAAATACAAACGAAAGCAGCTCGTATTAAACTCGAGAACAAAAACAACTTTGAACAACAGCAGGCAGCATAAACATCGGTTGGCTGCAAAATAATAATGTAAATGAGAGCAACACTAGCAACAGCAAGTACAGCAACAACATCAACTACAAGACGTATAAAAAAATTCTTGTAAGCAAACATGCAGCAAAGCATAACGCGATGGCAAACTGCGGACGCCATCTCCTCAGTTGGAGCTGCTGATCAAACAAACAACAGAAACTAAGCAATTCTCACCTCAGACCAATATGTAGCTTGCCATACGGATCAGTGCTGGGGAGTGTTTGTTTTTTAAAAATTGCTCAGAAAATAATTAAAATTCCCGATTTTCACTTTTATCGATAAAAAATTGCCTCATTATTTGCCATTCAATATTTACCACAAGAAACTCATATATATATATAGGGAATGTATCCGGTTATGAGACATGTTTCTTTAAATCGACATGAAATTGCCTGTGCTTAATATTTTTGTAATGTTGTTATATCAAACGAAAGGTCTTAATTTTTTCTAAAGAGACCTACCTTATCGATTAAGTTAAAAACGAGGAAATTATGAAATATTACCTAAAACCTTATATTTTAGTTTTAGAAAAAATTTGTCTCCGGTTATGAGCCACCCCAGAAAATCAGTTGAAAATCCAAAAACTTGATGTGAGATCGACACAAATTCAAAGATTATGAATAAATTTAATTTTTTTATTAAGAAAGGAACATTTAAAAGCAATCTAAAATAATAATGAAAAAATTTTCAGGCACATTGCTTGCAGGTGTACAGGCCAGCCTGTACTTAACTAACTTGTAAAATTAACTTGAATGCATAACATTCACACATAATTAAGTGTTTTCACGGCAATTTAATTTAAATGACAATATTCTACAAAAAAATGCTAAATATTTAATTTTGTAAACTGGCTCACACCGGAAACTCGAGTGGCTCATAAACGGGTCTGATTAGCAATTTGTACATGACATCGCATTTTTTTACGATGTTCATATTCGCTCATATCATTTCATAATATTGAGCTGCAAGTCCCAATTCATATTTTAAGCAATAATACCAATGCTTTTTACCGTTTCACAACCAAATCTACTTTTCTTACCGTTTTTTTAAAAGATATTTTGTTTTATATCAAGCAACATGTCTATCCAGAGCGATGACACAGCAAAAGTGAAATTATGAAAAGTATTGCCATTGACAGTACTAACATTGGGCTTACCGTTTCAACTAAATAGATAAAATTGACAACCGGAATCTCACAACCGGAGACATTCCCCTATATATCATATATGAAAAATTTTATTACTTATAGAATGATCAAATAGAATAATATAATAATTTTGTAAAAAACAAAAATCCTTCAATAAAATTAAGTTGGTAAAATATAGGAGATCAAAGCAGAAAGTCGCATCTTTATTGTCAAAAGCAATTATCCAGTCAAAACCAGCAATCGTGCAAAGCATCCAACGAGACAGTGCCAGCTCTTTACCACAGAATACAGAAATCGGTAGTTTAAAAATTGAGATTATTATGGAATGGGTGTGGAGGGCAAAATAAATATGAGACAGTAATAATTTTGCTCTGCCATTTGTTTGCTTAAACGTTGACCAAATTGAGGTATGGTTTCCCCATACTGCCGTCATAAGGAAGAGTGCGGCATTTAGCATGAAAATCAAAATTAATTTTATTGCATTTTCCTTATAACTCATCCATCCTCTTTAAGACTGTAAAATAAAAATCCCGAATTTTTGGCCCCAAATTTTAATATTTTAACCTAAATTGTCGTATCTTCACAAAATTTAGGTATCATTCCAGGATAAAACGCAGCTTTTTTCAATGTTTTCAATTGAATAAAATCGGGGAACAACGAAGAAAAAAAGCGGCAAGTACAGTGTTTTATGCCATAGTTTGTGAATTGTTGGTTATTTCTTGCCCTGGGCTTCTCTTTTCTGAAGAATAAAATTTTTATAATTATTTCATCCCTTTTTCATAAAATATTGCCTTTTTATTCTGAGGCGTTTTGCTTCGATTTTTGAAAATTGTAAATGCCGCACTCTTCCTTCGGCAGCATAGTTGGTCACACTTTTATACCACACTATTGCGTGTTAGGGGATTGGATAGACATTCAATAAAAAAAAATGCTGTCGAAAATCCTCAGATATAATTATATATGAATGTAATGAAACATTTTTTTACATTAGTCTGACTTCGTCAAGCTGCTATTTGTTACTTGAAGGTGTATGCTGAAGAAATTATACAAAAACCCTGGGCGGTAGGATTTCTTGTTTCAAGAGAGCAAGAAAATTATTCAACATTATTAAAAACAACCCTCACTTCTAGGTAGAATCGCTTATACAAGTCAATCACTGCAAGAAACATTTAAAAGATTTGTTCTTAAAAAAATATTCAAATTTTTACCCCATTTGTAGTGTTTTTATTTCCAGGCCAGCTATATTGTCTATTAAACGATGAACAATTTTTATTCGCTTAGTTTTCAAGTTTCAAAACATACTTTCGCATAACAGAAAGCAAAATATTTATGTCAGTCAAACTGTTATATTCACATATTTTGTCAAATTCTTATGAAAACTTTTTACGATTGTTTTATAAAAAGCAAAGACTAGTTTCTTTCGTGTGTTTGACGAAGTATTCGTGTTAAATCAGTTTGTTTCGCATTAGAGAAAGTGTCTGTTAGTATGCTACTTGCAATAAAGCTTGAAGCTAAATGCTTCATATGATTATATGGCTTGTTCACTTATTTTAACTGTTGCTCTTAGAAAATTTGTATGTTTTTGGTATCAAAATTAAGGGGATTTAATTAAGAACACGATAATAAAATCACATTTTTTTTAAATATGGCTTTAAATAAAAAAAAAAAATACTTGTAAAAGTCAAAATTTTTAACAAAAAACCAAAAATTTTATTTATGTACCTGAATATCTCACAGAATAAAGATGGCAGTAAAGTAAAAACTACCCCACTGAAAAGCATGTTTAACTTTCTATAAGATAGTTTTGTTTTATTTTTGCTCTGCGTTAAGTGGTTTGGATTCCAGAGCATAAAAACAGGATCAAAGTCGTAAAAACATAAAGTCCGAAATAACAAAAAATCTGAGGCCAACTAAAAAAAAAAATCAGTTTCATAACGAGGGAAGAATGCTTAAGCAGCTATTAGCTTTTAATTATTAAAGTTGATGTGGCACGAAAAGTTGCGAAATTGTTGACCAGTGTAATTTAATACTGTTTTAACTGAATTGAAATAAATGGAAAGGCAAAAGGAAAGGAAAAAACCTTCATCTCTTTCGGCGTCGAAATTCCTACAAAAAAGGTATCTATCCCATGATCTAACAGCACTGATACGAATGCAAGTACGTGGAGTAACACACTCGTGTGAACCAAGGAATCGTTGAACGCAACTAGCCAGCCAGTCAACCAACCAGCCGGCCTACACGTTGCCAATTAAACTGGGTATGGTGTAGTTTTGATTGGCGTGTTTACTCCACTGTTTGGAGCTTCTGGTCTAATGACTTTCGATACTTGTATCGACTTGGTGGCGCAATTCTCGAACGGAGCTTGAGTGTGCTTTTGCACAGAGCATGTTGTTAAATCGCCAGCATGACCAGCACAATGGTGACCCAGCGTCTGATGAAGCGTCTGAAATGCAAATTGTTTAAGTTTTTACATTATTTGAAGACAAGAAGACAAGACAAGAAAATTAAAATTGAACGACATTTATTACACAGGGCAACAAAATATTGCTTTATAAATTAAAAACAAAAATACGAAACTTTGGATTTGAAAAAACTAATTTATTTATGGTATATGAAATGGGTAACACGACTAATATTGAGTTAACATTACATACTGCCAACATACATACTACCAACGATAAAAATCGCTCTCAAAACTAGAGATTAAGATATTTTGACTAACCTAAATAGTATATGAACGTTGTGTAAGGTATAATATACGTGTAACAAATAAAAAAACGTAGCTTGTTTCAAAAATTTTTCTTAGATACAAGGAGTTATTATTTTTTTTTTCAAATTTATACAGCTTATTGTAAATAAAAAGTACTTTATAAAAATATTTTTTTTTTTTTATAGTTTTCAGGCTTTAGGTATATAGATGGCGCTGGAAATTACATTAAAAAAGATACACCCAAAAAAAATCAAATGTAATTTTAAAGTACGGACCCCTAATTTGGCATATCCCCCTACGCACGACCCCCGTAGGGTTTTTTAAAAATTATGGCGGAAGTTAAAGTAAAAAATTAAAAAAAGAGTAAGGCTTTCGCGCGCTTTTTTGTCAATAAAAAAAACAAAAAATAGTAGGTACTTGAATTTAAGGGGGATGCTTAAGGGACAAAATTACAAACAAAGTGCAAAAATATTTATTGAAATTGAACTAATAGATTTCGAGTTATCTATCGAACCGCGCTAAAAGCCCTTAAGGAAATCGCGTTTAAAGCTTTTCTTTTTCGAAATTTTGCATATATTTCTAAAATTATCGGTTGATAAACTTCCTATTATTTAATCTGCAATGTCAGGTATAGTTTTAAAAACATGAATGTATATTCTAGAAACTATGAAGAACATATTAAGCAAACAAAAACAAATTTTTTTTTTTTTAAACTTACACTTATGTTATACCTTTATATGAAGTTCTGATGGTCTATTAATCCTAACGTCGAATATTTATTCTGAAAAAAATATAGAAAAAGAACAAACTAGAAGTCCTAAAAATTAATAAAAGTTAAACTTATAGGAAATTCTGAGGTAATGAACTACCTCATGTGGCGGCTAAGGGTTAATATTCAGAAGAAACTTAAATTAGTTCAAAATCAAATTGGTCTTGAAGTGTGACGGTTTTGGAAGGAGTTATTTTTTGAAAAACATGCAGAAACCCTTTGAGCTACAAAACGATGAAATCACGACACACTCACATCTCCTCCAAGTTGTAGAGCTGATCTAGGAGGTAAGTAAAAATTAAGCAACCATATATAAGACTTTCAAATTTGAACCTTCTCATCATAATTATTGACCAACATAAACAAGTAGATTAATAATTTTATGACTCAACTGAAATGTCTTCGAAACTACAAACATACAAATCCGCTCTTATTTAATTATGTATGATAATAAACAAAAATCTCAAACATTTAAAAAAAAAACACAACACTACTTCGATTGTGTTAGTTTTTTTTCATTTTAATATAAATATTAATTTTTACATAATAAAAAAGAAATAAAAACTGTGCATAAAATTAACATTATTCATTAAATCGATGACAACAAAATTATTATACACTGTCCGCCATGTTAACTAAAAGGTTTAGCCGCCACTTTTTTGTACGTAAGATAAAAAAGAAATAAAGCGCCTATCTCTTGATGACGCTGACGCCTAAACCCGGGACAATTTGACACTATGCGAGAGACTCCATCAATTTGCTGACTAGCACTATATTACGATTGTGATGTGATATATATTTGATGTAGCACAACGAATTATGAATTTAATATTAAGTGGATGGAGACACGTGGTGTTTGTAGTTGCATCAATGCGATATCATCGAATGACAAGCTGTTGGGTGCCATCTTTGTTCATATTAAATAAAGAGTTATTGGTAATAAAGTTAAAGTAATTATTTTCCACAAACTTTCGTCGAATTGATGTGTTGAGGTTTTGTATATGTATGTAAGAAATTTTATAATTCATGTAAGAAACAGTTAAATGCGTTATTGAGAAATTAAGCTCAACACAACTCATGGATATCATTAAATTTGGGCATTTAACTAATCATTGAGTCAACGTTGAACAATCTTAACATAAACTTGAAAATATTAAAGCAAACATTATTAAAAAATCAATTTTTAATTAAAAAATTGTGAATCTAAAATATCTACAATATAAATAGTTTAGTCATTTGGTAGTTTTACCTGGAATGTTTTCGGGGAGTTTTTGGAAATGGGTAATTTTTGTTGATTTCGATGTGCTCTTTCCGAATTTTAACTTTGCCATTTCTTTTTTTTTTGCCGCTCGCGCCGCCATATTGGCAAAATGGCGCATAATAGCAGTTTTTTGCCAATATCTATCTGGAATTGGAAGCTTTAGGCAAGTTTTATTTAAAATGTAAACTTAAATATAAAGTTAATGTTAATGTAATCAGTTATCTTTCTTAAGGGGTTACATGACATTGGCAGTTTTTTTTCTGAGAAATTTGCACTCAAAATTTAAATTTTACAGTTTCAATCGATTGATTTCATCTTCACACGAGCACAGCTCGGTAACGGTTAAGTTGGTGGGGTTTGTTGATATGCCGTTAGAAAGGTATTTTTATTGCCTTTATAATGAGCTATCAAAATAAGTTTTATGTAAGTTAGTTTTTCTGCTAGAAACAATAACGTAAACCAAAGTCGTGAAATATTAATTGACTCTGTAGCTCCTAAGAATGTGAAAATAGACCCCCCTCCCATATGATCTTTTAATCAGCTCGACGTAACCTTTCAGCTCCGTTAATAGTTGCACTCAATTGCGGGGCACCCTGTAAAAAAAACAAAAGTTGTGAATCAAGCTTAAACAGGTGAACTTATTAAACAATTTTTATAGCTTATTTTAAATTTTTCTGCTAATTTTCTGAATTATATTTTATAAAAGACACTTAAAAATTCTCAATTTGGACCATTTTTCAAAAACTCATTTGATAAATAGGCATATTCATGAATAGTCTAAAAAGAAAACGAATTTGTGTAGAAAAATGTCCATTTCCTTGATTCTACTTTTTTACTGGTATCTACTTATATATTTTTTTATTAAACCCCCCTCCCCCTCCCTTAAGGTAAATGGTATACACAGTAACTAAAATAAAAAGTTTATGAAACATCATCAGGATCGACCTAATGGGTAAGCATTAGAAAAAATTTGCAGTGAGTTTGGTGGCACCGGACTTAATTATACGGTGATTCCAAGTCCAGAATCAGATTCTTAACCAAATTTAACATCAAAATAGATGGTTTGTGTTTTTTTCCGCAAATCCAAAATGCATTTAAAAAAAAAAAAAAATTTCATAAAAAAACCTCGAAAAACCCGATTTTCGATAAGAACCGGACCGGTTTCGATAATTTTTAAACTTTTAATAACTCAAATTATTTCATTTGCAACGCAGAATTCCTAATATTTAAGCATTTTATATTCAAATTTAACGCAGTTTAATACTATATATATATATATATATATATAAATATATATATATTAATATAAAAAATTTTTATTTTATATGTAATACACTTTGAGGCGCTGCACTTTGGCGGTTTGCCAAAACTAATCATTTTACGAAAAAAATAGGTTATGACTTGAATTTTAGGGAATTTCTCTAGTTTCATTTGGTACATATATGTTTTTATCGTGAAATGAGCCGGAAAGGAGATATGTATTGGCAAAAAACTGCTTTTAGGCGCCATTTTGCCAATATGGCGACGCGAGCGGCAAAAATACGTGGTGGCAAAGCTGAAGTTCGGAAAGAGCACATCGAATTCCATAAAAAATACCCATTTTCAAAACTCCCGGAAAACATTCTAAGTAACCTCGTTTTTTCCCTCAAATGACTGTAGTAATAGTTAAAAAAGTAAAACGTGTCTGATTTGTCGGCTCTAGCTTCTTCGGAAAACTAGTTTTAAGTTTTCACTTCCCCCACTGCCTATTTTTATACTCCAACGCGTATTGCGTAATTGCGTTTGTAACGCCAAGAAGGAGGCATGGCAGGTATACAAAAATATATATATTTTTGATCAGCATCACCTCCTGAGCAGAGTTGCCATTTTGGTAAAATATTACCAACCAAAGTTTGGTAAACATTTTTTGACTTGGTAAAATGGTACATTTTTTATCGCTTTGGTAATATTTATAAAGCTTAAAAAAAAAAAAACTAAAAAACTTTATAATCTAGAAAAAAAAAATTGTTTTCAAATTGGAGTAGTCATTATTTTATTTCAGCATCACCTTTGTCATTGTAAATACTCTTTTAAATGATTAAACACGTTTTAAAAATTTTATGCAAATAATTTGGATTTACTGCAATTTTAGACAATTAATACTGATTAATTATTAATTTTACTTTTCTAGTTCCTATTAATCTTCACAAAAAAAAAACATGTAATTATAATATTATTATTACATTGTCTGTTGTTATTATTACATTCTGTCCAATGAACCAAATATACCTTTTCGGAAAGTGGGGGAAAAATAAAAATACACGTATATCATCGTTTTTCATGTACACGTCAGTATATTTATTTTTTTAAGTTGTAATTTCTGTGTTGCCTCACGGTGAGATGACTCGTTAAATTTTATGAAAAAACTAGTAGGAGTAGTTTGAAACTTAATTCCAAAATGTATAATGGTACGATTGTTCTAAAATTGCTATAGTTTTTTGTACCGGTTTCGGTTGGTTAAAAACTGATTTTTTTTTTTACTGACGTAATTTTGTTAATAACTTAATTCCTTATATATTTTAACTCTTTAGGCGGTCATTCCAGAAATTCATTTAGTTTTTTTTTGTATCAGTTACGGTTTTTTATTTATTTTTTTCACAAATTTTTTTCTCAATATTGAAAATTTACAATAAGTACGAGTATTCATATTAAAAATCGTTAGTTAATTTGTTAATCGTAGCAAAGCAATCCTTTTTATGTTTTCTATATTTTTCCGCTTTTTTCGCTAACGAAACATTAGAAACAATAAATCAAAGTAATTCAAAATAAATTTGGTTCATAATGGGTCATACTCATATTGTGAAAAAAATTTTTGTAAAAAATTAACTAAAACTAGTAAGGAATGAAGCTTCGGCAAGGTACCGAAGCTAAAATAACCCTACCCCTCGCGGCCAAATTCAAGTATATTCGAAGTCTTTAGCCACGACAGACACGATGACATTCAGTTTTATATATTTACGAAAGTTTTCCTATTTGGATGACCTCGCTTTGTATGGGAGGTAGGCGTAGTTTTCATCCGATTTTGCCAAATATCATAGATAACAGTTATATTGTATACCAAAGCTCATGTGCAATGTGCAAATTTCAAGACATTTCTTTAACTTTTGTGGATTTCCTAGAGATTTTAGTTTAAAATAAAGCCACTTTGTATGAGAAGTAGGCGTCGTTTTCATCCGATTTTGATAAATATTATAGAG
Source organism: Coremacera marginata (assembly GCA_914767935.1). NCBI lineage: Eukaryota > Metazoa > Arthropoda > Insecta > Diptera > Sciomyzidae > Coremacera > Coremacera marginata. The sequence goes on from OU612047.1 coordinate 59,120,499, forward strand.
ATGGCTTATATTAATTATCAAAGGCCATGTGAAACATTGTGACATTTCCTTAATTTTTGTGGATTTTTAAGAGATTTTACGTTCATAAAAAGGCCACTTTGTATGGGAGGTAGGCGTGGTTTTATCCGATTTGGCTCATTTTCGATTTTAACCGTAAAATATCTTTAAAATCCACAAAAATTAAAGAAATGCCTCGAAATTTTGCACGTACGCTTTGATATTTAATATAAATCCCGACTATGAAATTTGGAAAAATCGGATGAAAACCACGCCTACCTCCCATACAAAGTGACGTCATAAAAATAGAAAAACTTTCATTTTCCGAATTCCACCCATATCGTTTATCCAGCCCATACCAAATTTTGCGCATATATTCTATATACACATATGGTGTAATGCGAAGACTTTAGACTTGCAAAGTGGGCGTGGCATTTTACTTTTAATCGAATTTCTTCAACACCATGTGTCTGACATCAACCAAATTTTTCAAATATTGTCCTGGGTAATTTGAGCAGTCTTAAGTTTGTGCGTGGCACTTTATTTTTAATCCAGCTGCATCTACGCCGTTTTTCCGATTTCTCCAAATTTCTTACATATATTCTTGAATATAATGAGAAGTTTTAAGCCTACAAAAGTGGGTGGGATTGGACAAGGGGCGTGTCAATTTAACGGCATGGGGCATGGGGCATGGGACGTGGCACTTTATTTTTAATCTATTTCCATCGACACCGTTTCTCCGATTTGAACCAAATATTACACATATCACACACTTAATACAAAACAGACAACTCAAAATTTTTAAATTTCTAGGTGAAGCAAAAACAATTTTATTTCTGAAGGAACTCCATACAAAACAATGAGACAAAACTTTTTTTTTTAACTATAGAGAATGAATATGTGCGCAAAATTTATTTGATGTGTTACAGTCAATGTATATGATCACTACGAATAGTTTTACATTAAAAAGTAAAATGTTGTTAATTTTGAGATGTGACTGTTTTGTATTTAGTGTGCGATATATATACCGCTGGTATGAATTTCCACACACCAATCAAATTTTGCACATATATTCTTTAGCATAATGAGCAGTGGAAGCTTAGGGTAGAATAAAATTAAGCGTATCACACAAATATTTTTGGAGATAATACATAAACATTTTATAGACGGCTAAAAACTTCGAATATACCTCAACACGGCCGCGGGGGGTATTTTAGCTTCGGTAGCCTGCCAAAGCTCGATTCCTTACTAGTTTTCTTTCTTTTTTTGTTTTTTATCGTCGAAATGTGTCGAACATTTCGTTACACCGGTCTTACCTTACAGGTAATTTACCTTACAAGGAAAGATCTACAGGTGACACTTGCCGATTTGAATGATATTCGGCTATGTGATAGAGGACAAATACATACTCAATCATCGGTTAAGTGTTTCAAAATTACGTTTCAAAAGCAGCGGATATTTAATTTTTTCGCCATAACTGTACTATTTTCCATTGAATAATATGCAAATATGGTATAATATGCAAAAGCCGCACTTGATGGCATCCAATGTGTAGAGATACATTTTATTGCAAGTTTGTTGTTTGAATTTTGATCAGTACTTAGTCGATATCATGAAGAGCCCGTTCCCGCAATTGTTTAATTTTTACTTATATTTAACTTAGGACAATTTAATAAGTTATCCCTTTTTTATTTTGAAATGTTCAGCTTTTTATATTAAAATTTTTCTATTGAAAAATTCACTTTAAATAAAATTTTTATTATAAAGTTCACAATATGGGTATCAAAAATTGTGTTTTTCTCGACGTTTCCATGTCAACAATTTTGAGCGTTCCTTTCTAGCATTAACAACTGCTTACCGATTACCGAAGCGCTCATCAACCGAGTCCCGAGGTAGCTACTGATTACCGAAGCGCTTACCAACCGATTACCGAGGCAACCACTGATTACCGAAGTGCTTACCAACCGATTACCGAGGCGCTTACTAATTACTGAAGCGATTACCAAGTGATAACGAAGCGATTATCAGTTTCTAAAGCTATTGCTGACTACTGCAGTGCTTACCAACCGATTGCCGAGGCAATTACTGATTACCGAAGTGCTTGCCAACTGATTACCAAGGCAATTACTGATTGATGAAACGATTACCAACCGATAATCGGTTACTAAAGCGATAACCATCCGATTCCCGAAATACCTACCGATTACCAACCACTTACCGAACCGGTTACTGAAGCAATTACTACCCGATTACCGCACCATTTACCGATTACCAAGCGATTACCAAAAAAGACCATGCAACCTATTTCCAGACTGGTTACCGAAGCCGAAAGACTACGACCGTAACACACCAATACCTACGCCAAACACTATCTAAAGCTGCTTAAATAGGATACTAAGTTAATAATAAATTGTTCAATAAAAGGAGTATTTGAATTATTGAAAAACCTGTGTTTTATTAAAAATAATTTGTGAAAGTTAGTGGTTCTTTCACAGGATCCTGGAGCGGCTGAGTTCTATCTCAGCCTTTGAGAAAACCATGTCACAAATGGATTGAAATTTTCCATGTCAATCAAAAATGTTGTTTTACCGTTTAACGGTTTGCTTTTAACTTGTTTGCCTAAAATAATGAGAAAAAAAACCATCAGAGTTTCAAAGGTTTGACTTCGATACAAATATTTCTGCTGTTATTTTAATATATTTCACTGTTTTTTTTTATGTTTTCAGCAGTCAAACATTTTAAAAATATTTAATGTTTCCTCAAAAATTGTCACAAAATTTGCTTTTTTGACTCCCTTTCATGTGACATTACATTCATTAGCAAAAGTTGCTTCAGTTGTACACAAAAGTTTATTACCTGTTTCTGTCATAAGAAAACAAAAAACAAGGGAAAATTTTTTTTGTGAAATTTATTTTTAAAAAAATGTTGTTTTTATATATTTTACAATATAATCAAGCTTAAGAAATATGTATTTAAGAAATTATTCAACTTGTATTCCCTATAAAAAGATAATACTGAAAATTATACTCTCACCATTTGCTGTGGGTGAATTTTTTCTCTTAAGACATAAAAGAAAAGCAACAGCGCTAAAAATCTTTTAGATAAAAGTTGCAAGGTTTCAAGGGAGTCAGATATTGGTGAAAAAAATTTTAGACAAAACTTGCGTATTTTTATGTAGAGAATACGAATGTGTAATAAAAATTGGGCTTTCTATTTCAATAAAACATCAAAGTTGACCTTGATATGATTTCAAAAGTTGGGCCCAAGGTCAACGCCAAGATCACTATTATTAGAACACCTCAAAATCTTATAGTTTTCTTTATCATAATAAAAACTTATGCGTGTCATTTTGCACTGGAAACCTTTGTCCTCGAGGCCTTTCTTCAGCTTCCAGAATATTTGTCAATAATTGTTATCTTTACAGAGCTACTCTTTTTTCTTTGTAAACTCTTGAATTCGATTTGAAGCGCATGTTTGACCTCAAGATATATGCTGATAAAAACTTTTATGTCGATTTTATACTGTTCTTATCAGTTAATATCTGATAATAAAAATAGGAAAAAAAAACCCAAACTGAACCCCAAATCTTATCAGTACAGTTTATATCTCTGCTGAACTTTGGGTCAATCTGACAGAAATATCCACATGACTTGGTTTTCAGACTCACCGCGTGATTTATAAACAAAGTGATGACATTTTTTTTTCTCCCTCCTCCATTCAACGCATCTTTTGACCGTCATCTATTTTGTGCATCGGCTGTCATTTGATGTGACCCGCGCGGTTTTCGGGTACACTTGTTGTTTTGTGCACCACTTGTGCTGTGCCTCGCCTGCACCCTCAGATGGTCATCCATTATAGAATGCTTGTGTGTATTTGTGATTCCCATAATATGACATTTCAAATAAAGACATTTGTTAGTTTTTCCAATGAAGACGACAGGTTCAACGTCAAGACATACCATATGCAACGGACTAGGTTTGAGTATCATGTTTGTGTACCTGCTAAAACCTGGAGTTTCTCTTCTTGATTTCATTTATATCTTTCGTCTTTGTAATCGTGCAATCAGTGGATAAATTAAGCGATCATCATCGTCTACTGAAAAACGATTTCTGCCCTGTAGCTCGCTCCTTCCTGCGATCGTGGTTAAGATGTTTAAGGAAAAACGTGAAAAGATTTATGTGATTAGTTCGAGGGAGGTATTGATCATTTAACTGCATGACTTATGGACCGCATGTTTCTGAGTCCGGGTCAGCTGGTTGTTCAGTTGGACGGATTTTGGGTTCTAGTTGTTACACAGTCGCTTAAATTGTTTTTGCTTTTTAAGGTTTTTATGTTCCCTATTTCGGTTAATTTGTTGTTTTGTCTGTGGAAGTCATGGTGTTTGCCACAAATAAATTGTGTTCCATATTTCAACTCTTATTGACTGAGTGGCTGATGGGCTGAGTGGTCGTTTGGTTTGCCATTTGGTCCCTCTAGGTGCGCGTGTTGCTTGCTTTTTTTTCTGCTTTTTCTTCTTCGTCTATATTGCTTAATCAACAAAGTTGACGTTTTGATGGCTCATCATACAAAACATAAATAAAACGGAAACATTTGTTTCGCTTCTATTTCCTTGTTCGTGTTTTTGTGTATGGATAGAGAGCAATTGTTGCATTTGTATACGTACCTACTTTTGTTATGCTGTGTTGTCTTCGTTTGTGTTTGTTTATTGTTACGTGTATTTGTGTTTCTAGACATCTGAGTGGTAGTAAGTAGTCTTGGCAGAAACTTTAGCTGACTTTTATGACCATAATATTAACATATGCAATGCTGTCGTTGGTGTTGTTGTTGTTGGTATGGCCCAAATGTTGGCCCAACACTGAGCTACACATGTTGGACTCATCTAATGCGGTTTCATTGCCCATAAATCAATCATTTGAATAATTGCCGCTATATAAACGTTCACATTTTATTTATTCACTGATCATATCTCAGTGTTTTGCTCTGATGTTGATATTGTATTAAAGTTTTCTAATTGGACATCATAATTTGTCAAAAATTATTTACATGACAAAGACAAACAAGAATTTATTGCGCCCCATTAAAATATTGACCAACGATTGGACGATTTAATTAATTGCCTGTGGGGACAGATAAAATTTTACTAGAACTACAAATTGTTTTGCCTTGAAAAAATGTTAAGGGAAATATTTTATTAATTTTTTTGGAAACCAAAAATTGAACCATACTATTTGAAAGTCTTTGACGTGTTGATATCTTCAGTAAATTGATAAATCACTTATTTTTATCTAGAGATCTAACAAGTAGTATTTTTCTTAAGATCAATCAAGTCCTAATAAAGTATTTATAAAAAATAAACAATATAGCGTGTATACAGTAAAGAAGTGAAACTTCTTCTCTGTATGCACTTTTTCTCTTCCAGAACACAACAAACAAAATGATTCACTAATATTATCGTTTGCGAATCGCATTCTCGTACATTTCATTCATTAGCAATTATTAGTAGCGATTCATTTATAATATCGCGAGCGGTAGAAATTCCTTCTTCGTTAATGAATCGTCAAAACCGAAAAATGCAATTCGTTAACGAGTCGCCAAAACTATAAAAAGCATGTCTGTATCGAGTTTCCAAAACTAAAAAGAGGAATTCGATAACGAATCATATCAATCATATAAAAAAAAAAAAAACAAATAAAAACTAATTTCAATCAAGCTTACCACGTCAAGAATTGAAACCACGTTATCTGAATGATAGTCCGGCACCTTACCCACTCGGCTATTTCAGATGTATTTTGCTTAATTTGATTGATAATAAAAGCGGATTCGCGGACATGGATTCGAACCCCAATTTGGTCCAAAAAAATATTTTGTTTTTTTTATTGTTTAGGTATTTTTTTTTAAAGATTTTGCTTTTAAAATATTCGAAATTATTTTTTTTTATCATTTTTTAACCAACTTTTTTTCGGCTTCATTATACATTCGTCAAAACCGAAAAAAGCCATTCGTTAACGAGTCACCAAAACTATAAAAAGCAATTCGTTAACGAGTAGCCAAAACAGCAAAAAGCAATTTGATAACGAGAACTTATTCAAAAGAAAATCTTGAACAAATTATAAGTGGAAATTATTTATATAAAGGATTAACACGAAATAACATAACAAGAAAAATATTTCACAAAATTTTTTTCTTATAAAAATTTATGAACATTTATATTTAAGTCTTTTTTCACTTAAAATTAAAAAAAAAAACATAAAATTTAAAAACAAATATTTGCTTTAATGACGTATTAAAAATAGAAAGTTAAAAAAAAATACTTTTCTTAAAAAAATTTGTGTATTGAAAAGTCGGAAAAAATTGATTTTTTTTGTTTGAAAAAATCTTAAATGGAGTTTAGGAAAGTCATGATTTTAATCGGTGCTTTTTTAAGCATCAAGCCAACCTCTGATGAAGTCGGTATGACACTATTCGAAAACTTTAAAAAAAACGATTCACAAGCGATTCGTTAACGAACCACCCTCGCCACAATGCTTATTGGGAATAAGAAAGATTTTAGTGTAAGAAACAAAGAGATAAAAAGAGAGAGATAGAGAGGGAGAGCATCTTAAAAGTAATTCAATTTAAAATTCCATAAAAAGATATTCCTTTTATTCAATATTAACACTATAATTGAGTTGTGCTTCTATTGGTTTGTGGTAACTAAAATATGAGTTGTGTGTCCGTGATTCAAAATTTTCGAGATAACGTGAATAAATTGCATCTATTATAGTTCCGGATTGTGTTCTTGATTCATTAGAATTGATATTTATTTTTGTGAAAACCAAATTTTTACGTGAAGAGAAAATGAAATAGCGGAAAAGAATCATTTGATGCCAACATTTACGTTAAAATCTCCCCCGAGAATCATAACTGGAAATCATTAGGGAACGATGTATGAAAAAAAAAAATTAAAGATAGCGGTAAGGTTGAAACCTGAACTTTTTTGCATTTTTACAAATTCAGTGCTGGGGCTAACGCTAGGTAAAAATGATATTTGCTGAATCGAACCATACAAGAATTAAAAAAAAAAATACAAAAAAATTAGGTGGCAGTCCTATACGCCATATTGAGTTTTAAGACATTGGTGTAGATTCGAAATCAAATCCGTTGTCAGAATTTCAAAATTACAAGAATTCGCAAAAATAAAAAAAAAAAGTAATAAGGATGGAGCTTCGGCAGGGTACCGAAGCTAAAATACCCCCCCTTGGCCATATTGAAGTATATTCGAAGTCTTTAGCCACGACATACACGAAGATATTCAGTTTTATACATTAACGAAAGTTTTCCTATTTTGATGACGTCACTTTGTATGGGAGGTAGGCGTGGTTTTGATCCGATTTTGCCATATATCATAGGGATGATTAATATTATATATCAAAGCTAATGTGCACAATTTCAAGACATTTCATTAATTTTTGTGGATTTTTAAGAGATTTTACGTTTAAAATAAAGCCACTTTGTATGGGAAGTGGGCGTGGTTTTAATCCGATTTTGCCATACATCATACAGATGGTTTATATTAAATATCAATGTGCAAAAAAATATCAATGTGCAAAATTTTAAAACATTTCTTTAATTTTTGCAGATTTTTAAGAGATTTTACGTTTATAATTAAGCCAATTTGTATCGGAGGTAGGCGTGGTTTTCATTCGACTTTGCCAAATATCATAGTGATGGTAGTGGATGGAATTTCAAGACATTTTTTTAATTTGAGCAGATTTTTAAGAGATTTTACTTTTAAAATAAAGCCACTTTGTATGGGAGGTAGGCTGGGTTTCATCCGATTTTTCCAAATTTTATAGCCAGGATTAAGACTAAAGAGTAAAGCATACATGCCAAATTTCAAGGCATTTCTTTAATTTTTGTGAATTTTAAAGACATTTTACTGTTAATAAAATTAAAGTCACTTTGTATGGGAGGTAGGAGTGGTTTTCATCTGATTTGGCCCATTCTCGAACTTGATCTTCCTTTTTTAAAAAAAAAATTATATATTGAATTTCATCGCGATAGCTTTAAAATTGCGGCTGTAATCGTGTCGACAGACGGACAGACGGACAGACAGACGGACACACGGAAATCGACTCAGGAGATGATGCTGATCAAAAATATATGTATTTTACTATACCTGCCACGCCTCCTTCTTGGCTATACAAACGGAATGACAAAATAAATATACCCCTTACGCAGTACGCGTTGGGGTATAAAAATCTATCATAGGTGGCAATCCTATCCGCCATCTGACATCCGAACCCTATCTTAATTCGTTCAATGGATTCGAATTCAGCGACCCATTTTTACTTAGTGCTCCCCCCAGCTCTGAATTCGTAAAAATGAAAAAATTAAGGTGGCAGCCTTATCCGCCATCTTGAATTTTACAATTCTGACATCAGATTCGAAATCGGAGGCCCCCTAGAACTCTTAGAAAATGTTTAAAACTCGGAAAAAATATATTATTAGGTGACAGCCCTGTGGTATAAATTAAGGTGGTAATCCTAGCCACCATCTTGAATTTTAAAACTGTGATATCAGATTCGAGAATCAAATCCGTTGTCACAATTTAAAAATCATAAGAATTCGCAAAAATACATAAACAATCGAGGTGGCAATACTATCCGCCATTTTGAATATTAAAATCCTGACATCAGATTCAAAACCAGCGGTCCCCTAAAACTGCAGACCACGCTGCTGGCACATTTCACTTTTTTCTGCATGTTTATAAACAAAAACGTTCCACTTTTTAAATTTTTCCCTCAATAAAAATCGTCACATTTGTCCGCTAAAAATTTATTGTTATAAAGTAAAACTATGTTGGTTTTTGATTTAAACTCAAGTTTTCTCACTTCAAATTCAACCTTTTGCAGTTAAATATACTTTTTCTAATCAACCTACTGACTTTTTAAACTTTAAATTTTATCAATTGGGGAGAGGCTTGCAGGTTGCCACTCTTTGTAGGTTGCCACCACTGCGGTATTTTGATATTCTAGCAGTGTCGTAACCTAAAATCCGACTGACATCGAAGTCAAAATAGTAGTTGACAATTAATCTGAATTGACAATTGAGGAATTGAACAGTATCTGCTTAAAAAAGTGTAAAAAATTAGTTTTAAATAATTGAAAAGTTTAAATTGTGTACTTTTCTTGTGCTCATTAATTTGACCTATTTATGGAAAATATTTTTGATTTGTTACTTTTCACAAAATTTTCATAATCCATACAGAATTTAAAAACAAAAAAAGAAAAACGAATTGGCCATTTCAGCCCTTGAAAGGACTTTGACCGAGCTTCTTATAAACAATTGTGTTGTGCGTGCTGTGAAATGTTTGAACACAAATGATCGAGAACTGGACCCTAAAGTTTTATGCCGACTCCGAACGGCTTATGTTCTCAAGAAGTTTTTCATGGCAGTTTTTACTCTAACAGAAACAAGAAAACTGGGATACTCTTAAATGGGATGGGTTTTTTTATTATGAACCAATTTGCAAAATATTATAGATTTTTTAATGTCTACAAGCATGTGTCGAGCGGAAAAAAAAAACAAATCGAAGAACATCAAATTTTTTTTCTAAAATATAGCATTAAAAACTTTCAAAACAATATCAAAAATTCAGATTGATATTTAGAACGGCAGTCGAGAAAGTGTTTCTGAATATTTTTTTAAATTATTTCTCAGCCTCAAGTAAGAAGATTTTGCATCAAATGTGTTAATTATGCGAAGGCATGGATATTAATATTAATAAATATATTAATAACTTTAAATATATTAATAAATATATATTAAATATGCATGCACACTGTTATATTTTATTTTATTGATATATTTATAGCCTGATTTTCACTACGTCAATTTCAATAACAACAATCACTGATGTCAGTAGCATATGACGTCAAATGCGTTTTCATTACAATCCAAAAACTGACATAAAATCGAATGTCAAAGACTGACGTTGAATTTATGTGTCAATCGATTGCCATACTGTTTTCACTTTCGTTGTTATTTGACAGATGTCATCGTTTGACAGCTGTGCTTTTTTATCAAAAACTGCTGGAATTTTATTTTTGTTTAAGTTCACATTTTCTTTGAAACTAATCAAAATGAACAAAAAAAAAGAAAATTGCAGTGACTAGCGCCATTGTGTGTTTATTTTCAAGTTTAAAGGCCTGGAAAAATGAAAAGAAGAAAAAAAATAAAAAGGAGTGGTGGATTAGGCCCGGGCTGAGGGACAGAGCAACCCATGGATTTTATGCCACGCTGCATAATAAACTGCGTGGGCGAGATCCGCGTTGGTTTAAAAATTTTTTGAGGATGAAAGAAGAGGATTTTGACATTCTGGTGGAGCGGCTAACTCCATATATAAAGAAAAAAGACACGCGATTTCGGAAAGCCATTTCAGTAGGTGAAAGATTAGCCGTTACCATACGGTACCTAGCAACTGGCGATAGTTATTCCAGCCTTATGAGTCTGTTTCTTATGGGGGAAACAACAATATGTTAAGATATAACCAGTTTTATGTCTGGCAAAAACCCTCTTTCCAAACCCTCCGCGTGGGTGCCGGCTGGGCAATGACCACTACAGAAGTCGTAGTGACGGTGGTTAGCTAAGGTTGAGGGTTGCTTTCGGGCGTCCATAGCTCCTTAATAGCTTGACGTTCGGTATGCAACTCCTCAACCATCGGTTAGAGGTACCTTAAACCCATCCCTTATCCCAAATCCTTACCCAATCCAATCCCCAAAAACAGAATGCCTGGACTCTGCAAGATGGCAGCCCCATCATCAGGATAGGGTGATGAGCTGGATGGCTTCCACGTCACCTGAAAATCAATTAGCCAACGAAATCCAAACAATGCCTCGGATAAATGATTCAACGATGACAACTTTTGGCTATTTCACAAGGACAAAGATTGGTTTCTGGAATGTTATGACGCTCCTTGACAATTGCGCTCAAACTAGCCATAACGCCAGATTCCTCCAACTAGAACGAGAATTTCTGCGATACAACATCAATATACTGGGTGTAAGTGAAGTTCGATGGCTCGGGAGTGGAACATACAACTCCCCAACCGGTAGCACTGTATTCCTCTACTCTGGTAAAGATGCAGGATCAAAACGAGAGGCCGGTGTTGGATTCCTGCTAACCAAGGAAGCCCACAAGAGTCTGATGTCTTGGTCACCTATATCAGACAGATTGATCACTGCCAGATTCAAGAGTAGAGTCAGGAAAATCACCATCATTCAGTGCTACGCGCCTACTGAGCAAGCCTCTGATAGCGAAAAAGATACCTTCTACAGTATGTTAAACGCCACATATAACAGCGTACCCAGGGGAGACATTATCATAGTGATGGGCGACCTAAATGCAAAAATAGGGCAGAATAACGACCAGCTGAAGCATGTAATGGGTAAGCATGGCGTCGGAAACCGAAATGACAACGGAGAGAGGTTTGTAGATTTTTGCAACACCAATCGCCTAGTCATAGGTGGATCCATGTTTCAGCAAAAGCTCTGTCACAAGGTCAGCTGGGTCTCCCCCGACGGAAGAACAGAGAACCAAATAGACCACTTTGCCATGACACGCAGATTTAGAAGCTGTCTCCTAAACGTTAGAAGCAGAAGAGACGCCGACATTGGAATTGCACATGACCACCACCTCATGATAGCGTATATGCGCCTTCGCACCGCAGCAGTTAAACACCATTCGAGCTCAAAGCGTCGAGCGCCTGCATATTTTACCGTAAGGCTGAAAAATCCCCAAGCCCTTACGAGTTTTCGGGACCTGCTTGAGCATCGTACCTCAGAACTTGCCTTGACCCCTGAACACACTGCAACACAGTACTGGGAGATCATCAAGACAGCGTACCGTTCAGCAGGAGATGAAGCAGTCGGCAGACCACCTAGAGGCTTCCGCCCTTGGATGTCCGAAGACACCTGGACGTTGATCTCAGAGCGTGCGACACTTAAGGCCAGTATAAATGCAACCAGTTGTAATGAGCGGCGTAAAGAACTTCGAACTCAGTATCGCATAAAGCAAAAAGAAATGAAACTAAGCGTAAGACGAGACAAACGAAACCGCATAAACGATTTAGCTCGGAAAGCAGAAGAGGCCGCTTATCGTGGTGACAGTGGCACTGTTTATAAAATAACGAATCAGCTAGTAGACAAAAACCTCGCGACCGAGCATCCTGTGAGAGACGAACACGGCAAACTCTTGCACCCGGATGATGAGCAGCTGGCACGATGGAAGTGTCATTTTTCGTCGGTTTTAAACCACATAATGGCGGCCGACGCACCAACTTTCGCTGCAGGTCTGCCGAATTTAACCACCCATTTCCGAATTAATCCAGGTCCACCCAGCGTTAACGAGCTATGTGACGCAATAAAGTCGCTTCCAAATAACAAAGCAGCAGGAAGTGATGGTATACCAGCGGAGTTTTACAAAGCTCATCCTAGACTTTCCGCTGAGCTTCTGTGTCCACTCATCTGCCGCGCCTGGGAAAACGAAAGTTTCCCCGATGAGTGGACGGACGGCATCATAATCCGAAAAAGGGCGATTTAAAGGAATGTGATAATTGGCGTGGTATCTGTGTGCTGCCTGCGGTTTCGAAAATAGTAGCGAAAGTAATTCTGGAGAGACTGAAAGACCACCTCTACTCGACGATCGACGTGGCACAAGCTGGTTTCCGTGCTGGTTCATCGTGCACGGACCATATTAATACAGTGCGTATAATCATTGAGCAATGTTCGGAATATAGATCCGATTTGCACATGATGTTCATCGACTTCGAGAAGGCGTTCGACAGCGTTCACAGGGATTGCTTGTGGGCTGCCCTACGACGAAGAGGTGTGCCAGAAAAGATCATCGCTATTATTAAAGCAACCTATGATGGTGCAAAATGTCGAGTCTTACACAAAGGAGTACTATCTGATCCCATCGAAGTCCACAGCGGTGTCCGTCAAGGCTGCATTTTGTCCCCAGTTTTGTTTCTGCTGGTCATTGGGGATGTTTTAGATGCAGCGTTACACCAACTTCCAAATAGTGGTCTGAGATGGACGATGACAAACTTTTTGCAACACATCGACTATGCGGATGATATCTGTCTGCTGGCAAATCGACTTACAGATTTATCGCGCATGGCAGATTCTTTAAATGCAGAGGCGGTGTCTGCGGGTCTTAAAATTAACTTCAAAAAAACAAAAGTTTTAAGTCTCGCAAATGAAAGTAGCAGTTTAGTGGAGGTATCTGGCCAACAAATAGAGAAAGTAAACAGTTTTACATACCTTGGAAGTGAAGTTGCTGCCGGTGGTGGAACTGAGGAAGACATTGAATGCCGAATCAGAAAAGCCAGAGCGGAATTTGGTATGTTAAACAACATATGGCGAAATAACATACTGAGCGCCAGCATTAAAGTTAGACTGTTCAAAACGAACGTTTTATCGGTGCTTCTCTATGGGTGCTGCACGTGGAAAATAACACAACTTATTATCGCGCGATTGCAAGTTTTCGTAAACCGATGTCTAAGAATTGTTCTTCGAATCTTCTGGCCGAACACAATAACTAATGAAGAACTGCTCCGCAGAACAAACATGGAGCCCCTAGACATCTTAATCAGAAGACAAAAATGGAAGTGGATAGGCCACACTCTCCGAAAAGACGACAGCTGCATCGCAAAGAAAGTAATGGAGTGGAATCCCCTTGATGCGAGGGGAAGGTTACCTGGCAGGCCAAGAGAATCGTGGAGAAGGACTGTGGAGCGTGAAGCCGGTCAACTAAACAAGAGCTGGAGGGAGCTCAAAACAATTTCCAGGAATCGGACACGTTGGCGCGTAGGCGTAGTTGAGACCCTATGTCCCGCTAGGGATTAAAGGAACAAGAAGAAGAGAGTTTTATGTAGTCTTTAACGTTACGTAATTCAAAAAGTCAAAAGTCAAAAAATGTTACGTTAAAAACCACATAAAATTGGTTATATCTTCAAAACAACAAAAGTTAGAAAAAAGTTAGTTCGATATATTTGCAGAAATATGCGTTCGAGTGTAACGTTAAAGAGATGATATATAATAATATAATAATATTTTTCCAAAAAATTGCTTACATATTTTTATATAAATAAAAAACCATTTTTAAAATCTCGGTATATTTTGGTAAACTTGAATAGTTAACGAAGATGCATAAGAAATTTAACTAAATTGCTTCTTGAGGTTCAATTTGTGGGCGTGGGACCGAAGAGATAAACAAACATGAGTTGAAACAATTGCGATATCTTTCAAGTTATAAAAACTTTGATTCAGTCTTACTACAATTTAGACAAGGAATAACAAAAGTAAATTTTTGGTAGTTTTTTGATTGCAATAGTTTTTGTGGTTATATGTATGTTTAAAGTGGTCAGAGTGTTTTCCATTGGTGATCTTATAGGGTTAAAGAAAATTAAAGGGCTTTGGAAATAAAAATGACATTTATTTCATTTACATAAAAAAAGGCACTTATAGCATATTAAACACATATATTATACTATATTATATTATATAGTTTAGGAACAAAAAGAAAACATATATTTCATTTCTATAGAACAGGCCAGAGCTGCAAAAGAATGCAATCATTTGTGATTTAAAATCATTCAAATTCCAAACAATGATTGGAAAAAATGAATGTAATCATATTTTCAAAACATTGATTGTGACTTGAAATTTCAAATCACAATCAATAGGGGTATTCACAATTCAGTGCACTTGCCAGTGCAGTTGAGAACTTGAGGACTTTTACAGGACACTTTAGAAAAACAAAATGTGTGGTGTGTTCACGAAAACCTAACTGCACAACTGCACATCTGCACAAGTCCTCAACTGCACTGGCAAGCGCACTGAATCGTGAATACCCGTAATGATTTGAAAAATTGATTGCATTCATTTTTTCAAAGCATTGATTGTGATTTGAAATTTTAAGTCCCAATCAATGATTTCAACAAATGAATGCAATCAATTTTTCGAATCATTGCTTGGGATTGGAAATTTCAAAATGAGTGCAAACAATTTCATTTCAATCACAATTAATGATCATCATTTCAATCACAATCAATCAATTAATCAATGATTTGATTTGAAAAAACGAATGCAATCAATTTTTCAAATCATTGATTGGGATTTGAAATTTCGAATATTCAAATTTGAATATAAATCACATGATTTAAAATCACAAATGATTGCATTCTTTTACAGCTCTGGAACAGGCACTGGTAGCATATTAAAAAAAAAAAAAAAACAATTCAACAGTATAATGAGATCAATTATAGAACACGAAATTAACCACATGGATTACAAGTGCACTGCCTCGGATGCTTTAACCTGAAATTCCAAAACAGTTTTATAAATGGATGTTTTGAAATCGTTGCCTAATTTGGAATTTGTCGTCTCCCATTCACGCCCATTTGATGACACAAAATTGCCAACATCGTCCCAGAGATCAATTTTTGAGACAGTGCTTAAAGTCTTCAAGGCACATTCCACAGCATTTGAATATTCGTCGTTACATTGCGATCGCGACGACTTCGTTTTAAAGACGCAGCTAATGTCAATGGCATTGAATCCTCAGCATCGTCTTGTTCAGTTGGAGAGTCTGGCTTCTAAAAGTAATTTTGTTAATCGTAATCGAATACGAACGAACTCACGATCAAGGTAAGAAACTATGATCAAGCTCTGATTTCATCACTAATTAAAGCGCTTACTTCAGTCAAATTCGATATTGTAGGTGCTTCACCTCGCAAAGTAGGCTCCAAAAATAATAATGATTTGTGCAATGAGCTCATTGCACAAACTTTGCCAGCAGCATGACCACTTTTTGTTGATTTCGATTTGTTTAAAAAAACCTAAATTTGATGCAAAAAGTAAACGAATAATATAATCTGTTTTATAAAGAGATGCTTACACGAAAAGAGCAGCGAATACTATTCCATTTTGAGGACACCTCAGCTTGAGACATTTGCATTGCGCGTACAACCTCTTGCCACATTGCTTCGCGCAAATTTCTGTCCCTATAGTCTTTTGCCAAAAAGTTCCACAGGCTTTCCCTTATCTGCACTTCTTCTATCAGCTGCTCTGTTTGTTGGCTTGTCCAGTTTTCCTTAATCTTTCTCTCTCGTTTTTTTTGGGAACTGCCACATTCACTTTGAGTCAAAACCTCTATTAAATCTTCTGAGTCGTTGTAGCTATCTTCCATGTTTCTAAATTTTGTGAATAAAAAATTAATTATGTTCATTTTTAGAGACATGAAAACTCGCGGACAAAACTATGAAACGTGCAGCTTTGTTGTCCACCTTGGAGCCACCGGAGGATAAGAAAATCACAACGCTTAATGTGAGAGCACAGCGAAATACGCTTTATAGCCCTGGTGACCCGTCAACAGTGTGGCTTCGGGCAGTTATTCAGCGGCAACGGCGTTTTTGGAAGCAATTCCAGCTGTATCAGTTAGTGATGGCGTTTTAATGTTCTTATCCTCCGGTGGCTTCAAACGATTAGCTTTTTATTCATAAATTATCAACAAAATATCATTTAACTTACCTTTCTGAACTATTTTCTGCAAAACGCATTTAAAACACAAATGTTAAGATCAGCTGTTTCAGGCAACAATTGGCACAAATCGCCAACATGTTGGCATTTCGATTTTGCTTGTCATCCGAAGATTTTTTGATTGACAATCAAAAAATCATTTGATTGACAATCAAAAAATCATCTGTTCTCACTTGTTTGTGATTTTATATGACAATCAGTGATAATATATGACAACAAACTTAATTGCAATACGTTTCGATTAGATTGACAACATTTTTCATTGAAAACTTACCTAGTGAAAAGCAGGCTTAGGGGGTATATTAACTTTGCCATTCCGTTTGTAACGCCAAGAAGGAGGCGTGGCAGGTATAGAAAAGTATATATATTTTTGATCAGCATCACCTCCTGAGTCGATTTCCGTGTGTCCGTCTGTCCGTCTGTCTGTCTGTCGACACTATTACAGCCGTAATTTTAAAGCTATCGCGATGAAATTCAAAATATATGCTTCTTTTTAAAAAATGAAGGTCAAGTTCGAAAAAGAGTCAAATCGGATGAAAACCACGCCTACCTCCCATACAGAGCGACTTCATTTTTGTAGTAAAATCTTCTAAAAATCCACAAAATCCCGGGAGAAAATGTTTCATAATTGGTCTGAATATTTCCCAAGTACGTGAACTTTCCACGTAGAACTTTGCGCCTCCCTAGGAAAAATCCTGCGAACGCCCATGGCTAAGACACAATCCAAGGTTATGCTGCCTTTTTTTAAATGATTCATTGAGATTTGTTAAAGGCATCTCTCATCAGATAAGGGGAAAAAGAAAACTAATACTTAATAGTTAATCAACAACTTCATTCAACATGTTTAAGTAGCGAAGAGGTTTGAACATAAGTTTCAAGTATTATAGGTCGAGGGTTCGAATCGCGTTGCGATTTGGAATATTTTTACAATTACCATTTTTTTTCTGGAATAGACACAATAAGAAAGTAACAAAAATGCAATAAAACGGTGTCGGTCGGTTTTAGCGATTTTTCTGCAAGCAAATCAGCAAAATAACCTTCGCTTCAATAATTTTACATTGTATGTAAATTCATAAAATTACATTGTAAAAGTATAAATTCTTGTATGAGCAACTGAACTCATCATATTATGAGGCGAATATTTAATTCTTATGGCAAAATTTTTGCTAGATTGGCACCATTTTTGCTTTAAGTACGTAATTGCTTAAAATTTCTTTAACATTGAAAAATCTCTTTGTTTCATTTACCCATTTTGGGTTAAAATATTTTTGTTAGGACAAATACTTTAAAGCAACAATTTATTTTAAAGTTGCAAGTATTTGTTTTAAGAGTTTTTTTTTTGACTCAGTGCATCTTTCAAAATATTAAGCATTTTCTTATGAACGTTCGACACGGTGTAATACGAGTATACGTATCATGCTTACAAAATTTTCTTCAAAAAGTCAGAACATACAATTTCATAGAACACGTTTTCTCTATGCGCATTTCAGAATCAATCCCAAATACGTAAATTTTGCATGTAGACCCTTTTGTACTGCACCCATCGAAAAATTCTACTGACAATTTTTTTTTTTTAGAAATAATCCGTTGAATGTAAGCTACATGGAATAATTATTGTTACGTCGAAAATGGCAAAAGAACTATGCATGGCTCAATTCAAATTGCAAACAGGAAGTGGAAGTAAAAACGGAAGTTATACAAACACACACATCAATACACACAAGCACACTTAAACTCTTGACTTCCGCCGCCTTAGATATAACATACAAACAAACACATCTAAATAACACACTTCCATTGCAAGCAAAAGATTTGGGTATACGTAAGAAATCCTTTGCACAAAAAAAAAAAAATGCCAATAATGCCCTTAGGCAGCTTAAAAGCATGCTGCAACAAAGTAACCTAATGGATTCACACGCAATCAATGTGTGAAAACATTTCCAGGCATTGCAACAAATGCTGACAAAAGAAGAAAAAAAAAATGCGTCTTGATACAGTTTAAGCCTGCCGCTGAACAAAAGTTCGCTGGCGCAGCGAAGCAACAAGCGGCTATAAAGCCATTTGAATGGAATGCAAGCGCAAAGTAGCAGAGCTCTGCTAACCGCTTAAGCCGCTTCAAGTGCTCAGAGCCGGAAGTTAACTCAAAAAATATGAAATAAAGAGAAAAAAAAAAAGAAAAAAAAACCACTCAAAGACGATGAAAGCATAAAGCTGAGTTAAGCAGAGCGCACGAGGGGCGTTGCAGTTGTAAGAAGCAAAACTTAAAAGACAACATCAACAATTACAAGACACACAGGCTAGGTAAACAATGCAAGCTTGTGAGCTCAAAAAATACTCATACACAACAAAAACAACAACAAAAAGTCACGTTTGCCAAAAATGGGTGAACAACACAGAAGAAAAGCGCAGAAGAGCAAAATAAAAAAAACTAGATATAAAATAAACCCAAAGCAGCTCACTTTAGGCACACACACACACGTAACAGCCGGTCAGGCCAGCCTTTTTCTGCTTATCGCATCTGAATGCGCGCCAAACCGCCCGAGTTGCGAGCACCTTGTCGACTGACTCCATTGCAAAAACAGTTCTCCTGGGGCGTCTTGCATTGCACCACTTTCATCTTGCTTCCACACACACACACACACACTCACATACACTCTGCAGATTTTTGTTTTATTTTGAACTTCAACCTACTCCGAAGCTCCACTCAGCTGTCAAAAGTTTGACATTTCTTGCACTCAAAATGGAGCCGCGTAATAAAACGTGTGCACGCATGCGCCGAAAGGCGGTGCTACACCAAACGGCCATAGCAACCAATCAACACCATAGCCACCACCACCACATTCAACAACAACCACCATGACTACCACCACCAGCGCCACTAGAACAGCACACATACAGGGTGTCTGCCACTAACAGCTGGCTGCCGAACGAGCAGTGAGATCTTGTCGCTGGGTTGGTTGGCTGGCTGATAGCTTGCGTTCATTGTTGTTGTTGTTTTGGTTGGCGCTGTTGTTTGTTTTCTGTTGCTTGTTTTGTTAAGTCACATGTTGTTGCTTTTGTTGTTATTGTTGTTTTTGTGCCGCTCTGTTCAGTCATCATCATCATCATCATCATCATCATCGAAGTCTGTTCGATCTCGTCGCTGTTGACTGCTTTAGTATTTCGAGTGGTCTTGCGGAGTCACGTCGTGTATGTCTCGGATGTTATACGGGCTGTTTTTTTACGCAACGCATTTCACTGAAAAAAAAAGAATACAATAACATAACGTAGCAAATAAGAAAAACAAAAGCGCAACATATTGACTAACGTTTTGTTTTTATATTTATGCCTGTGTATGTGTGTGTGTTTTTAAATACGTTAAATCCTCACCGTTACGTTAGTTAAAAAAAAAAAATACAATGCTTATTGTTTTGATAAAATTTGACGAAAAATAAAAAAAAATAGAAATAAAAGTGGTAAAACAGTGCAAAAGCTGAAAGATTATCTAAAACATTTGTATAACTAGAATCGCTGTAAACGACGGTGCAAAAGTTATGAAGAAATTCGAAATTTTCTCAAAGCGCCAAAATAATAAAAAATGTTTTCTAAAAGTTAACTGACTGAAAGAATTAAAAAAAAAAAAAAATTAAAATCATTTAAGAAGATATACGTTAATTAAAAAAAGATACTGCTCACAAGTCTACACATCCGTCGGATAGCATCTGCTTAAAAAGCCGACGACTTTTTGCTGCGCTGCAAATTTGCAAAATTTGCTGTGGATTTTTATTAATTTTTCTGGATACACTTTTGTAAAAACCGCCAAAATTGTGGAGGCAATTAAAATGAAGGTAAGTAGGTAACGAACACGTCCAACCCGTCCCCAATTAACAGTCACATCCTCTAAGTAACTTAAAAGAAAAGAATTATGAAAAAGAAAAAATTTTAGTTATGATGCTAAAAGTCAAGAAAGTTTAAGTTCTACCTTAAACTTCCAGGGATTTTTTTAAAAATAATTTTTATTTTGGAATGCAACAAACATGACTCGTGAGTGCTACAACGTTTATGACAAACATAAATGTTTAAATGATTTTATAAAATATTCTTTTAGTACAGTAATGTGGAAAATTCCACCGAAATCTCCGACACAGTGTAGTATGGGACCCCATTTTTGGACTTTAATTAAAAAATTAAATTTAAGGTTCATAAACCAATTTTCTACCAGGTTCAAAAAGATAAAGTTCTGTGTCACTATTATATATTTCACTACATATTCTTTTAGTACAGTGATGTTGAAAGTATGGGAGCCTGTTTTTGGAGATTAATTAGAAAATGAATCAGAAGATACATAAAAAAAATTTTGCTACCAGGTTCAAAAAGATAAAGTTCTGTGACACAAACTGCAAAAATTTTCTCAAAAGATTAAATGGTTTTTGCCGGCGGTTATTGCACAGTTTGAGATTTAGCCTTTCTAGCAGGACAAAATTTTAAATTTTTGCATGATGATTCCTTATGTGATTCTTAATAAAAAATTGTTCATGAGTTGGGGTCTATCTGCAACAACCATTAATTTGTTTATAGAGTAAAATGCATTCTCATAATTGTAATCATTGTTTTTAAAATGTTCAACCTTGAAACACAAAATTGTATTTTAAAATGCATTCAGATTTATATGCTGATGATTTTGGGCAGTGGCAGATCCACATACGGGCTGAAAGAGCTTTAACTTATCCTCCCCCTCCACCCCACTTTTGGACTAGAAAGCTGATTGGTAATGGTTTTCACCTAGAAGCATGACCTACAAAGGTAGAAAGTAGAGTTCAAATGCAACGCTTAGTTTTACAATATGTTATCAAGTTAATTTTTTATTGCAATTTAAGGTTGGTCTAGTTATGTTCTTTTGAAAAAGTTAACAAAGAAATAAGTAATAAATTATATTCAAATATTTAAAGTTCTAACATGAACGATATAATATAATCAATGATTATTAATCATATTATGATAATCTTTAAACAGCAAATTCAAATAATCATGAGCATTGCATTTGACCTCTCCTTACGTCAAAACGATCCTAAACGATATAGGATTTCCCTTTCGGTGAAAAATAGGAATTATTTAAATAACAGCATAAATTAGTAAGGAATGAAGCTTCGGCAGGGTATCGAAGCTAAAATACCACAACGCGGCAGTATTGAAGTATATTCGAAGTCTTTAGCCACGACGACAGACACGATGACATTCAGTTTTATATATTTACGAAAGTTTTCCTATTTTGATGTCATCACTTTGAATGGGAGGTAGGCGTGGTTTTGATGCGATTTTGCCAATTTTTATAGAGATGGTTCATATTATATATCAAAGCTCATGTGCAAAATTTCAAGACCTTTCTTTAATTTTTGTGGATATTTAAGAGATTTTTCGTTTAAAATAAAGCCACTTTGTATGGGAGGTAGGCGTGGTTTTCATCCGATTTTATAGCCAGAATTAAAACTGAATAGCAAAGCTTAATGCCAAATTTCAAGGCATTTCTTTAATTTTTGTGGATTTTAAAGACATTTTACGGTTAATATAAAGTCACTTTGTATGGGGGGTAGGCGTGGTTTTCATCCGATTTGGCCCATTTTCGAACTTGATCTTCCTGTTTTAAAAGTCAACTTATATTTTGAATTTCATCGCGATAGCTTCAAAATTGCGGCTGTAATCGTGTCGACAGACGGACAGACAGACGGACACACGGAAATCGACTCAGGAGATAATGCTGATCAAAAATATAAACATTTTTCTATACCTGCCACGCCTCTTTATTGGCGTTACAAACGGAATGACAAAGTTAATATACCCCTCAAGCAGTACGCGTTGGGGTATGAAAATGAGAGATATGTATGCATCTGTAGGGCCAAAGGACGAATTTCTCTTTCGATCGAGATACCAAAGGTGTACGTGAAAAAACAAGCAATCAGCAAGGAGAAAATGGAGGGTTGGCTCAAGATGTGCCAATATACAATTAGTCCTAGGGAATATCATCGCTTCTACCTTCGAATAGAATGGTCGGGTCAGGTACGGGATACTTTAACGGAGCCTAAAATAGACGAAAAAACGAATCTGAAATCATCAGGAGAAGCCCACATCCGATAGAAATCACAAATTGAGGAGCAGCACAAATCATCAAATACTCACTTCAAAACCTTGGTCATTAGTCATTAGAAGGAGAGACCAAATCCGAGCGCCGAAATCCATGCAGCAAGATATGCTGCTCCGTCCTTCAGCAAAAAGCAATTTACTAATATAAAATACTTACTCAAAAATTATATTCATTTTTGTAAAACCACTAAAATAATCAGAAATTTAACCAACAAACAATGAATTTAATAAAATTTTCCATATTGATTTTTGTGTTGGGACATGCCATTGTGACTACTGGGATATTTGACTCCAGAATTTGATCAACTATGAGTTATAATAATGTCATCATAACTTATAAATCAGTGAAATATATTTCAAAACAGTGATAAATAACAATAGCATAATATTCCACTAAAAAAAATCCAACTAGTTTCTTTGTTTCGTGTTAATATTATTTGAATGTATGTGACTACTAGGACACTGAAAAATCCCACTTATCTAGCTTTGAATACTCAAAGAAGAATTTTAGCCAAACCATTTAAATATTCAAGTCAGCTTCTTCTGTGTTGCACAACATACTAAACGCTTCCATTTTAATATAGAAATAAAACGTACCTTTCTAAAAAAAGGAAAAAAAGTATTAAAAATTGTGACTACTGGGACAGGTTTTTGTGACTTGCGAGACAAGTAAAAATACATGGAAATAATAAATTATTTTAATTATATTTATTACTGTTTTTAGCCCAATTAATGTAGTTATTTATATCTGTTTCTGTCAAAGATCAAAAAGAAGCTACGAAAAAAATCCACTCTTACTCCATTATTCAAAGAAAATGCTGACTCTTTCTCCATTTGGCTTCTCAGGAGTTTTGTAATAGGACATAAGACACATCCGTTTCGTATGTGGCAAAAAACTCTGCTTCATTGCCCCAAATCGTTCTAAGACACATGCCATTTTTCCTTCCTTCCTTCCTTAATTTTTTAATTTTTTTTTTTTTTTTTTTTGTCTTCCTCGTTTTCGTTTTGATGTTTTCTTTACATAATACCGTTGATAACAATTTCACCTAATTAAGCCGTAAGTAAAGTTTTGTTTAAAGAATTTATATAGGAAGGAGAATTTAAATGCAAGAACTCATATAAAGTTTGATCTAAGGTTTTTATTCAAGACTTATTCAGGAACTCGGAAACTGAGAAAAATAAATCTAATTGTTTTTAGTAATCTCCTTTACTACGTTTCATCATATCATTTTATTTATCACAGAAAACTTATACACATTTTATAAATCTTTGTATATTAACCATATCCTAAACCAACACGGATTGAACTCGGATCCTTTGTATTGCCAGCCGCACGCTCTAACCACTCTTCTATTCAGGACTTTACTCGCGCGACGTTGAAACTTAATTGGTAATTTTTTTTTAATTCCCTTAAGAACAATTTTATAAAGCGCTCGATTGCAATCATTTCATATACGCACTTAATTTCAATTCAATAAATTCTCATGGTAGCCCAGCGGTTTAAGGTGACAGTTTATCAGCAGACAGATCCAAGGTTCAAACCCGCGCTCAGACGAAATTTTTTTTTTTAATTTTCAAGGCTTTCACAAGGCTCTTACAAGAAAAGCATGAATAATTACTTTTATACAAGGCCTTTTCAAGTTGAAAGAGAATAACTTTAGGTGAAATATTTAGGTGAAATTGCTATCTGGGACACCTTGGGAAGAACTTGCAGTACCTAAATTGGCTTTTGCGTTTATACTTGGCCCAATCATTCTCATTTTGCTCACAATCATGATACAATCACTACAAGGTAGCCTTGAAATCTACTTATTTCCTCACGAGCGTCGACCGCCGTATGTCAAAATCAGCTGTGTATGCGACGAAAGAACAACAAGTGAAAACGAAGTCAAACAGTGAAACATCAGAATGCTTCATCTGCCATAAAGTGGCAGTTAAACCTGTTGCCGCTACTGTGGTCTGTTTGCACGCTGTGTTGGTAGAAGCATCTAGGCTGCCACGTCCAGCATTTTCACCTTCTTGCTGGCTTGTTGATAAATATTGCATTATAGATTTTTTCTGTTTCTTTATACTCTCTTTTCGTTGCCGTTTTTGGCAGATGGCGGTCGACAATAGAACTGTCTCACTTCTACCCTGTAATGATTGTATCATGGTTCACAATCATGCCCATTTTTTATTCTCTCTGTTTTTGATTCCACTCTTTGTTTTTCTTGAGATATCTTCCACATCTTATCGCTTTTAATTTTTCTCAGATTTTTTCTTTCTCTCCACGGCATTCATCTTAACTAATCAATACATTCAGCCATTTAACGCCCAAGTAACACAAAAATAAGCTCTAACTATTTAGTTTTTGTCGAAAAAAGTAAGTAAAGCTATAAAAAACGGCATTGAAATTAAATCAGGAGTTCCGTGACTACTGGGACACATATTAAAACAGTCACGAAAGCATAATATGTTCGCCTTCACTATTAAAACATGCTTAAATAGTACAGCACATGTCAGTTATTACTTCTAGGAAGTATTGAAATAATAAAGTTATGCATAAAAGGAAAACAACTACTATATATTTTTGTGACTACCGGGACATGCAACTTGTATCTGTTTAAAAAAGAAATACACAAACCTTGCATACCTATTCGCATTATGTCTATGAAAGAAATAAGTTCTTTCCAAGCTTTTTATAAAAGGCACACGCCAGGTTTCTACAGTTGACAGAATGCTCGATAACAGTGTTGCAAACATAATCAACATTTTACTCCTTATCTAGTCTGTATGAAACAATATTTACAATATCCAAAAAAGGATTTTTTGGGTAATTTTTTAGCATTTTTTTCACAGATTTATAAAGTCTAGACATTTAGCTAAAGCTTTTTACCCAATTAAGGTTAATTGATGGAAAACTGGATGGAACTGGATGGATGGAAATTGATTTAAACCATAACTTACAATCTCTAAAACTGCGTTTTTCAGGTGGTGTATTCAGTTTTTCCGTATAACTCCCAGGTCAGAAGGTCTGATTCAAGACATTGAGAATGCTTTGACAAGCAAACTGCAAAAATAATTTTGCAATTATCTTCATGCCCTAAGTTCTAACAGTGTCGCGTGCACAAAATTTCGTGCAGAATCGTTCATTTTCTTTATGTCCATGTGTTTACTAAAAGGGAGCTTGTAACCGCTACAGATGAGATAGATACATGATTCTTTTCTCTATTTTTTAAGCAGGGAATTTTTTAAGCCCTGAAAATGTACCATTTTTGGTAGAAAAGTTAATTATTAGCCGCTAAAAAAAAAAGGAAGACCATTGATGATATCCACCTTTATTGAAAAAAATTATTCTAAACGTATCCTCAAAAGAAAAATTTTAAAAAAGTTTGTTTACGAATTTTGGCAATTTTAATGTGAAAAAATGTGCACATTGACGTTTTTGACAAGAAAAAAAAATATTCAAAAAAATGACATAGGTGGTTTTAGCATCGAATTTTATAACTTTTTCAAAAGCAAATTGGATTTTCTTGTGTTGAGGGAATATTTTTTGCATTAAAATACAATTAAAAACTCAAAACCGATTTATTTTCACATTGGCGTATTTGGCATGGAAGGGACGATATTGTACATTCAAGAGATCAAATTTTTCATTTTATGTCGAAATTTGGCTTGGAAACTCCTCTCTTTTTTTTCTCTATAAATTTATAGGCAGTCTTCAATTCATACTCAGAGGGAATTTTTAGGAATTAAGAGTTTGTCGAGTGGTTTTAATTCATTTGTGTTCATGTTACCGGACTACTACAAAAATAGCCGAATTTCATTGTTTTCAGTAAAAAGTTCTTTCAACTCACATGTATGTCACATCTTTTATTTCAAAATATGTTGATATCGTATGCTTCATTTGCCCGCTCACCAATGTTATCAAAATCACAAAATCATCTAGATTCGTTGATCTGCGACAACTTCGTCGCGCTGGTCAGATAATTTCTGAGGATTTTGAAAGCTTCTAATCAGCGATTTCCAAAAATTTGCTGAAATTTTCATTGGTTCTAAATTCAGAAGTGGTGGACTGTAGAATTTCGATTAATGGCATTGCTTGATAATAACGGATGTCACGGCTCTGGAGTAACCGGTCGATCGAACCAAAAAATTCTTTAAATTCACTCACGATGTTCGAATTCACGATGTCGATGTTGTCCACTGTAGTTGACAGCTGACTTTTGTTTCAAGGCTAACTGAACCGGATATCTTTTATTCATAACAAACAAACTTAATTTCTTTAAAAATGTTCGTTTGTTAACAGTTAATTGACGTACTCCCACAAAAACTAGTCTAACGGAGTCAAATCACATGATCTCTATGTGTGGGAATGATTCGGTCACCTAAATTTCGTCCCAATAAAGTGATGGTTCCACTCGCTGCATGGCTTTTTGCACCATTCTGCTGAAACCCTTCATCACTTAGGCGATTCATATTATTGTGGGGAACCAAAAAGTCGTGGATCATTCGCCTGTGGCGATCACCATTGACGGCAACGTTACCTCCATGCGCAGTTTTGAAAAAGTATGGACCAGTAGCTTTTATAAGTCCAGATTTTGTTTGTTCTTGGACTTTTCTTGACTTTGCATAATTTTTGGTTAAAATTAATGAAGAGCTTTAATATTATGTTCATAGTACGAAATTTCAGCTCTTTGAATATACTGCTGGAATGTTAAATTATTAAAGAAGAGCATATCCGCCGGTGTAACAACTTTTTGCCAAAATAATTTAATTTGGCTTTAATTTGTTTCAATATTGAATGTCATTTGTTTCAATATCGAATATTTCCTTATTTTTTATATTGAAACCTTCTGTATTAAGAAATTGTAAAGAAATATTAAAGAAATATTGGCTGACTTAATCAAAAAGTCAGCACAGCTATTTATTTATACTTTAGGCTCGATTATTTTTAAATCAAATCAAATCAACATTAATTTCTTTGATCACCTTGTCCCATCTCTGTGGTAGCTTCATTATTCCGCGCAGGTAGAAGTCTCTACTACAAAGAACCTCTCAAGATGCTGTTTCATAAGGCCTTCATTATAAAAGGCTTTACCATTCAGTGAGTTTTGCAGGGAGCGAAATATATGGTAAACCGAGGGAGCAAGTTCTGGACTATAGGGTGGATAGGGTAAAACATTCCATCCAAATTCGAGCAATTTTTGGCTAGTCACCAAACTCGTATGAAACCTGACGTCATATTGGTGGTAGCCCACCCCCTTCCGATTGATCATTTCAGGACGTTTCTGTTGAATATGGTTCAATTCTGTGGGAGTAACTCTTAATAGACAGGCCGCTTCTAAGCCCACCATATTGAGAGCATAACTTTCTTCTGAAGAATGTCTGTTTTTGCTTGCCTCTCCGTCGCTTCATCTATCTTGAACCAGCTGCTTTTTCCTTTGACATTGTTGTAGACAATTCACTTTTTTTTTTTTGAGGTTTGATGTTATTGGCCAGTCCAAAGATATTAGGAAATAGCAGCCATCACCAATTACGAGTTAATCAAAACTCATTAACTAATTATTGATATGAATGAAAAATCAAAAAGTTCATGATATCAAAGAAAAGAGTCACAATGATTGATAAATATTAATGTTGAAGAAGCAATTTAATAGGAAAGTTGATTGATGGACGAGAAAAATAAAAAACCAAAAATTGATAGAAGAAGAATGTTGTCTGATGATAAGGAAGTTGAGCAATGAAAAAAGGAGCTTAAATATCAATTTTCGCATCTTGTATGAAGTCAACTAGCTCACGGTAGTCAGCCCAATTCTTCGCAATTAGAAGCTCTTCAAGATTATTGTATTTTTTGTAGAAATTGTAATTTTGACGCACACTTAAGACAATTCACTTTAAGTCACCCGTAATCAAATGCTTGATCGCAAATGTCAATTCGATTGACTTTGTGAATTTGTTTCAATTCGTGCGAAACCGAGACATCCAATTTTTTGATAAAACCCCGAGGACTTTAAATGACCGTGAACGCTTCTAACGGACAATTTAAGAGCACTCCAAATTTCTCTGACTGTCGAATGCCTGTTTGTCTCCACTAGCGTCTTGACCTCTGATGGCCTACCATCACGAGGAGCATCCATGATTGAAAAATTTCCATCATGGAAACGGGCAAACACTTCTGACATTGTCATTCTTTAATCACATCTTCGCCATAAGCCTCCACTGATCTTTGTCTGAAAAGAGTAAAATATGGCGTATACGCTCATCAAAGCTCTACATTTTTAAAATACTCTTAATACACGACTTCCAAAGAAAGTAAGGAAAACTGAATTTATCTATTTATTTTTAATGTAAATATGTTAAAATCACCAAATGAATTGAAAATTCCATCAAGTAGTGGTACAAAAATCGTCAACAGTGATGTGTAAAAAGTTTTCCTTACCTTCACCAAGAGTCTATAGTCATCAATAGAGTTCGTCCAGCGTTTTGTTTAAACCGTACTTTATATCCATAAAATTATATTATTCTCATATTACTGTTGGTTTTGTAGTTGTAGACATTAGAAAATAAATAAAATGTACTCAAAAACTTATTATATGATGAAGAAATTTTTAATACGATGTACCAACGCCGATTATTTTTTTCGGTCAAATGTTACATCAAATGTAACAGTCAAATGTTTGTGGGTAACATGTGAACAGTGTTGTGTCGAAAACTACCGCGTAAGTCGTAGTGACTATTTAATGCCACTCTTCCCCTACTATTATTATTTTTTTTTTGTTTTTTCTTTTTTTGAGATCTTTGGAGAAATTTATTAATTTTTAAACCAAAAAATAGTCATGTTTGAAAATTTTATGTGTATTTGGTCTGCCATAATGGACCCGATATTTTGAGTTCTAGTCAACGACTGCGAAAACCTTTAAATTTTTATTTTAAGAGCTAATTACTTCATTCATGATACTAATATGATATACATAGCTGTGTATAGCCTTTTTTCGGTTACTTTTTCACTGTTTTCCTATTTTTTCCCCCAGTATCTAACCACAATTCTGCTCGTATACATACCGCAACTCTTAAGGTGTCGAATGCGGTATTCTTAAGATTGTAACACATAAATTTAGTTAAATCTAAGCTACTGTGTGAGATCATTTCTTTTACATTATTTTTATTTTATTCACTTAATATTACGTATTGATTGCCAATTAGCCATGGTTAACTTGTGATGAAAACAATACAGCTTATGTGGAGTATTATATGCTGAAAACTTTCTGCTTCACTACCACGGCTTATTTAATATTCCATGATAAATTGAGAATTTAAAAACAATGCTTAAAGCTTATGACATTATGAGCTTTTTTTTGTTTTTTTTTTTTTGGTTTTTTACCTTGATAGACTTTTCACCTCATTATAGACACCCAGATAATTTTTATAGGCAATACATATCGAATATTATTTCATATACAAAAATAAGCTATTATAAAGGGATAATAGCTTAAGTTCACAAGCATTAAACGGTCCACACTTGATGAAATTTTTAAGTTGTCACTTAAAATTAAAAAAAAAATATATTAATATATTGAAGAAGAAAAAAATTGATCCCATGATAAGTATTGATCCCGACAAAGATAAGAGTTGCAGAGGCAGCGGCTAGACTTAAATACGTTTAAAAATAGAAATAAAAAACATGAATTATAAGATGCTCTTAGAAGATGATGAATTGTAATTTTTTTTTTTTTGTTATGCTTTATAAAGTGGCCATTAAGCGATTTTATATAGCAGTACTTGATGAGTGACTTAGACTTAGTGCCATGTTTTTTGGTCGAAAAATCAAAATGAAGACCTTGCAGCTATTTAAAAAAGTGATTAACCGTTCAAAATTCAGGTCTTAATTTTCAAGTGGTTGAAATCAACCTTTTTTTCTATATAAAATTATTTTTTCAACCTTAAAGTTGAAATTTTTAAACCATCTTACCTTGTAATCAATATATATTTACTAATTTAAAACTCCTAAGAGACGAATTTTTGAACTTATTAGTTCACTTTTTTAGCTATTTTAATCGAGTTTGTCATCTTCGTTTAGCCAAAAAAATAATTTACATTTAAGGGGGTAATTTTTCAACTTGTTATTTCACTTTTTCAGTACTTTTTAAAAATTTCCTGTGGCTAAAATCCTTAGCGCGCCACAATGAGTTTATATCCTTAGAAAGGTGCTTTAGTTACCTACCTATTAAAATATAAAATTTAAAAATCGTACATTTTGGAACTGAGATTTTTTATTCAAAGTTAGTACTATGAATCGATCGATCACTCCTTTATAAAAAATTTCCTTTGGCCAAAATCCTCAGCGCGGCAAAATTAGTCATATACCCTAAAAAAGGTGCTTGAATTACCTGTCCATTGGTATATACAAAATTAAATCCTAAATGTAGACGTTACGATCTTTTATTTCAAATTTAGTATCATTAACATATGGTTCATGACTTTAAAAAATTTCTGATGACCTGAAGCGGAAGTTTAATTCATTCTGTATCGAATTTTCAGTTCTGAATTACTTTTGAATTTTGCCCTTTATTATATTATATGTAATAAATGTTTTGAATTTTAAGTTCTCTGGTTGAAGTTAAAGAGATTTCTTGTGAAACGAAGTTAAATTCGTAGTTTTTTTATATAAATTCGTACTCAAAGTTAAGGGAGTATTCCTGGTTGGAAGGCAGTTTTTGGACCCTTTTTCAAAAACTTCTCATTTGAAAACGCAAAGAGTTATTTAAATTCTGATTTTTTATTGTATTAAGGACATATTGAATTAAATAAAATATTGTTTTTCCTTTGTACGAAGGCTGTTCAAAAAGTTGTCGGCCTTTAAAGCTGGACGTCGAAAAAAAGGTATACTGCTTGCAGTCCGAATAACTCGACTTTGGATCATCTGAAATTAAAAATTAAACGGCGTTAAATTCAGTACAGATGTAATTCTGGTCGCTACCTCAGTCATACTTTTGCGGTTACTTTTTACAAAATAGCGGTCATTAAAAATGAAAAACCGATTTTGGGTCTTTTTTTTGTAGTTTAGTGTAAAAAAATAGTTTAAAATTGTGAATGAGGTAGAAACTAGAATGGTGCTGAACTCTGCGCCGACTGCGGCACTTTGTTTCATCAAAATCGGTTCAAAACTACGGGCGCAATCTGGGCCGCAAGCTCGAAAAACGTGGTTTCGAGATAAACGCGTTTAAGTTTGAAGTTATTTTTTTGCATCGAAAAAAATTGAAATGAAAAATTGATGGATGCAGTTTAAGAAAATCAATACTGCGATCTGCGTCGACTGCACTTGGTTTAATCAAAATCGGTTCAGTAGAACCGGAGAAAAGTGACTTCGAAGTTCAAAAACGTGATTTTGAAAAAAATCAAAGAAAATTTTAGGCAATAAAACATTTTTTTTTTTTTGTGAAATACTTACATAAATCAATCTGCAATGCCAGCCCCATCAAGAACTCCTTCCTCTTCTTCAAAAAATGAGAACTCAGCGGCTCTTTGTGCTCTTCGGGCAGTTCTACCTTCTTTTGATGCGGCCAGAGCTCTGGCTTCGGACCTTTTCAAACGTTCTTCTTTCCGAGACATGGCGAAATCATATTTGACGTGGCCAATCGGGATGCCCATTAGGTTCATTATTTGAAATATTGGGGAAAAAACCTTCGATAAATATGACAGTTGCAATATAATTGGCAATCTCAATAGTGCGTGCGCGGGTGTGCATATGCTTCGGTGCGAATGACCACAGCACTGCGTTGAAAGATTCGTTGATGTTTTGAATTTCGAAGCCAAGGCATCTGTTCAACAAATCATCGGCTGACAGTGCTTCGTAAATAGGTTTGATTGCTTCCTGGACTCTCGATTTAGTGATGCTTACGCATTCCGGTACGCGTCCGGTTTATAACTCAATTCAAAGTGAACTAAACGCTGCCAACATTCGAATACCTAAGCTCTAAAATGAGTATTTATTTATTTTTAAAATGCATATACAAACCAGTTATTACCTACTAAGGAACGCGTTGAACGAAATTCGGTGGTTGCTTCAAACCGTTGCATTCAAAAAGTAGCCAAATTAAGCAAATCGCATTTTGGCGAAAACATTGCTGGACAAAAAAAGCCATATCTCCCAAAGTATTTCGAATTTCAAAAAACCCTTTTAGGACGATATTTTCAAATATGCAAGCTATAAAAATATTTGTATAAATATATGAAATATTTTTGACAACCAGGAATACTCCCTTAAATTCGTATTGCTATTTAAATTCGTACGCAAAGTTAAATTCGTACTTTTTGGAAATGTGGGTTTGTGTCTTTCCTAAGTTAGCATCGGATTTACGAATTTATCTTCACTCATTTCTTATTTTATAAGTTAAATTTTTCAAATACTAAGGTTGTGTTTTTCGTCTTCGAACGAATTTTTAAACTTTTTGAGTCTACTTTTTTAACTATATAGGTAGAGTTTTTTATCTTAGTTAGCTAGAAAATGTATTTATTTTAAAAAAACTTATAAAAAAATTAAACCAAATGCTTGAAAAAATTACCTAAGCTGGTTAAATACGAGCTTTTCTATTGAAATATTATCTTGTGGGAGTGTGTTTGACTGGCATCCGATACTTGCATCCGAGCACACGGATGTGATTCGAATCTCAGATTGTGAAAAGTTTCAATAATTCATTTATTTATCAATTTGCAATACAAATAACAATACAAATTTCTTAATTGAATCACTTTTTATCAACAAAAAAACATAGTGTTTTAATAATGGGGAAGAAAATCAGCAAAATATACAATGTCTACGCCAGGAGCCGAACCAACAAGCTACACATCAATATGCCAATTGCAGAGCTATAGAAGCAACTTTTTTTGGCAAATTAAATACTTATAGATAACGATTTATCCCAAGTTTGAAAAATTTCACGATTCGTTAATTTTTCTGAATTTTTGGTTTTAAAATTTCAACTTTATTCATTCATTTATTCAAGCTATTTAAATTAACGTTTTCATCGTGAAATATTTCAAACTACTTATAGACGATAACTTACTGATATAAAAGGGTGGTTAAATTTTGAGGGCCGATATTGATTTTGAATAAAACACAATTTGTTTAAGAAATTATTATCATTTTTGATTATAATGATAATAATTGGTATGGTTCAATTATGTATGGAACAAAATATCGGCCAAATGGCCGCCGCGACCTCGGCGGCACACCTCCATCCGATGGTCCAAATTTTCGATGACGCTGAGGCATAAGTGAGGTTCTATGCCGTTAATGTGCTGAATTATCTCATCCTTTAGCTCTTGAATTGATACTGGCTTATCGACGTACACCTTTTCTTTCAAATAACCCCAAAGAAAGAAGTCCAACGGTGTCAAATCAGATGACTTTGTTATCATCGTTATCATCTCACGATAGCGAACACCATTCACAGTAACTGCCTGACCGGCCTCATTTTGGAAAAAAT
The DNA here is from genome assembly GCA_914767935.1 of Coremacera marginata. NCBI lineage: Eukaryota > Metazoa > Arthropoda > Insecta > Diptera > Sciomyzidae > Coremacera > Coremacera marginata. The sequence goes on from OU612047.1 coordinate 59,154,664, forward strand.
ACGGCCCGATGATGCCGCCAGCTCATAAACCGCACCCAACAGTCACTTTTTGTGGGTGCATTGGTTTTTCGACAATCACTCTTGGATTATCATTCCCCCAAATGCGGCAATTCTGCTTATTGACGAATCCACTGTGGTGAAAATGTGCCTCATAACTGAAGATGATTTTCTTCAAATATTGATCATCCACTGTTGCCATTTCTTGCCACCATTCTGACCATTGACGACGCTTGAAATGGTCAAGAGGCTTTAGTTCTTGAGTCAATTGCACCTTGTAAGCGTGTAATTGTTGGGCACGACGACGAGTTGAGGTTGACGGCTCTTCAGCCACACTATCGCGAACAGCAGCAATATTTTCTGCAGTACGAACTGTACGAGCATGCACTGGTGTTTTGACAACTCCTACAATCCCGGTTTGCTCTAATTTTTGCACGATTTTTCCGATTGTACGCACATTTGGACGATTAAATTGACCGAAAAAATCACGAAGTGCACGATATGCATTTTGATTTGAACTCCCATTTTCATAGTAAACCTAATTAACTTTAACGCATTGCTCGATTGTGTATCTTTCCACGGTTCAAATTGAGTCAGTCTGAAATTGAGAAATGTCAAATGAAATGCAGAAAAAAACTTGACGTTTAGGTGTGATTCACATTCAACATCGGCCCTTAAAATTTAACCACCCTTTACTTCGATTGGAAACTTCACCTATTTTGGGTAGGATTATTTATCAACTTTAAAAGTTTAAAAAGTTAACCAACATTTTTTTACTGTGTACCCAGAATTTGCATATAGTATCGAAGCTATAAAAATTATTTACTTGTGACATCAACCCAGACGAAATAATAATTTGCCAAACAATGTTTCGCCCACCAAGTCGGCCGACATGAACGCGTATCCTGCAGGTTTTTAATGAAGTATTATATATCTGTAGCTGTATATGGCGCGTTCTTCCTCCAAGCTTTAACAATGTGCTAAATGTTATAAAAAAAAATATTAATATTTTTTTTTTTTTTTCGTCAAACCTGTTAAATTGGAATTTATTCCATTTCATATCAACTCCATTCAATTCAATGCAATACAATTCAATTCGCTTCATTTCATTTTCCAACTCTGTGCTTCATCTTCAATGATGACGACGCAACGACTGAAGTTCAGGCACTTTGAGTCTGAGCAAGCCAATCGAGCCATACCCTAAAATTTATGAAGACAGTTAATAAAAAACTAAGAAAAAAATCCATCGAAACAGAAAAAAATTTGTTTTTGAAAACGTTTTCCCGCTGCGTCGACAACTCGCTGCATGTCCGCGTGTTCACACGATGATCTTGTACAGCGCTTAAATTTCTACAACAACAAGAACGCCATAAACAACTTTGCGCCGTCACCACTTGTCGGTTGGGACGTGCGACGTGTCGCCCCCAATTCATGGCAGCTGATCAAGAGTTGATCAAGGCATGATTTGAACACTGTTGGCGGCAGTGACAAGCGGTATGCAGGCGGGATGCTAGCGCACAGTGGGATACAGCTGCGGACAGAGGGATATCCCACACATGAGCGCGCGCTTCAAGTTGTAAGCCTCGCTCTCTTTCACGCCCCCCAAACTTGCCATCTTCAACCATCACTTACATCTCCTACTTTTGATCGTCCCGTCATTCTCCTTGACCATATCACAAACTAAAGATTTTATGCCGAAATCCATTAACGGCATATAAATGTGCCTAAAAGCCCAACAAGACAAAAAAAAACGCACCAAAATGATTCTGCAAAATTTTGTGTATTGTTGCTACACAATTTCATTCAAAATTTTACAGTTTTGAAATTTTTTTATAACCAAAAAATTAAAACATGTAGCAGTACCCGACGAAAATATCGACGCAAGATAATTCGTGCATTTAATCGATTTTCCAAACGATGATATTATTAATCCTAAACACTTTGGCATCCCGTGGTGCTCCATGCTGGAGTTAAGTAAAAAAAAAAACAAAAAGTTTCTCAATTCGATTTGTTGGATTGTGTTGTTCGCGCAATTGTGTGCCACCCACAAAATCAAGTCGCAAGCACAGCAAGCATGACTTGGTTGAAATTTACATAAATCTTGGCCAAAACTTAGACTGTTTTTCTTTTTTGAAATGTCTTACGTTTGTATGCTTTGTCTGGTTTGTCTTCTTTTAGCCGCTTTGCTTTGTTCATTTTCCATAGTATGGCAAATTAATTGAAGTGTTGACGGTTATTTTGGGCGCTTTTGTAAAAATAATGATTTTGAATCATTGAATTTTAATAATCGACACAATTCGACACACGATATAAAAAAATTTTTCTTCACATACATACATTGCAATAAATCACTAATGTTGTATTCATTGTTGAATTCTTTTTGCATTCCAAGTGAAAGTCGTGTGAAGAGTAAAAACTCCTAAGAAGCTAAATAAGGCGTTTTTAAAAAGGTGAACTGGCTATTATGGGAAACTATTTTAAAGTGTTTGTGCTGAGCATAAACCATGAATTCATAAATTCACTGTAAAAGGTATCGGATTATATATTACAATATTAAAGTTTTTAATATTTCATTCTGAATTCTGTATTTGTGTTATCACAAAATACTCCTTTGAAATAGGAAGCAATTCAACGTAAACGTCCAGAAAATTGATTATCCATTGATTTAATGACTCACTTTTCAAATCGATCTTCATTAAAATAAAATGAAACAGTAACAGAGTGAATAAGGAAATTATTAAGTTAATGGTAGAAATGTGTAATTAGTTTAAATGGTGATTCTGAATTGATCCAGGATATTTTTGAGTCCAGCAAACTTGTGGCGGCCGTGGCCTGATTGAAGTGCGTGGCTTGTATGCAATTGAACCCAGGTTCGAATCCCATCTGACACACAATATTTTTTTCAATTGAATTAATTTTTCTGTTCGACCTCTGCAGAGAGAGGTGACTCTGCAAACAATGCCATACCTAAGTGAATAAAAACAGCCATGAAAAGCTTCTTGCGAACATAAGCCGTTCGGAGTCGGCATAAAACACGTACAACATAATTGATCAGAAGAAGCTCGGTCAATGTCCTTCCAAGGAAGTACTAAAAAATTTAAGTAAGAGTAAAGTTAAACACATTAAATAACGAATGTTAATAGGTGTGTTGCCGTACTCTACACTGTGTAAGATTTATGTAAGTTCAAACTGAGATAGTAAAAATGAAATGTGAGAATAGTTGCAAAAGTACGGAAACAGCTTTTATTAAGTTTCAAGCACAAAACAGCTGATTTCGACTGCAGACATGTCAAACGTAAATTGCGCCAATTAAAATTATCGTCAATTTGTTTGTGAAGTTGATGCTTGTTCTTCTTGATGCTTGTTCTTACTTTACTCGGAGTCTTGAGTTTTAGCACTCTCTGTGCACTATGTGTGCTCGAGAGAGTGGTTTTATGCTTGTTCTTCTTCTTCCATTTTAGGCACAGAAAGTACGGAAACAGAAAATAGTGTCCCACAAGTTGCACAGTGTGAATACGGAAACACACCTAATATCATTGCGCCATAGTAGATTTTACGCAATTTACTGGCCAAGAGTCAGTTTTTGAAGTGTAAACTTTTTAGGGGGTAGATATGGGGAAGTATGCGGGCCACCTTCACCAGAGTCATGAAAACATGTCCAAATATCTCAAGTTATTGCCAATTGATTCTTAAAGTTAAGCACTAATCCAAATGTATATATATTAAAAAAATCTTCTTTTCTCAAGAAAGTTCCCAAAATTTGATAGTTTAGTGTTTAATTTTTCTAAATTGGTCAACAATAACCAGAGCTATAGGGACATGCATAGTAGACGAGTTGAATTTTGTACTAAAATCAAAAAGTGTTTCTGATCCATGCGCGCAGTAGAACCTATGAAAGGTGATGGTAAGAGAATGAACAATCACGACATTTCAGTTTAATATCTCAGAAACCGAGATAACTCAAAGCAAACACCGTTATTTTGTTGAATTTTTTTAGAGTCTCACTTCTGATTATCTATAGGTTATTAAACTTAGTTTTAAATCAACTTGGTCAACCATTTCATATATGAACTTTACCGCTGAGTCGGATGATATCATTAGAGTTTGCGAAAACTTATCCTTTCAGTTTCCAGAGTTATACAAAGTCACCATTTTTTTTTTTTTTTGCAATTTTTGTTTTTGAGTTTTTTGAGTTTTTTGAGTTTTTGAGTTTTGAGTAAAATAATCCAGTTTAAATCAGTTACTTTAAATAAGTAGAATTTTATAGAATGTTAATAGAATGTTACTTAGAAATAAGTAGAATTTTCATGTATTGTATTTTAACTTCTACGGTTTCATTTTATGAAAATTAAAGGCATATTTTTTATTATAAAATAAAATGTTTTCCTTTAAATCCTGAAGTGCTGATTATGCAGCAGTAATACAGAAATAGTGTTTGCTATTTCACAGTGAATAGATTTGCTTCGAACTGTTTCTGAATTTGTATTGGTGTGGAATTAAACTGTCTTGTATGAGGCTGTCAAAATATTAAGAAATGCTGCCACTGATAGATATAAGTGACATTTTAGAAAAGCCAATATTGAGGCGATTTCTCTTACTCCTTTTCTGATCGTGGGAGAAGGAGGCGAATGCGACAAAAATAAGGAAATCGGCGTGCGAGCGAACTGCGAGAATTTTTTGAAAAATGTTAATAATCTTAAATCTCGCCATGTCTTAAATGACATTAAACAGCTGATGGTTACCTTTTATAACTAATTGATTTTTAGCATATCTCGATTTATTTATCTCAAAAAATGAAAACCTTTTCCGTAAATATGAGCTTTACCCACCGCTCAAATTAGCCAGCAAACTGACGGATGCCAGTTTGCCGTTGCTCAGGGAACACAACGAAGAGGATCAAGTCGATTCAGTGTTGGATCTACGATCTAGGGAGGGGGGACTAAGATAACAAAAAAAAAAAAACCAAAAAGAAAAAAATTAATAAATTACATATACACTCCGCGTCAACAGAATAGGTTCACTGCTTTAATGAAAGACCAACCATTGTTTCTCTTAAAATGAGCGTAAGGGAAAATTTTTTGTTGTCGTTTTTTCTTAAGTGTTTTATTGTAAAAACTCAGGTAAAGAGAAATTGTCCATAAAGGAACCGTTAATTTTCTGTTGTTGTTTTAGATTTGGCATTACAAAAATATGCACTTTTTGGTGCGTCATTAGAATAGGTTCACAGTTAACATCTTCAGTTTTTTTCAGAGTTCCAAAAAGATCGGTACTAAAATAAATAATAATAAAGATGTTACAGTATTTTGAGGCAGTATGGGACGCGGAAAAACTTTAAGTTTGAAGGAAAAAGTTAAAATTGAGGTGTACAAAGAGCAAAATTTAAGTACTCCTGAAATCGCTAGCAAAATCGGAACAAGTCAAAACGTAGTATGCAATGTTTTGAAAAATAAGATCGGCTATGGAAAAAACATAAAAGGGTGTACATATTCTGCTGCATCAGATGCAGATAAAAAAGCAATTATTCGGAAAGCCTCCAACTTTTGCCTTTCAGCATCAAAATTTAGACAAAAAGTTGGGGTAAGCGCCAGTCTTTCAACCGTATAGCACCTAACACGACGTAAGATTAAGAAAAAACAACCACTAAACCCTGAACTGAAGGAAAATCGGTTGAATTCTTGTAAGAATCACTTGACTTGGAAGGGAGAAAGGCAGTACATAGTTTTCTCAGACGAAAAGAAATTAAATTTGGATGGACCGCGGGTTATAACTATTACTTTCATGATCTAGGAAAAGAGGAACTTTTTTAACTCGTCACCATAACCGCGAGGGAGGTGTATTGGTTTGGGGGGTTATAACATATTTTGGAACCATTGAGCTGAAGTTTCCAAGTTGCATAATGACGGCAAATTTGTATAGAGCGATGCTAGAACAAGCTTTTCCAAAGTCTCAGAATATTTTTGGACCCCTGAAATGGATTTATCAACAGGATAACGCTCCTATTCATACGGCACGTATCGTTACAAGCTGGATTAGTGAACAAAAATGTTCAACTGTTGCCATGGCCTCCATATTTTCCGGATCTAAACATTATTGATAATATATGGGGTCGATAAGTTCGGAAAGTGTATGACTCCAGTCGACAATTTGAAGACAAAGACTCACTCATTTCTGCCATTAAAGTGGCTTGGAGTGAAATTTCTTTGAACTACTTGAATCAACTTTATAATTCCATTCCAAATCGGATTTAAGAAACTATCTTAAATAAAGACGGTAGCGTTCATTATTAAAAATTTGTTGAATAAAACAAAAAAAAAAAAATAAATTAAGATAAAAAATATATTTTCTCCCCAAAAAGTGCATATTTTTGTATTGCCAAAGTTCAAACAACAACAGAAAATTAACGGCTCCTTTATGTACAATTCCTCTTTAACTAACTTTTTATAATAAAACACTTAAGAAAAAACAACAACAAAAAGTTTTCCCTTACGCTCATTTTAAGAGAAAAAATTATTTGTATTTCATTGAAGCAGTGAACCCATTCTGCTGACGTGGAGTGTATCGGTGATTCCATGTCAAATCGGACGTTTTTGTCAATAGTACTTAAAAAATAGAAATATTAATATTTTTATTTTAATTTTTTGTAATTTTTACACAGTGGAAAAATAAATAAAAAAATAGAAATTTGTCATTCGGACATGTAGGATAACAAATATATCTTCAAAACTTTAAGTCCTACAGAGAAATTGTTCAGTATTATTTTAAGATTTCTTTTTCACATTTCACAATTTATAAATGTATAGTTTTTTACCAAAACATTAATGAAAAATTTAAATTTCCTTGACCACTTAAAATTTCATTCACATTTTTCAAGTTCAGCACGACTATTTTTTTGGAGACTATTTTTAAAATATCGTCGTGTTGAGGTATTTATCCTTAATACATTTTCAAAATTGTACGTCGAAGAATTAATGGTTACTATTTTAAACGAATTTTTCAAAAACTGCCTACACAATTTTTACATAAAAAACACTTTAATTTTAAATCAAAAATGTAATTTTTAGTATTTTTTATACTTCTTATAGGTTTTTATAATTTTTAAGCTAGTAATATATTTCCGAAAGCTTTCAATTATGCTTAATTATTATATAATTTTTTATTTATTTTTTTATTTATTTCTTTTATTCCTTGATTAAAGAAAAACCGTAGGAGGTATACTTAATGGTCCCATCTTTCCTGTTTTTGGCAGGAGATTCCTATTTTTTCGAACCAAAACCTGTGACCTGTTTTTGCTCTCGGAAAACCTGTTTTTGTCCAGAGATATGTGTTTAAAATTCAAGGCAATAATGTCACCTCTCGATATCATTTAATATTTGGATATTTGGAGAAAAGAAAAGAAAGTGTTTATCAATGATTGATGCGATGCCGACATCTTGATCGCTTAATTATTCTGTTATCAATTAAAGCAGATTTTGCAGATGATGCTGTTGAATACATTGCATGCTCCAATTAAGAAATTGAAAATCATGCAAAAATTTGATATGCAAAACGATGCGAACAAAATTACACAAGGAATTTGGTTACGCGAAGAACTATTGTTCAAAGGCTAAAATCAATCTATGGAAAGACAATAAGGTAACGACCATAAGCCAATGGATCGAACTATTCTGTCATTTTTTAAAAAGGAAAGCTGCGCCTACAAAAAAATTGCAAAAATCATTGAGTACATTCTTTGCACGCCTGGTTCTACTGCTCCCGTAAAGACAGTTTTTGCTTCTATGAACGAGACGTGGACAAAGAATAAATCGTGTGCACATTGAAGTCCATCCAAGATGTCAAAGTAAATTTAAAAATCGTGTAAAGTCGTGTTTGGAATTCTTCGAATCTTTACGAAGAAGTAGAAGGATGATCACAATAACGTTGATCACGATGAACACTGAATCAGTCAAAAGCGCACATAAAATCGGAGAAACAGTTCTTTGTTTTGATGAATTAGTCCCATGTACGAGTTCATTTATAATTCAATGAATCTCTGTTTTTTAATTTTATGCACTTTTTCTTACAGCCAAGGAATAATTTTATTAAATCAAGGAAATAGTTCTTAGTTTCAAAGAACAGATTTATTAAACTAATGTTAATACATTGAAATCAGTGTACTGTACATTCATTTAAAGAATGCGTTCTTTGGGAGTAAGAAAAATTTAATTAAATCAAAGAATTTTTTTTTTGAATCAGTGAGCAGAGATTCATTGAATCGTACATTGAACCAATTCTTTGATTTTTTGTTTCAGTGAAGTGAATATTTACAATGATATCTCTTCGTATTAATAAGCTTTTTTATTTACATTTTGACTCAATGGTAACGTACGAAATTATCTTTGTTCTTAATACTTATTATTTGGCTAACCTGAACAATAAATAAATTCACACATGAAATTTTTTAGCAAAAATGAGATGGGACCATTAGATATATTGTACTATCTGGAAAAATTAAAAAAATACAGTGAGAAGTAAAAAAAAAAATAAAAAATCTCACTTTTAGTTTGAAAGTGTTTGTATGAAAAAATTGTGTATGGAGTTTTTGAAGAATTCGCTTAAAATAGTAAGCATTTTTAAATGTAAAATTTTAAGAACGCATTGAAAATAAATGCCTCAATACGACCATGTTTTCAAAACGCCAAAAAAAAATAGTAGTGGTGACCTTGAAAAACTATGAATTAGTTTCCAAAAACTATAAATTTTTTATAGAGGTGTCCGTAAAAAACTACACAACAAAGAAGATCTTCTCAAGATCTCTTCAATATCCCCAAAAACATTTTGTTTTTTTGTAGGACTAACGTTTTGAAGATATAGTGGTTTTACTTCTGTCCAAATGACAAATGTTGATTGTTTTTAAATTTTCTACTGTGTATAACTTGCAAAAAAAAAAACAGAGTTACGTCGTTTGACAAACGAGAGAAGCGAAGCTTTTTCACAGTTTCATAGACTACGCAGATTAAAAACGTATCTGCGAAGCAAAACTAGAGAGGACCGATTGAACGGGTTGGCGTTGCTGAACATGCATCGTCACATGAAAGTAACGTGCGAAAATGTAATCGGCGTTATATCCAAAAAGCCAAGAAAAATGAATATCATTTTACAATTAAAAAAACAGTTGATTTTATTTACTGATTACATATTTTATAAATACACTATGCATTTCGTCGTTGGACGTGCAATATCACGTATCAGCCACTTGCAATACTGCATATATTGCAAAAAGGCCAACATTTAAATTCGGATTTTAATTCAGTTTGATTAAAGTAGTATAGGGCGGATTTTCCATTAAATGCAGATTGCAGAACAAAGTAAGTATTTTATTTCAATAAATTTTTTAGTTTAGCTGAAAATCCATTCAATAGTTTAAAAGAAAGCAGTTTTTCTTCACTCCTGTAGAATTTTACTGATACCGTGTGTGTGTATGTGCAAGTGGTTGATACGCGGTATTGCACGCCCAACGACTACACATATATAGCGTATATTTATATTTTTAAAACCCCTCATGAAATATTTTTCTGGATCCGCCCCTGGCCGCAGGCGAACAATTTTTATTAAAAATCACCGCAACTTATAAATGTACAATATTGTCATAATTTAACTTCAACCTATGAGAGTTAAATCTGATGCATTTTTAATGATAAGTTAAACTGTTTTTCCTTGTGAATTTTATCATTTCACGAAATTTTGTGAAATAAGCTTTCACGTACTTACAAATTTGCACTGAATTTTTTCCAATTTTTGAATATTCGAATACTTCGAAGCTTCGAAAAACCGAATATGAACAGCCCTTATATATATGAAACTTCTTGCCTTGCAATCTATTCTCAGCTTAGAAATAAATTCCAGATATTCTTAACACATTTGCAATGAAAAAATATTTTTAATTACAATGCAAAAACTTAAATAAATAATTCAGTTATGCTTGGTTTCGGTCACTAATTTCAATTTTAATAAATATAACTTTGCGGTGACCAAACGTGTTAGTGGTGGCCAGTTTGCTACAGAACTATGGAGGACCTGGGTTCAAATCCCATCAGACACAGAATGTTTTTATAATTGAAATTAATACTTCTGATCAGCAGTCACCTTTTTGTAGGCAATAATGGCAAACCTCAGAGAGCAAAAGAGGCTATGTAAAGCTTTTTGAGAACCTAAGCCTTTCCGGAGTCGGCATAAAACTTATAGCTTCAGTTCTCGATCAATTGTGTACAAACATTTAATAACACGCACAACACAATTCATCATAAGAAGGTCGGTCAAAGTCCTTTCAAGGGCTTAAATGGCCAATTTGTTTTTTTTTTTAAATAACTTGAATCAATTCAAGTCAAATTCAACTGCAACCAAAATTTTCACACTTGCTGCTTCACTAATTCTCGACTTCTATAAAAATATATTTTAACATCTTCAAAATACTTACGACATACTTACTTCATTAATTTTGTTTGAAATTTTTCCATTTCTTTTAATTTTGTTTCTTATTTTTCTTGCTGTCAAACACACGCAGGCATGTTCTTAATCTTAATCCAACAGGCAGTTTAAATTATTGTGGTTGAAAATATTTAAATATTTTCTTAAAAGAACAGCTAAATCAAACTCAATTTCAACGCCTTGGTGTCAAATATTAAAATGTTTCAAATTTAGTCATGGTTTAGAAATAATGTTTTAGCCATTGTTACGCCTACATTACAAAAACAATAAATGGCTGCTATTAGGCAAAACAACGTCAAATTAATGGAATATAAAACAACAAAAACAACACAAAACAACATAATATCAGCTTGAGTGTGTGTGTGTGTGTAAGTTTTTTTTTAACTTTTCTGTACATCTTTTCAATACAAACCCAAAACCAATTCAGTCCGTTACAAACCAATCCGTTTCGAATTCAATCCATAAAGTAATGCATGAATATTCAATGAGTTCTAAGCTGTTTTTATGGCCCAAAACAACTTGGGGTCCAAAGCGCCCAAAGCCAAAAAATCCCACGAGAGAAGGCGGTGACAATGCAATATAAATTAAAACAAAGCAATATTTTAATGACTTTCGATCTATAGTATATGGCCAAAATATTATAATTCAAAATTATAATATTACTTATATAAATATAGTGTGTATTTATGACAGAACATTTTGAATATTCAATAACAATTTATTAATGCTTCAAGCTTAGTTAAAGCCTGGCCATAGCCATTGAATTTATTTAAATATAACTTCAGCTTGAAATTTACTCCAAAAAGACCGCCTGCAAAATATCCAGCTGTGCATAAAAAATAACTCCAAATACTTTAATTTATTAGAAAAAAGAAACATTGTAGCTTTTAGTGAAATGTTTAATATATGAGTTTAATATATTAAAGTTTAATATATTAATAATAAGGTGCCCAACGTAACATAAGCTAAGGTTTTTCGAAGCATTTGCTCGTATGTGAATGTATTCGGATTGAAATTTTATCTTTCATAATTTTCTGCTTATGATCTGGAGATTTCATGCATTGTGTCAAGGAGAAAAGATTTCGCAAAAATATCATGCTTTTTTCTAGTTAAAAAATTTTGTAGTTCGTTTGCATTAAGGTTGCTGTCCACTTACGGCACGTAACGAAACTACAAAATATAACTACACTGTGCTCTTATGTATTCATGCACACTAACCGACGACGAAACGGCAATGGCCGACGAAAAGTCGGTGGCTATAAAACCAAAGAATTCTGATTGTCGAAACCGGATTGTCGTTTCGTTTCGTTACGTACCGTAATTGGACAGCAGCATGTATTCATAAAATTATTCATTCTTGAATAAAAAAAAAAAAACATTTCTATCATTAACTATCAATACCCGGCGTGCGTTGCTACACCCGACAACTATATTGGAAAATAATAGGGTATAATTTTTTTTTTTTTTTAAAACATGCAATAACAATAGAGTTCAGCTACTACAGCTTTATCGCACTTCCTCAGCTTTAACCCATCTAAAGCCACTACCCAGTAATCATTGAAAAAAGTATCAATGTTATGGATACCCGTGACCACAAACAAGTTAATGTGGGAAAAATGTACCCACCAATAAATGGGTTGGGCTCAGGGACAACACAAGACGTAACAACTAACCATGCGTATACATAGATCTAATTACACAACTAATTTTAATCTACTTTTGAGTTGACCTTTTGACAAATTAACATCAAAAACGCTACAATTGTTAACAAAGGAACTCATGCGACTTAAAGGAGCAGTAGCCATATAATTTGTTCTACTAAATGGCAAATAAATTAAGTTGTTAGCGTTTCTACTGCTTCTACGGTCAGTGTTAAAATTTATGTGAGAAAGAAGTTCTGGAGAATCGAATACACCTGTTATGAGCTGGCGTAAATATACGATATCGGCCGATTTCCTTCGATCAGCTAAAGACTGCATTTTTAATAGTTTTAAACGATCCTCATAAGGAGGAAGGTCTAATATGTCAGTTCCACTTAAGCCCCTTAGAGCAAACTGAACAAAACGTTTTTGGATTCTTTCTATTCGATCAACATGCACATTGTAACTTGGGGACCAAACTTGACTTGCATACTCTAAGTGAGGACGCACGATTGCATAATACAACGTTGTAGTTGTAATCATGCTATTAAATTCTTTGGCCCAGCGTTTTATAAAACCAAGCATTGAAGACGCTTTTTTACAAATATTATCAATATGAATGTTAAACGACAGCTTAGAATCCATGCATATACCTAGGTCTTTGACGGTGTCTACACGACTCAAGACAGTATCTTTAATCTTATAATCAAAAATAAAATTATTCCTTTTTGGCGAAAAGGTCATAGTTTGGCATTTATCTGGATTTAAAAACATATTATTTTTAGAGCACCAAACTTCAAAGGATTTTAGATCAGACTGGAGTAGATCTGAATTATCTCTAGAATTAATCGTTCTGTATATTTTCATATCATCGGCATAAATAAGCAGATGAGAGTGTTCAATGACGTGAGTTACATCATTGATAGCTAAAATAAACAGAAGAGGACCAAGGTGACTACCCTGAGGAACACCTGATCCAGCAATAATTTCAGAAGACAATGCGAAAATATTGTGGAAATCCCATTAACTCAAGTTTAAATAAGATTAGATTGTGTGGTAGCTTATCAAATGCCTTACTAAAGTCAGTGTAAACACAATCGACCTGGTTACCAGAATCAATAGAATTTAAGCAGAATGTTGTAAAATCGAGAAGATTATACACAGTGGATCTGCCATTCACAAAACCATGCTGACGAGTTGTTATGACTTCTCCACAGTGAATTTTCACCCGATAATACTTTTATTATACCCTTATTTTAACACCACGCTCATTGTCCAATTCCCGTTTCAGTTTCCCAGTATTAAAAAGTGTCTTAACATGTCTTAAAACTAGCAGTTGAGATTATTACATCATTGGATTTTAACATGTTAAAATGATGTTAAAATGAAAAAATGTTACAAAGGTTAGAAGTTTTAGTACAACTACGGTGCACAGTGCAACGAGCCCATATAGCGAGTGGCCAAAAATAGAGGGAGTTGCCCTAGAATTATGAAATTGTTTGAAAATGAGTGTTACGAAAAAGGAATTATTATCACAAAATTTCTTTTAAATTTAATGAATGACACGCCCACCTTCCATATAAACGAAATTGGTAACCTGGGATAGTTCCCCAAAAAATTATCCTAGATCAATAAAATTTAGTGCACATAGTTCTTTTGTAGCTATAAATAGGTAGTGTAAAAATTAATCAAATCGGCTGACTAACACGCCCACCTCCCATGTAACCGAAATCGGTAATTTGGAAAAGATCCCTAAAAACTATTCTAGACTAACAAAATTTGGTTCACATAGTTCTTTTGTAACTTTAAAAAGTTAACTTAAAATTAACCAAACCGGCCGACTAGCACGCCTACTTCCCATATAACCGAAATCTGTAATTTCGGGTAAATATCAATAAAATTTGGTACTCATATGTAGTTCCTTTTTTGAATGATGTTGAAGTCTTACTTTGTATTTTAGATTTAACCCTATTTAAACAAAAAGGTTGTTTTAACAAATTAATTTTTCAATATTTTTTTAAACGAATACCTACTAAATACAATTTAATAACAAATTCAAATTAAGACAAAATTTAAATATTACTATTATTAGAGATAATATATAATAAAAACTAATCACTGAATGAGCTTTCATCACTAGAAAATTCTATATGTGGGAGAATTATGTTCCTCGCCTCCTCTATTTCTCTTTATTTTGGCATATATATATATATATATATATATATATATATATATATATATATCATTCTATTCACTGCCATGCCATGTCTTTATTGATTTTTTTTGTCTATTTTTTTACACTTTTTCACACTTAGAGCACAATAAAGCGGGTGGGGATTTCTTGTGCTGGAGACGAAATGTCCTCTTACGGTGGTAGGAGGGAAAAACGAGAAAAATAGGTGTTATTACTTTATAATGCATAACTTACTTAATTTAAAAGTTTTATTAAAAACAAATAATTTCTTTTTGTTTTAAAGCTTGTAAAATCTTTTTTTTTTATTTTTTCATACAAAATTGCTCATATTCGCCGAAACATGCTCCAGAAAAGTGAGCGTAAAGTCGTTATTATTGAGTTTCAGCAAACCAAATTTTTGCCGAACGTGTTGAAGAAGTGTTATTATTGGATTAAGATAAGATTAGATTTAAGAAAAATCAAAAATATTTTTTTTAATTCTATCTCAAAGTGTTCGTTTTTTCAGATTTCTAAAGCTTGTCCTTAGTTACACACAATTTTTTTTATGCTTGATCTTATACTAAATATTTTTTACTAAAACATATACGCTTAAATATAACTTAATTTTATGCATATTTTTTATACTAAAATTTACGTCTTTTTTAAAAATATGCAATGTGAAAGTGTAAAAAAAATTGTATCATATTTTCAAGACAACTTCAAATTTGCAAGTAGCATGTCCGTAACAGAAAAAATATCGCAAAAAACTTTTACATTCAGAATGTAAATATTCCAAACTATGATTCTGAATATTTATAATTGCAAATTTATGACTTTTTTTTCGTAAGCTATATTTGGCCGCACTCGTTACACTGTGCGGTGTTTCTACAAATTATAGAAATATTCGGTAGTTTAAAATTTTTCTTAAGTTATATTAAATTTTGACGAGATTCTAGTTTGCTATAACGTTCGCGGCTATCGAGCTTTGCAAAAAACTGAACTAGATGTTGCTCGTCAGTGACGTGAACGTGAACAGAGCGCTCAGTGTTCTGTGAATTTGTACTGAAAATGTAAACCTCTGTACCTGTTTTTTTTTTTTTTTTTGGTGAATGAAATAATTTGAATTCTGCACAATAGTATATTGAAATGTAATGAACTTTGATTTTATTATACTTTTTTATCGCAATTTTGAGACACCCAAAAAAAAAAAAAAAATAAAATAGTGCTGAAATAGTTTCGAGATAAACTATCATTCTGAGGTTAATTTTTATATTAATTTTTGGTGACCCACCTTAATGGATATTTTCGTATACGAGATAAGAGAAATTGTTCAAACTTTCACGATATAAGTCTCCTAAGCCATTTGAGACCGACCTTTTTTTTGCAGCTTTAGATTTCGGGACTCCAAATACAATTTAAGAAAAGAAATAAAATCGCGTGGGTTCTAAAGTAAAATTATTCCCAATCCCCATTTTATTACGAGTACACGGTTAGAAATCTTGGTATATATTTTAATACAAGCGAAGTATTACAACGAATTTTAATTCAAAAAGTAATACATTTAATACTATTCAATAGATTAAAAAAAAAGAAACGAAATGGCCATTTCAGCCCTTGAAAGGACTTTGACCGAGCTTCTTATGATCAATTGTGTTGTGCGTGTTGTGAAATGATTGAACACAAATGATCGAGAACTGGACCTACAAAGCTTTAAGCCGACGACTCCTATCGGCTTATATTCTCAAGAAGCTTTCATGTCAGTTTTAACTGTCTGAGGTTTGACATTGTCTGCAGAAAGGTCACGGCCGAACAGAAAAATTAATTCAATTGAAAAAACTTTGTGTGACAGGTGGGAATGGAACCAGGTTCTCTAGCGTATGGGCCACACACTCTTCCCACTACGCCACGGCCGCCACTTTTCAATAGATTACAAAATAGATACAAAATTACAAAATAGATTCAATAGATTACAAAATTTTTAAATAAATTTTTTATTAAATTTTAATACAATTTAAATGACAATGATATTTTATACCCTTTGGAATAAATTTGATATTACGGTGAATATTATATATTTGAATTTAAAGCCATGCTGTATTATATTTCAATACTTTTCGTTCTAATTTTTAGATTGTTAAGATTCAAAAGTTGTATGATTCAGAGTTACTTTTTTGCTTAACGAAGCTTTATAATACAATTTTTGTGAAACATTTTTTATTTGATTCTGGCGCACAAGCAACGTTTACTACTTTCATTTTAATGATGACATGAGTTCGAAACCTATAATAGGATTTAGTCTTAAAATTATAATTTTTTTTATATTAAATTAAATTATTATATTAAATTAAAAGAAAAAAAAAAAGAAATTAATTGTATATTTCAATGTGCAATAAAATTGAATGTTATCTTT
The DNA here is from genome assembly GCA_914767935.1 of Coremacera marginata. NCBI lineage: Eukaryota > Metazoa > Arthropoda > Insecta > Diptera > Sciomyzidae > Coremacera > Coremacera marginata. The sequence continues at coordinate 59,171,348 of OU612047.1, forward strand.
TTAACATTTTAATACTAAAATTTAAACCAAAACAGTATTAAAATTTAATCCGAACTGAGTATTAAATTCTAATGAAAATTTTTATTAGAAATTAAATGTAATAATCGGCAATTATTAAAATTAAATACAATTTTGGTGTCGTGATATATGTAATCCAATTTGTATTAAAATTAATTGAAAAATGTCTAACCGTGTACATTTCCAAAGAGTTTTATTCTTCGCGCGAGTTTTGTGCTCTCAGGTTATCTTTAACTTAAATTTGTATTCCGCTTCACACAGTGTTGAATCCAATCAATTCCCTCAATTTGATTCCTTGCCAAGTTATCAAGGTGATGTTGTGTATTGTGTCATAATCAAAGACAAATTTCCATGCCATGGTATTTGTAAATACGTTCTGTCGTTTAGAGCATATTTTAAAATATTCTGATATCTCTTTTTTTTTTGGGTTTTTATAAAATTTGTTTGAAACAGTATTTTGATGAATACTGATATGTTTCACAGTCCGAAGATTGGACAGAATAGTAACTTTGATGTAAGATGTTAGTTTCTTAATTCAATCGCGCAAAATGAGGCTCCTAGAACTTGTGCCCAAAGAACTGACGCAAAAAAAAAAGAAAAATGGCAAAATAGCCCGAAATTTTTGAAGCATTAAATTTTGGTAAAAAACGTCCGAATTTGAAATAGCAATTGAGCTGAAAAGAAGGAAATTACGCCCGAATGATATAAAAATTCTAGAAAATTCCAGCAGCTTATCAGGCTTTATTTCCAAATTTTTCGACCATAACTTCCGTGATCCAGATTTAATGTAAGATTCGTTTGTTTTTGATGTTATTCCATGAACAAGGGGTCTATGGACATTATTTCCTGATAAGGTCCGTATTAGGGTGTTCCTTATTTTTCGAATTTTGAATTATCATCGCGGCATCTATTATTTTATCATACACATAAATATGAAAGAGATTTTTTTTTTGTTTCAATTTTTTTATAAGATTTAGAGGTCACTACTGATTGTTCTATTGTATATGATTCGTTCTACCAAAACTAAACGACCAAATACTCCCACTATCCAACAATGCCAAATATCTAGGAGTCATACTAGATTCTAAGCTGAACTAGAAAAACAACGTCGAATACAGAGTTAAAAAGGCCTGCATAGCCTTATACGCCTGTATGAAGACCTTCGGAAAAAATGGGGTCTTCAACCAAAAATACTCATATGGCTTTATACCGCCGTAGAACGTCCTATCCTGATATACAGTTCACTAGTTTGGTGGCCGGCACTGAATAAGGCGTACAACATACCATCAAAACTGGCCAGGATTAAGCGATCAGAGTGCATAGGTATTACGGGGGCATCCGCTCTTGTCCCACCGATGCGCTTAACGTCCTGACACACCTACTTCCGATAGATTTCCATATTAAAATCAGCGCAACAAACTATTCAGTCAGACTCAGGGAGTCCCACAACTGGAAGAACAGACCATATGGACACAGCAACAGTCTTAGTTGATTACCACAGGAATTGGTGGCAAAGAGTACGGACCTTGACATCCCTATGCTTAATTTTACAAGGTCATTTACCAATAAAGTCCCTAGCAGGATAGAATTACGCAACGGAGGACCTGATACAGTTTTCGATACATCAATCTACACTGATAGATCCAAGATGGAATGCGGAGTTGGAGCCGGGGTCTACTCAGAGCAACTGAGTGTGTCGAAAGCTTTCCGTCTACCGGATTCGGCTAGCGTCTTTGAAGTCGAAATTCTAGCGATAAGAGAAGCTTGTCGAGCTATTAGTCGAGCCAACACAAACAACATTCATGCAGCAATATTGTCGGATAGCCAAGCCGCTATAAAAGCTTTAGCTGAGGTCAAAACGAACTCCAAATTGGTTAGGCAGTGTAAAGAGTATCTAGCCTGACTGAGTCACCAACTTGACAATACCTTAATATGGGTTCCCGGCCATAGGAACATTTATGGTAATGAAAAGGCGGATGAACTAACCAGGCTGTGTTCTTCCCTTAACGTTTCCAGTGCGGAACCAGTAGCAGTCCCACTAAGTACAGAAAAGGGAAGGATTCACTTTTACTACCTTGCCATAGCTAGTAATATATGGAGAAGGCTACCAACATGTACCACATCAATGCAAATGTGGCCAACATACAACTTAGGCAGAACCCGAGATATGCTATCCAGATCCCGGACCGACATAGCTAGGATCACAGCTATCATAATGGGGCACTGGTGCATTGGAGTGCACGCAGAAAAAAATCGGGAACCCCTTTAACGTCCATTGTCGCAGCTGCGACGAGCCAAATGAAAAAGAAACACTAATCACTAATATGCTTCCTATGCACCTGCCCTGCACTAGCCACATCTAGATTGAGCGTGCTAGGTAAGCCGTTTTTCAGCAACTTAGAAGAACTCAGCGAAAATTTGCAACCTACTTACATTTATTAACCGCACTGAACCTCCTCCTATGGCATCAAAACGGCTCATCAGAGCTAATTGGATACTACTCGTAGTAGTATCACCATTTTGGGTGAAACCAACCAACCAACCAAGAGGTTGCTACCAGTTGTCAAAGTTTAGTCCCCTCACAAGAAACTGTGCCTTGGTGTCATTCGCCGATTTGAATGAACTTTGGATATGTGATAGAGGACAAAAATCTAAGGTACACGTATTTTTTTATAGGTGCGGAAACTCAGGCTTAAACTCAGGCTTAATCTCAGGAAACAGACGCTTAATGGCGTTCGAAAATTTCACATAAGTGCGTTTTTCAAAAAAAAAAGGCATAATCGCAAGGATTTCCGGAATTTTTTTCTAAGAATTAATGTCCGGTTTTGTGTGGAAAATTTCAGGCTATTTTGCCATTTTTTTCGGGTGTCACTTCTTTGGGCGTAAGTTTTGGGCCGCAACATAATAAGTTCGAGCAAATTCGCTGATATTAAATTCGTTCGATAAAACATCTTTTTTACTTTATGCTTTCTCTTTATGCTCGTCCAGATCACTTCGAGCAATTTTTCTTGTAAAAACACCGAGAAAAAAAAAACAAAAGGTCGGTTTGGGTGAAGAGAATTGTATGGAAATTATAAACGTATGCTTATTCACCTAAGCAATTTATTGTTTAATACATTGCTTTTAAAGCACATATTTCGATACTCTGCCAAAAAAATATTTGATTCACATATGTCAACAGATGCTGTATTAACAGATGTAGTATATCGCAGTATTCTGTTGATAGGTACAGCATAGCTTCAGTTGTAATTAATATTGAATAAATCACTCAGCGAAACTTCGAGGAGTTTGGCTCGAAGTGTAGTGTAGTGACTTCATACACAGTGGTACCGGTGGGTGTGGGCTCGAATCTCAACGGCATGCGAAGGTAATTCGCATCAAAGCTTCAAAAAAAAAAAAAAAACGAAAATAAAATATATTCTTGAAATTCAATTTTTTTTTTAAAGTAGTGTATAAAAAATTAACAAATACTTGGTTAATTTATCACCCAATAAAAATTGGCAGTTCAACATGCAAAACTTAGGCGTTTTGATAAAGTACTTGGAAGGCTGAATACTGCCAAAGTCATCTTATAAATTATACTAGGTTTTTTCAATTTAACATAACCTTTTTTCTCGGTGTAGGTATGCTTGTACGTAAATAAATAAACAATTACATTTCAGCTTATTTTTTAGTAATTTACGGCCAAATCGCCCCAACTGCACTGTGGTGAATGTGCCCCAGGAGCAACCACTTTCACAAAATTGTTTTTTTTTTAACCTTTTCGATCAATTAAAAAATACAAACTATTGCTCACTTATTAAAAAAATTACGTCGGAATTACATAAAAAAGAAAGTTCTAACATGTTATGCTTTCATATAAATACTTTTTCAGCCAACGAAAAAACTTTCCAAGTTGTTCAATAAGTTTCTTGAATAAAAATAAAAAAACATAATTTTATGACTTGAAATGCTTTTTATTATTCAGTATATTCTCCCAAAAGTTCAATACACCTGTTCAACGGTAGTCTAATTTATTTCTCCCATCGATGTAGTGGCCTTTCGGAAGGTCTCTAAAATAACCTTCTTTCACTGCTATCACCTCTTCGTTTGAAGAAAATCGTTTTCCACGCTAGCATTTTTTGAGATGTGAGAACAGTCAGAAGTCAGAGGGAGTTAGATCTGGCAAAAAGGGTGGATGCTTCAACAATGTGTACTTTAACTTACTGATTTTAGCGATGGTTTTTTAACTTTTGTGAGCAGTTGCGTTGTCCCGATGAAAACGTGACTTTTTTCTTCTGCAAACCGGGTCTCTTTTCACGAATATTTGTGTCAAGCTGATTCAAAAGGTTGCAATAATATTCAGAATAAATTGTTTTTCCAGGAACGTTTAATCCAAACCGTTACCAATTCAACGTTTCAAATGTTGCTGAGAAAGTCTCATTCGAATGGGTTTTTGCTTCATTGTACTACCGGAAGTACAACCGTACTTCCATCATCTATGTGTGGTTCTAGAAACTTATTGAACAACCTGGTATAAGTACGACTGTCGCGATCACATGACAAGTGTAACTGTCAAAGTTGAGTGGATGACAGACGGTCAATAAATGCACATTAGACTGGTCGTTATTTCCATAAATTTTCCCAAAAATTTAACTTTATTAACGAACTAGAAATCCAAAGAACCATCTACTATAAGAAAAAAAGATAAAAACTAAATCAATGCCTGAAATTTATTCCTAAGTTACATTTTAATTAAGAATATACAGTATCCGCTCGCTTATGTGAACTAATTTAAACAGGCCTTGTTCACTTTTGTGAATTGTTCATATATTGGAGGTTGAAGTTCCCTCTAAGAAAAATAAACGTAACGCATTTTGTGAAACGAAACCGTATCGAATACGAACCGCCATTTCACTAACACTTGAATACGTACCTCTTCGCAAACGTACCGTTTTTGCAACGACTTGGCGTTGTAGTACCAATACATTCAAATGACTACTTTTTTGTCTAATTCTCTTATTCCAAACTTTACATATACGGCACGTTTTCGTATCGCAAAATCGTTTCGTTTTCGTAGTCTTATATGAGAACATTACTTCGCCTGCGCTACGCTTACGTGACGTTTTTCTTAGAGGGTTATAGATATACCGCTTGACTCATATTTTATCAGATATACATAAAAACAAAATAATAATATTTAACAACAAAGCATTGACCAATAAAAACTAAATAAAATCGGGTAAAATCATTTTAAAAATAATTACTGATTATTATTACTGAATAAATACTGAATTGATATATAATATTGAATAAAAAATATTATATATGAAAAGTATAATTAAACTGCTAACGACTGAAGAATTTTGTAAAAATTTTGTAAATTTTTTGTAAACTATTAGCTTCCAGTTTTTTTCTAATGCTTGCTCTTTGCATTTGTGAAATACCAACATATCATCAACATTACAATTGCCTTCAGCCCAAATGATAAATTTGTCAAAAGCAGCCACAACTTAGAACTGCTTATAGTAGCTTTGGAAACCAATTGGATTTCATCTTCCTCACTCCGATCTTGTATATCCTCAATTGAACGTTGAAACTCGCTGCCGAACTGACAGCTAAGATTAGATAATTCAGCTGCAGGCGTGTGATAGATTGCGTTACAAAATCATATCCGTGCGAGCTGGATGAAAATTTGTTGAACTCTGATTCGTGAAATTTTCAAAAACATAATTCTAAACTTTTTTTTAATTTTTCACTGGAACGAATCCTTTTCTTTTATTTCGTTATTTAAAATCTTTAAGTTTTCTATAATAAGCTCAGTAAAAGCCGGTAATTTTTTTCTATTTTCAAACATGAAACCATTCAATTCATAATTTTTCTTAAACCTTTGTCACTTTTTTCCAGTTTTTTCAAATTTCAAGTTTTTTTTTTTTAGTTCTGTTGCAGTTACAATCATTTCTTTATTTTTACTTATTACGCACACTGTCGTTTCAACAAATATTAAAATGGTTTGATAATGCTGTGATCCTCCTACCATTTTGTAAAAAGCAATGATTTCTCTTTTCGATTTGAATTCAAAACATTAAGCTTAATTTTAACTCACTGCTTAGAGAGTGCTAAAAATCTAAATTGAAAACTAAATTTTTGCCAAGGGCTTAAAGCTTTCACATTGTGGTAAACTTCTTTCTACAGTGTCTCGTTATTACATCAAAAAATACAAGGTAAGCGAAACAAAAGTTTAGGAGAACATAAGCCAAAAACTGCAAAAAATATATGTAATGATACTGTTCACATAATAGAGACACTCTTTAGAACCTCTGTGATATATTCTCTCTGTGAGAGAAAGTTTGTCTGTGATATATTGTTCACTCTTTTGTATGTTCATACATTTGAGTGTCGACATAACCGAGCGGCTACTGTAATAAGGAAATTCAGTCGTGTCGTGCCGCTCGTGATAAAATGATTGTATAATCCTAATGCGGATGCATTGTCTCTGTGCAAACTCCAAGCTCCGAGCGACATCTGTTATTGTTGTTGTAAAAAAAAAATTAGGAAATTATTTTTAGACGCAAAGGAACAAAAAACCAGGGTGCTCAACAATTTTTAAAATAAGGACCACCCTAATGCACATAGTATAGATTATTTTAATTAGAAAGCTTTTTTAAATTCAGTGCAAGGGGGGCATGGGGTTATTTTCATATTCTTAAGCTTGGTTTACCTTCAATGGTCTTCTTACTTTCTTGCTCGGTATTTGAACAGTATATTTTGTGTCACATTTTGACGCGTGTCATTGTCGTAGGCGAGACTATTTTCACTTTTCATCAAAATTCCAGATGTTTGAGGGCACTGATACAGCTTATGTCCTTAAAGTATATATCTTTTCTCAAAGGCATACAAAGAATTGTTAATTAGCTTATTGCCTACTCTTCCTGATAGAGATCGAAGCATGGAAAATATACCATAAACATTAGAAAAAAAAAAAACCGAAAATAATCAAACAAAAGAAAACAAACAAAATCATCAAAAAAAAAAAGATCAACAAACAACACCTTGACTTACGCCAAAACGACCATGAGTCTGAATGCTGCTGCTGCTGGACAAAAGTAACACCTTTGTGTGGATTTATGCGCTTTTGTTGGCTCCTTTTGGTCAGTTACGCATGCGCCTTAAATTTGTGCTAAACACTATGAAAAACAATAATAACAGCAACAACAACTACAACCAACACCCAATCCTACATACTTGAAACTGACATTTTTTTTTTTTGTTTTTGGCCAAAGCCAAACAAATAGCTGAAAATGTGTAGAAATCTCAACGACCGGGGCCGGCATCTTGAGAGTCAGCATGACTTTTCGCAGGTAACTGTGATAATTTTTTTCTTAAACTCTCAACAACGTATTGCCCAAAAATAATATAAAATAACAACAATAAAAAAAAAACAACAACTTTTGAATAGATGATAACCACAAGCCGACGACGATGACTGACTCTAGTTGCACTGTATATGAGCACCCTCTAGTTCGTGCTCAGTCTCCCATAAAATAATAAAAAAAAAAAACAAAATGCAACAACAACAAAAAACAATCCACAAAGTAGCCTTTAAGGATGCTTAGATGGCTAACAAATGATGCGTTGCTGCACAAAGTCACAGAGATATAAACCAGCAATTGACAGTCCAGTGAACAATGCCAAAGCCACAAATCATTTTCTTTGTGCTAATCTGTATGCGTGTGTGTCGGTGTGTGTTTGTGTGTGTGTGTGTGTGTGCCTGATGTTGTCATGTTCGTGTAGGCAACAAATACGTTTGTCATAAAATTAAAGGAATTTGCTTAACGCAAATAAAATGTGTTCACACACAAATACGCTGACATTTAGCCAAGCACACAAACACTCACACTCAAAATGAGGAATGCCCAAATTTGTGCCTACATGCACATTTTCTGTTCAGTGTTCTATACAAAAGGATCTGTAGAGTGCCTTCGAGTGTCATACTCTCGAGTATCACACCCCTGCTTAACAATCCGTAACGATAAAATTGTGCTTATTGCTGTTGCTGCACAACCTGGGCTCATTCAGCCCATCCATCAATCTGTTTTTTTTTTGCAACATCCTAACTAACAACTGTTTTAGCAGAGTGATTTTTTGAAGAAGGTTTTTGAGGATCTACATTTTTATTAGATTTGCGGCTTAACAGCTGAACGAACCGTTGCAGAGATTGTTTATTGACAATGTTTGACGAACACATTATAGAGACCAATGAGTTTGTATATATTTAAATTTGAAATTGAAAGTCTTTTTTATTTTGTACAAATAACTTGGCTTAAGAAAAAACAATGAAATCCTAGTATTTGAATGCTTAAAAAAGCCAGTTAACAGTTTATTTAGACTAATAATGTTTGGAAGTGATATAAAAGTTAAAGTAAGTACATCAGAATTAATGTCTGTATATTAAACACAAATATTTTTATAATGTAATATTTCGATTCTAACGAAATAACATCAGTTCAATTCTCAAACCCTTTCCTTACAATACTGGGCTGTTCAATAAGGCTTTGGTCTAATTAGGAAAAGCTCTGCCAAAATTCGTGTTTATTATGCAACATACTCGTACTTTCCTTGCAGCTTTTTACATTTCGGTTCCTTTTGTTTAGTGCGGTTTGTCCAACTCTTCAATATATGTATTGATATACAAATCTTCATTTCATGTTAATCTCTTTTCCGTAAGTCATCTTTTGAGATTTGGAAAAAATGCATTTTTGCTGGGGAGATATCGGGAGAATACGGCAAATGGGGAAGCAATATATAGTTATGGAACTCACAAACCTTGATATTTTCCGTGCTATTCGTTATTCCTGCATTTTAGCACTAATAGAACTTTGTATATGCATTTGTTTTTGTTCCGAAAACAGTTTAAAAATAGCAGAATACGACCACGAAAGATAGGTTTTTGTACCATGCTATTATCATCATTTCCAAATTTATAGCTGTCATTCAATTATTTCTGAGGCAATTTAAAATAAAAAAGCCAAAAATTTCTGAAAAAGATAAAATTATATTTGCTTTATGCATAGCCCATGCACTAGAGCTAGTTAATACCTCATACAAATAATTATATGTGCACCATTAGTAAAATTATTTTTGCGCTAAAATAAAAATGTTTCAAAATTCTGCTCTTGCAGTTATGTTATTTATGACAACAGTAACATAACATAACAAAGACTTTATTCAATTGTCCTTTAAATTAAATAAAAAAATTAACATACAAAACTTCATCATAGGAAGTAATTATATGTGCACAACTTAATTATATGTGTTTTTTGCCTAATTTTCGATCTTAATAATAAAAAATATTAAATAAAATTTCATATTAGTAATTTATATGCTTTCTTTTTTTTAAATAACTTGGCTCAGCTGGAATGGCATAAAATTAATCAAGGATTTTGGTTTGGATGGGCTGATACTTTGCCATTCTTGCTATTTTGCTATTTTCAACTCCCTAGCTGCCTCAAATTGCCTTCCATCCTTATATACTTTTCCATAGAGGATTCCCCAGAGATTCTCAATGGGGTCTAAGTCTGGACTTATTGCTGGCCATTGCAGTAATGGTATATTTCTGACTGTAAAAAACTCCTTTGTACGCTTTGCACAGTGTATTGGCGCATTATCCTGCTAATTAGTCCAATTATCGCCACAAAGTTGGCCGGAAAATTATATTAGTTCATTGTCCAACAAATAGACGTACATTTCAGCATTAATTTTTGTTCATATATAACACATTGGAGTCTTTCCTTCTTAACAAAATGCAGCCCAGACCATCACCAATCCTCCCCTATGGACACGCAAGTGGCGCCGAAATTGATCCCTATGCCGCCAATACTTCTTCGAACCATCAGGCCTATCTAAATTGAACTTTTTTTGTCACTAAAGATAATGTTACGCCATTCCTCATCAAAAAATTGGAACACGGTAGCGAAGGCCAAATATGCGTTAATATGTCGAGACAAAAAGTTAGGTTGTCGCGTCTTGGAAGTAAGTGCTACTTTAGGATTTTCATGTAATATTTAAACTATTCTACTTCTTGTTATGTTAAGACCCATTTGACTTTTTATTTGTCCGGTACTCATTCCTTCGACTACTGCAATATGTTGAGTTCACCGTTTACACCGAACGTCGATGTGTATTTTCCGACCACTCGGTCTAACTGTGCCATAACTAATAGGACATTTTAAAAAATTTGTTATTGTGTTACTGTGGCGATCAAACCTTTTGTCTGTTTCTTTCATTTTAGCTCCATTTTCGCTTATTCTCAGTATTATTCCCTGGTCATATTCAGAAATGCTCGTTCCGCTGGGCGTTTTCAATATATAACACATTATAATTAAATTAACTTTGTTGATTATAAATGAAAAAAACTTACCTTATATTTCGTAACAATTATTTCCAATGCGAGCACTTAAAGCTATCAATAAAGCAACCAAACACCAATTAAATGCGTTATGCACATATAATTCTTTACTACTGATCATTCAATGCACCGTCACATTTTTCATATAACGGTACATTAAATGCATTACGAACTGCATACTAAAACTTGTTAAACAATAACATCGAACAACAAAATCAAACTGCTTACCTAAAAATACTGTACTATTCTAGGTGGAGAACAAATGCAAGCAAATATTTATGCACATATAATTATTTGTATGAGGTACTGAAACAAGTAAGTATATAACTATTTTCTTCTATTCATATTGAAATGATAGTTTTATAGGTGATGAGGATGATTCTGATGAAAACATTGAACTTTTTCATAACTCTATTATTTTTACTTTGATCCATCGCAGAAGTGTTTACTTGCATGTACCGAAATCAAATAATTGGCACAATCAAGTTTTGCAAAATTTTGACGGGGATACATTTCGTCAAATGCTGCAGGTTAGCTTTGTGGGGCTTAACCGTATTTTAAATTTAATTAAAGGCGACTCTGTTTTTAAAAACAAAACTTATGCACCCCAACTTCCAGTTAAATACCAACACCGGGGTCGTCTGGTGAAGGTGCATCTATCCGCAAAATTTCTTCGCTCTTTGGATTTGGAGATGGCTGGACAGTGCAAGTTGTTAACATCAGAGTTTTGAAAGTCATTTTAAAATTTTAAAATTAAAAGCAGATTTACTTTTAATTTTAATGCGACACTTTTCTCTATTAGGAGAGAAGTTAACTTCAGGCTCAAAAAATCGACTAAGAAATAACTTACAACTTTTCCTCAGCAATTCATAATTGTGTTTAAGTAGTTTATACACTTTTATATATTCTCGAATAAGGAAGAAATAAAAACTTTTAACAAAAAATTTGATAAATCATTTATATATATTATCATATTGGAAATCTTATTGCTTTAATTTTTTCAAATTTGTTTTATTATCATAAATACATTAATTTCTTTATGAACATAAAGCCTTTAAAGTCTGCGCTAATATAATTAAACGATTTTGATCACTGAACACAATAACGCGTATCTGTTACTCGCTGATCTTAACTTTGGGACTTAAATCTATCGAAGGCGTAGTAAAAATACTATCGCCGACTTAATCGACTTTTTGTTCATAAAGAAATAAATATATTTATGATAATAAGATAAAAATATGATAATAAATAAATTAAAACATTTCAACAAGAAATGATAATGAGAGTGAAAGTAATTTAAAATAATTTTTTACTTTGTAGTGATTTTGAAGTGGGCTTTTTTTTTTGTTAAAAAGTTTTTCGTAGTGAATTTTCGTAATTTGTACGCATTGCTCGACCATGAATTTCCACTAAATCTTCATGTCTCATGATTTAACCTACATGCTTGTTGTTGGCAGCTATTATAGATTTAGTACTCTTCGCTTGTCACAATAAAGGTAGTGTCCGAGTGAAAATTTCAGTAACTTTTGGTACTATCTTTATAAATAAAAAATTGTTTTCTTACGAGCTGGTTTCTGTTTTAAGGGGTTACATGACATTGGCAGTTTTTTGAAATCGTTTTTTGAAATTTTTTTAATAATTTTGTATTTTAGTAAATATTCTAAAGATTCTAAAAAAACAATTTCATGGAAAAATTCCTACGGGTTCAAAAGTTACAGCCGGATTAGTGAGAGCGCATTTTTAATTTTTGCGCTACCTATGTACGGCAGCTGGTATATACTTGCTTTACTTGCTACCTGACTTTTGGTGGTTGTTATTTCGTACCTACTTGGAGGGCGAAGAGTGAATCCTGAATTTTTAAACGATTGCAAAAAATTATAAGAAACAGCACAACACAAGATAACGAAAGCATACAGTACGAAGCAGGCATGGCAGATTGAAGGTACCCTTTTTTTTCTTTTCTGACAAACTTTGAACGCGTTTATCTCGAAACCATGTTTTTCATACTGTTTGCGGCACTAGCGGGTTAATTTTTTGACGAAATTTTTGTATTTTTTTAAACTTGATTCGCTATCGTATGACACGAGCTTTTTTTTAAATTGTTTTCGATTTTTTATGAATTTTTAAAGTCAATATTTTTTTCGAAAAAACACACTTTCAAATTTGGAACATCACCAAAAATCGAAAAAAAATTTTAAAAAAGCTCGTGTCATACGATAACCAATTTTGTTAAAATTTAAAAAAGTCATTTTTTTCCCAGATCGGACAATTTTTGCAACTCCCAGCGCTGCAACCACGAGGCCCCGTTTTTTCTCTGCCGCCAGTTGGGAGCACTATAAATCCATGTTGCAGTGAAAAATATATTTTTTTGAATTTTTTTTCTTGTAATTTGTTCAATTCTCTACAATAATAAAGAAAAAAAATTGGAAAAATGTTTGTTTTTGACTGAGTTATGAATTTTTAAAACAAGGTCTGTTTTCCCTGCCGCGAATGTCTTGTCACGCCTTAAGTCATTTTAAAAAGAGAATATTTTTTGATTACTTTTTCAGTTTTTTATTTAAAAATTATGCTTTACTTGAGAACTTAAATTTTCATATTTTGGGCCTCTTTTAGGCTGCTGTGCCTCCAGTGAATTTCGGTATGCTCGTTAAAAAACTATGTGCAGATTCACTAATGAGCACTCTCTTTTCAAGATTGGGTACAAATACAATTCTGTGGCGACAAGGAATAACGACTAAACTCAAAATATCGTAAAAAACGATATTTTAATAGCACTAACTTCGACCTCTTCTTGAAAATATATGAACCGTTAAGCCAACGAAATAGGTGCAGACATAATTGGTTATCTATTCTGTGCAAAAAATAGATTTCGGAATCCTTCCAAAGATTGGCAAAAAAGGAAATGCCATATCGCTTTTTTACGATATTTTGAGTTTAGTCGTTATTCCTGGTCGCCACAGAATTGACTTACGGGCGAGTTAAGTATTTTGGATGGGAAAAGTAGATCAAATGTTGGATATCCTTTTACCACAATACGACTTTGGTACTGTCTGACAGAAGTTGCGCCGTTATCCTTCTATTACAAAGTTTCCTTATGAGCAATCGTCAGCTTGCTAAAAATGGTTATAAATCCGAATATTTTTTTGCATAAACTTTTCCTGTACTTGAATGGGCTAAGAGTTCCAATATTTTTCGTGAAGGACAACGTGGGTATACAGCAGTGAGTCATAGTTGAAATTAAACAGATATTTTGAGGTATGGCCTATGGCTACATTGCCTATGTCAAAGCTGGTTGGCTTCCTAAATTGTTTTTGTTCGACCGTCAAACATGCCGCTATAATTCTACTATTCTGATCACCCCAGCAAACCATTCCTTAAACCATAAAAAGTTGTTGAATAGGCCTATGAAGTTGTTGGTAGCCATATTGTAACTTTTAAGTAACCAAACTTGCTTGAAGAAACAATGTGAAGAGGATGTAACTATTTCTTGTTACTGATTATTGCCGTTATTCGGAGTTGTAGTAGAAGCCAATAGCTCTTGGATTCAGAATTGAAACCTACAAATATTTCGCTTAGGTGATATCGGATAACATAGATTTCTGTGACACCTAAAAGATACACCGAGTCGTATTCCAACATAAAACTGCCAAGACAGAATTCATGACACCTTAGCGATATATTTGTCAGTTTCCATTCTGATTCCAAGAGCACTTGGTTTCTACAATAACCCCGATTATTGGTTTTTACTGTTGCAACTTCTTGAGACAGTCTTCGGTTGTGGATCGAAATGTAAATCAAACGCCGCAAAGCCTTTACCAAGCCAATTTTACGGTAACTTTCTTAAAAATCCACTTACTTTATGCTTGACGAAGTGTTTCACTTGCAGCATAGTTTCCAATCCAAAAAATTATGGATTTTTTCAGTGGAGTATGAATTAATTAGAGGAGGATTAATTTATTTTATTTTAGACATATCTCGAAAGGATTTGACCCAATGTGAGAATTTTTGCAACATGTTTTAGCAAAACATTACATATTCTCGTTCAAAACTTGCCTCAGACTGCAACAACAGCGTTTTCTATAATAAAGATTAAAACAAGCACATTGTTTCTCACAATATTTACTTTAAGGAACAATGTGACTAGCATATATTTTTTGATTTTTACAATGTTTCCGTGTTCGTTTTTCATAAAAAAAAGGAGTATAAAAAATTTTATTCCTTCCGAGCTGGATTCACTTTTAAGTAATTTCTTAAAAAGAAAATTTCTTTTTGATTACTTGGCAGTTTTTTTATATGAAAATTATGCTTTACTTGAGAGCTGGAAACAGGCCTTTTGAGGGAAAAACCTTGCATAGTTTACATATGCTATAAATTTAAAAAAAGCTGTTCATAGATTATCAAAACAGCAATCTTAAAACATGTTTGAATTTGATGTGTAATTAATTATAGTATTTGCAATAGAGCTACCAAGAAATACATATAAACGTTGTACATACATAAATATACAAATTCAAACTAAGTTGGCTGAAATGTGACACCGTGAGTTATGGCAAAAATATTGCTTTATTATTTAGCATCAACAACAATTAAATATGCTGCAAATATTAGCTATTAAAATAAATTTGTTTTATATTTTGCACATTGGCAGTAATGTTGTTAGCGCTTTAAAAGTAACTTAATCAAAAAATAATTAATAGGTTAATATTTTTATTTACATATATCTATACATGTTGCTGTAAAAAATAACAAAGAAAATTTCACAGTTTTGTTGAAAACTAATTAATTACTCGTAAACCAAGACATAAATAAAATTATTTGCTTTGTAGCAGTGTTAATGCTGCGGTCTGTTTGATTTTTAATTTTTTCTTTTATTATTATTGTGTTTTTTTTTCTCGATACATTCTCAGGTTACTGAAAATCTTTTGTTTGAGTTTAACGATAAATCAAGATTTCGATATCTTTAGTTCTTGTGTTGAAAGCCAAGCGAGCGCATCTAAGAAATCTTTTTAAGAATTCTTTTTTTTTTTTTTATTTTAAATAGATTTACATTTATGCTAAATGGCTAGATAACAGAACATAAAAGGTTAACTTGATATAGTGTTGGCAATATAGAGAAGAAGAAGAGTTAGTATAAAAATAGGTCATTAAGCTAACAAGCAAAAAAAAAAAATTGAATTTTTTTCTTTTATCAAATAAAAAGCATTTTAAGCAGAAGAAATTTCATTTTATTACAGAATAAAACTAAGAAATTAAAAACCATGACGAAACTTTATGACCACAAAGTTAAGTTTTCACAAAGTGAAAAGTTTTATGAGCGCGAGTATAGGAAAAAATGTATGCTCTAAGATATTTCATAGCTCTTCCTATAAGTAATTTATGCAGTCAGAGGGTTAACATTTTTAAGGCCCGCATAAAAAATTATAAAAAACTATGATGCAAAAAGAGCAAGAAAATTGTTCATTTACATAACTGTTTAATTAACCAATTCAATCCATGTACCATGCTTTATAAAACAATTGAAAATTTCATTAAATTTAATCACATTTCTACAATATTAGGCGTTTCCTTAGTGATGAAGTGTGGACAAAAATTATGCATTAATCAAACATGCTGCAGCGACAAAACTACTCTTAACCCTGATAAATAGTCACTAAAGCTGCTGTTGATAAGCGGAACAGCTCACTTGAGCCGAAGAAATCAATTTTCAAAACAAATGACAAAAATGTTGCATGCCACAGCAGGTGGCCAGCTTAAGATATGCCGATCCTTTATAATATTATATAGTCTACCGCTGCCGGCTGTAAATGAGCCAGTCTGCCTGAAGTTTGTTAAATGTCTTTGTCAAGACAAAAGTGTTTAAAAAAGGTACTCGTAGACTGACGTTGTTGGAATTGCTTATTTAATGCTATCAAATAAAAAAAAAAAAAATCATTAAATAAGTTAAAAGTATCTGCAGCTCATATAGCTGTATCTTAGGCATCTATCAATTCTTAACACAAGCCAAATGGCACCTAAAATATTTATAGGAGCTCTTTATTGCTCAATTGGGAAATCTAAATTAACATTAAAGTTTCGATATAAAAAATTTATTTAAGTTTAGAGTAGCTTTAACGCCAAAGATTTCTCATTTAAATTATTTCTTAAAGTAGCCTCTTTTGCAGTACGATATTGCGTTGTAGCTATAAAATATAAAAAAAATCATCATTACCGTTTGACTTTCTCGACTATCTGTCTTTGTTGTCACCAATTTCAAGGTAACACCGCTAAAGTTATAAAAAAAAAGCAATAAATTGCTTTCGACTTCTGCATAAAAATAAATTGATATAGCTCACAACTTAGCTGAATTAAAAAAAAATCCGCTTCTATTGCACCAACCTTTAAAAAACACCACAAGATAAGACACTTAATTGTCGCTTAATGTCAATGTGTGCTACATGTTTTCATTGAATTTATCTGCAAGATTAAATTTTATCGACGAGGATATCATCTGCAGAAAACTGCGATATCTAAATAAAAATAAAGTTGCCAACCATTAAAAAAAAGAGAGAATGAGAAAAAAAATAATATTAACACAAAACTAAAACAGAATATACAGCAAAAACAACAACAACAAAATCACTAAAAATTATGCAAATGTTATGACGTTAAGATAGAAGTAGAATAAATAGTTGGGTACATAAAAATATTTTACTACTGCATAAAAAGAAGTAGTAGCAGGGTTACATAAAAGGTAGTAGAAGTAAAATAAATGGTAGTTCCACTTTTTCAGAAATCTAATTCTTACATTTTAAAAGGCTACCTTTAAGGGCATCCGGTAGTGTTTCGAAGAAAAAAAGATACTTTAGAAAATTTTTTTTAATCCTTATTTCATTTTAGACCAAATTTTTTTTTTTACGTTATTAAAGTAAAAAGATGTATCCCTGAATTTTTGGTCCAAAAATATTTGTCGATAAGGTAGAAAAGTAGAACGCCGCGAAAGACCTACAATTTGCGTTGAGCAAGATATCTGGTAAATTTTTAATTTTAATTTAGTTTAATTCTAATTTCTTAATTAATATGAGTACACTAAGAACTAGGTTCTTTTAAGGTACAAAGGTGGAGGATTTAAATACTATATTAAATTAAATACACGAACATGATTTACCATATTGAAACATAAGCTATCAATATTTTACAATTATTATATGAAATTATATTGCTGAAACAACTGTTTAAAACTAGATACAAAAACATATTGTTTATAGCTTATAAGTAGTGAGTTGAGTTGAGACATAAATGAGAGAAAGTAAAGAAGGAAGTAGATTAGAGGAAGGCGAAAAAGAACTGATTGCTTTTATGAGCTGTGAACTGTGAAAATTGTTTTTTTGTGTTTGGGAGTAGTGCTTTAGGATGGCCTGTTTGAAGCTTGCTTATCCGACTATCGATTTAAGGTTGGATGGTAAAGCATTCCACAATCTAATGGCGTTAATAAAAAACAATCTTGTTGAGTTTAAAAAGTTAAAATGAGGTACTAAAAACTTCTTTGCGACTGACCAAATTGCAATTTTTCATAAAGATATGTTGGCGTCTTCTTTTTTATAAGTACCAAGTATACAGTTCTTCAACTCGGCCAAGTGATCAAACTTGCGTAAGCCATATACATATCTTGTAGCGGGATTAAATGCAATTTGTAATTTAATTTGGGACCTCGAGTCAAGCTTACTGTATACAACTTCGGAATAAGTGATCACAGGTAGAATAAGTTGAATTACTAATTTACATCTCGTAGCAATTGGTGTAAACTCAGCTGATACTCTTAGATTACGTAGAATAAAATATATTTTACGAATAACATCACTAATATGGTCCGTACACGTCAAGGAGTAATTGATGATGAACCCTAAACTTTTCACCTTGCTTACAAGCGGAAGCTTCATATCATTTAGACATAAGCCTGGAATATCCTCAAGAAATATTCTGTTTTTAGAAATAGGTAATATAAAGTTCTTTTGAGCATTTAATTGGAGTTTGTTTTT
Organism: Coremacera marginata; assembly: GCA_914767935.1. Classification (NCBI taxonomy): domain Eukaryota; kingdom Metazoa; phylum Arthropoda; class Insecta; order Diptera; family Sciomyzidae; genus Coremacera; species Coremacera marginata. The sequence goes on from OU612047.1 coordinate 59,189,768, forward strand.
ATGGCCCATTGGCAAAAAGAATTTAAGTCTTCATTCAATTCGAACGCTAAATCTTCCATTAAATTTTCTCTACCTGTTAGATAGACTTGAACGTCATCGGCATAAGCATGCATTGAAGAGTATTTGCAGCACTGAAAAATGTCATTAACAAATATTGAAAAAAGCAGTGGGCCAAGCACCGAACCTTGGGGCACACCACTACTTATAATCTTACACTGCGAAAAATTATTTCCAACCTTTACCCCTTGCACTCTATCTTTAAAGTAACTACTAAGAAGATGAAATGCATTTTCACAAAAACCGTAAAAATATTTTAGTTTATGGCAGAGAAGAGTATGACTGACAGTATCAAATGCCTTTGAAAAATCCAGTAAGCAGAGCAGCGTTAATTTTCCTTCATCATAAGATCCTCTTATATCATCCAATACTTTTACAGTAGCAGTCGTGCAACTATTGCCAGCATGAAAACCAGACTGGAGCGGGGACAAAAGATGAACCAGTCTTTCGCTGCGTGTAAGGGTGGGTCAGTTGTTTCTGTCAAAAGACGTATAGGAAAACGTATTCTACGAAGAATTCTCAGAAAAGTTCCCTAAGAAAGTATGGGTGTGAAATCTAAACCTAGCTCCCGCCGGGAGACATTAAAATATGCATTTGAAAAATTGTTAAATACATCGTAGTTTTATTAAAAAATGGTATAACTTTAAATGTATGATAGCTACGTAAGTTTTAAGACCAGTTTTAGAAATTAAACCTAGCAGCTTAAGTAAACATGGAAATCAATTAAAGCTTAAAGTTTTAGTATTAATATTGTACCGTTTATTTTTATCCAAACCCTACGAAAAGTTGATTTTTACTTTTATTGTTGCTGTGTTAAAAGCAATCAAAAATCTTTGTTGTAAATTTGCACTAGAGTGCCATTTAAGATCACTCAGATGTGTCATTTAAGGGCTTAGTTAAATGCATCGGCTTGTTTATATCAACCGGATTCATACACTTTGCTTTAGACCTACATATAATACTTTTTTGCTGCTCGTCAGCTGAAACACTGCTCAAATGAGCGAAGTAGTTTTATCATTTTCGCGCCGCTACTCTCAGTCGCCATCACCAGGGCCGTTTTAAGACTAGAGCCGCCCGTGAGAATGAAAATTTGCCGCCCCAATCTTTTCATTTTCTCATTTTTGATATTGAAAAATCTCACGTTAACAAATTAGTATTTGTTACCATGTTAGTTATTTTTTATTTCTGATATTTTTCGCCAATGTCAATAAAATACTGACTTTAATTAAAATTCTTTCTTACAATATTAGTTTTACATAAATTCCTAAGGCCTTAAGTCGGTTCATGAAAAAATTTTTTGGATATTTGTTTTTAAGAACGCAGAAAAAAATTTTATAAAGATATCTTAAATAATAAGAAAGTTATAGCGCCTTATAGTTGAGAAACCAGATTACCATTTTATTTTAGGCATTATTTTACGCATTATTTTAGGATTATATAGCGCGCTCCTTCTTTACAATCATATTATTATTTCAGCTGCTCAAACTGTTTTTTTTAGTAGCGTAGAAAGGGGACGCTTCGACGCCATATTAATGCGATTGTCCACGCCTTAACAATACATATAAGTTAAGGCGAACTATATGCACTACGTTTATAAAGAAGCAAAATTCCACTATTTTTACTATTTTTGAAATTGTAAGCAAAAAACATAAATGGAAATATATGTCTCTAGGGATAAGTCTCTAGGGATGCTTAAACACTTCTTTTTTAGGATTTGACTTCTTTAACTAATATTTTTATATTTAGTAGTTTATTTTATTAAGAATTATTTTTTTATTAATATTATAGAAAAGTGAATAAACATTTTGTTTTTCTATTGGACGTTTATGGTGCTGAAATCGTTTTTAAAAATGAATTTTGGACGACTCCGGGAAGTTCCTGGGGGTTGATGAGGAAATGGCAGAATGAACACAATATCTTCTTTTAAAACCACGCGTATGTCATCAACAAGCGGCTTGTAGAAGGTGTGACTGTTACCTTTTCGGCGCAAGAAATTTACAACGCTCGATCCAGTATTCACTTCTTGAACCACTCCGATAAAATAGAAGATCTGTTTGGCTTTGAACTTGACGAGCACGAAGTTATTTTTTTCCACAGCATAACGTTGCTCATCACCAGTTGCGTCAATTCTTCATCTTCATCTTGAACAAAAGTTAGGGATTTGTCGGAGTCAGCAAGACTAAAGGTATCGTTTTCATCGTTTGTGTTGGAGGAAGATGAACTAATGTTTATTTGTTTTTTTAACTTTATGTTTGTACTTTCGTTTAGGTGGTTTTAACTCTTTGTTCTTTCGTTTTTCGCTTAACTCTTCTAATCGAGCTTTCTCTGGAGAACCCGTATAAAACCCGTATTGATTTACCTTGATTTTTTGAAACTTCTGCTTCTTTAATATGGATGGTAAAGGACGAATTTGTTCTGGTGAAACAATGGTAGAATGAAACTCAAGAACTTCATGTTGAATCGATAGCATAGCTGGCAAAACACTGGAATCACAAAGGTCAGCGTATGAAACAAGAAGTTCAGAAGCTTCGGACTGAGTCCAACCCATATCCATTTGTGCGTCGACATTTACTTCAGATTCCATACTTTGTGTAAAACCAGATTCAGGGAAAATTAATGAGTTGTATGGATAAACTCCAGTAGCAGAAAATCCTTTAGTAATATTTTCTGGTGAAAAGGGTCGCATAAATGGAACTTTGGAGAGTTGTGCAATATCCGCCATCTGAACTTTCTTTCCAGGATTGTTGACAGTAAAATTATTGAATGATTGCTTACAAAACTTCTTGAAAGGACCAAAAACAGAGACGTCTAAAGGTTGAAGTTTGTGCGACGTATGCGGTGGGAAAGAAAGGAGATGAATTCCATTTTCGCGACAAAATATAATGGTGTTGAGTCAACAGTGAGAAGCATGGTTGTCCATCAATAATAAAATAAGGTCATCTTCGGTGCATCGAGTATGGTTTCTAATATGAATAAGTACCTCTGGGAAAAGATCAGAATTCATCCAGCCGTTGCTTGCTAGAAATGCCAATGAATGCGGTACGGATTCTTTCAGAAAATTCGAATTCATACGTTTACGCGGGAATAGTTACTAAACTGCCGCGCTCTGCAGAAGAAGCTTGTGAAACTGTACGTTTTCCTTTTTCCACAATGACCTGCAAAATTCGATTTTTAGTACACATATCTGCTTAAAAAAACTCACTGTTAACATACTTTTGAAGAATCCATAACTGTGGTTATGCCAGTTTCATCAATATTGTATATTCGGTCTGGAGCGAAATTATGCTTTTGATAAACCTTTTCTAAATTTGAAAAAAAACAGAAGCAATCTTCTTTGGAAATTACAAATATTCGTGCAATACTGGTGTTTTTTAGTTTTCGGAGCTTAAATCAGAATTACGATTCATGAAACATTTTAACCAATGGACCTCCGCTCGTTTTTTTTTGTCCCAATTTTTTGGATGTTTTATATTGTTTCTGAAAACGAACTCATAGACAAACTACCTGGCTAACTCATATGTTAACCCATTATGTAAATTAGAACATTTTTTGAAATATAATTTAAACTCCTGCTCCTGAGCAACTGTCAAAACTTGGTTCGATGACAATTTTGACTGGTATTCTTTTACATCACCTGTATTCTTCTGCTCCTTTGCTAGCCTTGATAAGATTGTGGTTCGCTTTAAGTCATATTTTCTTGCAGTACTTGTTGGTGTTTCTGTCTTTTGTGTAATCTCCGATATGGCTTTTTGCATATTGTCTTCATTAACATTTTACTCAGGATGTTTCCTTTTATAAATATTCGGCATATTTGTAACTGAAATGAAAATAAATAATATATACCTATCTATTAAAATATCAATTTTATCATATAAACGATTTCGTAAACAAATGGGAGGATTCGAAACTATCTCGAAGCTTCCCTTTTGCATTCGACAAATCCTCCTTTGACGTCTTATTTCACAAATTGTGGAATTTAAAATGTTTCTTCTATTCATTTAACAAACCTTAACTGCTGCAGTAACAGAAATACTGTAATAAAATAAACTAACTTGTAAGTATAAAAAATTTCATATTTTTCGTCCGTTCAAAATTTAAACGCGATTATCTCAAACCAACTTTTTCAAAAAGAGCGTATAATCTCATTTCAAAACTACTCAAACAATTAGCCTAAACTTTTTAGGATTTATTAAGACACCAATCATCGACAATATGAGTGAAATAAGTTTTAAAAAAAAAATAAAAATTAAAAAACATGCCAAAAAAAATTTCTGTTTTATTTTTTTCTCATTAAAAAAATTTTTTTTTTTCAATTCTGCTCCATTCATATCATTGAAAAATAATTGAAAACTAATTTTTTTACTTTTGGTATGTTTTAGATCGATGCAACTGACGCAATCTTGTACGCGATCAAAAGTAAGACCTAAATTGAGGATGTCAGAAAGTCCGCCATTTTGAAGAAAAAAAAAATATATATTTTTAAATTGTATAGCTAATGGACAAATAAATACTCAAATTTCAATGCTCTAAGTATTCTTTTTCTACCTGAAATTTACTCATGAAAAAATATTTTTTTTTTCGATGAACCGACTTAGGACCTTAAGCAAGTATTTAGGTTATTTGCTTGAGTCAATAACACACTTATGTTGTGTGTAATATTTATAGCATTTATAGACTACACTGATGCATCACTTAATAATCTTTTATAACTTAAACCCTTGTGGGGCATTGTACGACATAAAATGATACTTTAATACTGAAATATTTTTTATTGAATATTTTCTGAGCACATTTTTAAAAATATCGTTTAAATGGTTCGCTTTCGAAAATGGTTAAGCTTTTTAATTGTATAAAGTTTACAGTATTTCATTATATATCGTTTAATACTGTCTAATTTTTTAATTTGTAAAATATAAGCTGGAATAATAGACACATTAATTTCTTTTTACGCATTAATTTTTTATTTTTATTTAATAATTTTTATTTATTAATTTTTTTCGTCCCTACAATTTTATCACCCGGGGGCAGTTGCACACCTTTGCTGCCTGCTTAATGCGACCCTGGCCATCACCACTATCACTTCTTTCGCTCGACCACAGGGTCCCCGCGTAACGCGTCTTAATGCTTTCAACAAGTGATCCGCTAAACAATTAAGTGTTGAAATTTATAGTGTGGTGATGCAGGTGCTTGGTGCAGTCGTCGGGCAGTCGGTGATGCAGCGGGTGCAGGCTTGTGTACAGAAATGGGAAGTTAAATTTTATTATAGAAACGTCAACTTCATCATGAGTCGAACATTTTATTACATTTCTGTCGATCGGCAGCAAAGCAAGTGAATTAATTTCGAGCAAAAAAAAAAACAAAAACATAAAAAAATAAAATATAATAAATATTCGCCAACAGACAAACTTCATTCAGAAATAAGTACTATAATAAAAAAGTATATATTGCTTTGGCATTTTATTGTTGTATATTGTTGAAATTACCAAAAAAAAAAAAAAAAATAACCAAAAAAAAAAGAAAGAAATTTAAAAAATATTTCCCAGCAAAGCAGACGAAGCTTCTTAAAAATTGAATCTTTAAATTTGTATAAAAAAAAGATATGTTAATAAAATGCAAATTAATAACATTTCGAGCGTTCTTACAGCGCGCTGTATTGTTTTCATAGAACAACAATAGCAACAACAACTACAACTATTGAAACCTCAAAACGTTTATTTGAATAATTTACAGCCGTTGCGTTTGAAGTGCAAACGTAAACAGAAGGAACATCGGACGCACTACTTTGGTGGACCATAATTTGAGCTGACAACTTATAACAGCCGATCAATAAAACAACACCCCGAAAACGTTTCGATCTCAACGCTCACAGCCGCCGCCGGCCTTCAGCCTCCCAAAACAATAACAACAGAACAAATGACGTCGTTCATCGATCCAACCTTGTATTCTACACTTTGGCTCAGATCTCTTGCCTCTGATCTCAAAAGATTCTTATTTTTCAACGCATTTCTTTATGCGACTTTTATTGCTTTTCTAAATTTCTTCTTCTGTCTCCTTATATTTTTGTTCTTCTTTCTTTTCTACTACTTCTTGTATTCACTTGAAACCATTAATATTTATTTTTATTTTTACGATTCTGATGGTTTTTTTTTTCGTTGCTTTGTTCTCACGTTTTCCCACCGAGATTATCGCTTCAATATCATCAGAGCTGCTGTTAATAGTTTTGTTTTCGTTTCGTTCGCGCGACCTTTTGTGAAACAGGTGGCAACTCTAATTTGCATATGCATGGACCAGAGATTAAATTGCAATATTTTAGTTATTTAAATATTTTTTTTTTTTAAATCGTCACAGAAGCAGTTGAAGTTGACAGTTTGTAGATGCTTTTGGTTTTTAGCTATAAACGGATCTAACTGTAACGAATCTTAACAAAAAATAGAATTAATTCAATTTAATAATTTAGAAGATTTATAGTGTTATTGTTGCTGTTATTAACTTTTAACCTTAAACATTTAACGGCTGACTAGAAAGAACTTTTAGAGAATTGTGGTTAAAATGAAACGATAGAGCATTATTTTAACTTGAAAAAAATTGGGGAATGATTTTTCATATAGGCTTAAAAACACTTATTACAAAGACACCAAATAAATTTTTATTCAAACACCAAACTTTAATAGAATTACAAATAAATTTGATTTAGCTTCTGTATTTTTTCTATATTGTTTTGAGTTTTAAAATGATTTTGATTGTCTAGTAGAAATAATTTATTGTTGAATACAGTGCAAGTTCGACGATATAACGAACAGTAAAATTGTGTAAATTGTAACTTTTGTTTATTGTGATTTTGTATTTTTTAGTTAAATTGAACAATAAAGAGTTTTCAAATTCTTATAAATTATAAATCTTTTTTTAAAAAATTAAGTTCTTTTATTTTCGATACTAAAAATTAAAAAGAAAACGAAATGACTCAACTAAAAACAATGTAAAAGGAAGATGTATAGAGAAAGGCTGTTTTTGGCAACATCAAAAGAATTATTTTATAAATGAAAATATGAATAATGTTATGAAATTAAAACAAGTAATGCCTCAACTCAAACCTAAATAATCCATTTAAAATTATGTAGAAAGCAGTCCCGTAGCCAAGGGGGATTTTTTGGATTTAAACTCCCCTTAGGATCAAGAAAGTATGAAAAATAATAAAAATTACACTATTAAAATCAAAACGTGATCTGTTCTTATTAATGATGTAAATTTACTTGAAGAAGCTAAAATTTCAACAGCTTCAACACAAATTTAAGAAACATCGCTTAATCAATGGAACTTTTTTTGCTTCAAAATAAATATTTAAGAACCAGTCAAAATATTGAAGAAAAGTTCTACAAAATACTAAAGAAAAAGTTCCTGATATCCGAAAAAATATATATATGAAATTATACCTCAAACGAATATTGTTTTATAAGTTCGAGAAAATTAGGTTCACATATTTTATGCAATTTCTAAGCTTATTGTACCCTATACCTTTGCGAAAGCACTCGTTTGAATGGATTTTTTTTTTTATTTTGAAAAGTTGTGAATGCAAAATATACATGAACCACGAATTAAAATCTCCAACTTGGCGCAAACCTTTTTCCCTGCGCAAAGTCGTTTTCAAATAACAGGCTTCGGAAATTTTTCCCTAATCTAAATATGATTTTTTTCGGAAAAAATTTCTCAACAAAAAATAGTCTTAAAAATTTTGCGGGCGATTTGATGATTTTTTTAAATTATGTTTCCAAATTTTTATAAGAAAAACCACAATTAAATATGTTTAAATCTCCGCTGTTTTAAAAGAATTTTTTATTATGTTAAAAATAATTTAAATTTTAATACACAACTGAACAAAATCTTTAATATTAAAAAAAATTTACTGTTTCATTCTTTCATACAAATTTATCCAGCTGAGTTATGGTTTTCAATAAAGTCTTATATTGATATGAATACTCAAATAAGAAATTGGGTATAAAATATTGGTTCTTTGCAAAGATCAGTTTTCGAACTACGTGTTTTGTTAAATCAAAAAACGACTCCTAGCTCAAAATATTTTAATAAAAAAGAAATTATACGGTGACGGTTAGTTTTCATATCAAACTTTTTTGAGAAAATGGAACTGTACCATTTTCAAAGATTTTAAAATATTTTCTTTTGAATATAATTTAAATCGTCGAAATCGTTTCAAAGAAAAGTACAATTTTCGCCTCCAACGATAACTTGAACAAGGCTTTACACGGGTACAAATACTTGTACACAAGGTAGGGATTAAAGAGCTGCACAAGCACTGTTCAAATGACTTACAAGCCATCAGCTCTGCTTTCAACTACTTCCGCTCACCTACTCTCTCATATCAAAACAAGCACTTCAGTGAAGAAAGGTTTTGATATACAAACAAACACTGCACGAAGAGACAGTAGAACAAGTAGAACAAAACTGAAGTAGAGCCTACTACAGTGTCACTGAAGTACTTGCAGGTAAAACGAATGGTTTGTTTTTTTTTTTTTTGGCATGTTATAATCTGTTCAGCACGATTCGAGTACATTAATGCGTTCCTTTGCGTTCCTTCGCTAAAAGTTGTGCTTTTATTACATTTCATTAATATATTACTACCAAAAAAGTTTTAAAATATTTTAACAAAAACAAAATCATTACAAATAGACAAAGTTAACAAATATCGACACTGAAGCAAGCACTCGCTATGCTTGCTATGAGTAACTGTTACTTCACTGTAGTGTCGCTTTATGTTTTGATATTCTGCTCCGCATCATAACATAAACTGTATTTGTTACTGTAGTGAAAAGCATTTCAACTGATGAAGTGCTTGTTTCGTTGCTGAGCTGTAGCATAGAACTAGTGTATGCAATGTCAACGCTACATTGAAATGTAGTGCACAGTTATGAAAAGTCGCAAATAGAATGTTTTGTCATAGAAATTTTTATTTGATGTGTTTCTTTTCAAAATATTCTTTTCAAAAGACAATTTAGAACTCTCTATTTGGACCATTTCTCGAAAAAAATTTCTCAAAAATTTAGTACTCAAATTAATTTGGTAAAAGATTCAACAATCTCTTCAAAATTCAACAAAAAAGGCACATTCACGAAAAATCTTAAAAGGAATGGATTTTGCTCGTAAGCATTTCTATACCCTTGCTTTTATTTGTTTAGTGGAATCTACTTGTAGATTTTTTTATCAAAATCCCCGCTCCCAAAGGAAAATCCTGGCTTTGGGCCTAGTATAGAGAAAGGTCTTTTTTTGGAAACTTGAAAAAAGTACTTTATAAATATAAATGTAAATCGAGTGCTATTTAAGCCTTTGACTGATAATTCCAACTTTTCTTCTTGAACAAACGCAATCCTATACTTAACGGAGCCATTCTTAAAAAAAAATTTTTGCAATCGCTTTAAATTTAATAGTTACTTGTTTTGTTTTAACTATGCAATGGCTTTAACTATGCACTATATACGTACTACAAATTGAAATATTTAACTGAAAAACTATGTTTATTCAATTGTATTGAAAAAGAACAAATATGAAAACAATATTTTTCACAAGATCGGGTACAGACAAGTAAAAACAAATATTTATCACCGAAATAACTTGTTGTTTTTCTAAATATTCTTCATAAAGATCAAAACACTTTTATCAATGCGTTTGAAGCAATTTCGAAGCACTTTGCCCAATTCAAATGAGGTTACCCCAAAACATGCATTTTGAATGCAATGAATAATCAACAGCTTATTCTGGCGTCGAAAAACGTAGATCTCGCCATTTTTTTTTTTTTTTTTTTTTGATGTCTGAGAATGAAAGCAAATAATTGCGGGAATAAAAGAAAAGATTGAGTTAAAAAATCTTGCCTTTTCACATAAATTGAGCGGAAGTCCCTGATCTTTTGTGTTTTTGTTTGTTTTTTGTTTTTGTTTTTGTTTTTGTTTTTGCAAAAGCGCAAAGGCAAAGTTGGTGATAGAAACAACAAAAAATCTTTTATAGAGCCACGCGAGCCAGACGGCCTTCTGGGTGACCATGTCTGCTATAGAGTCAACAAAAGCTTTTGTTAATTTGATTTGAGGTGAAAAATTGTAATAATATTGAAAAATTTTTTTTTGTTTATTTGACAAATGCATTTTTCGGTTTGATGAATGCCATTATCAAGTATGTAGCGTTTGCATTTCAAATTTAATATTCAATTTGTCAATTGAATACAGAATATTTCAAGAAAAATGGTTTGTTCAATAGAAAGAAGCTTTTCTAAAAACATTGGAAACGTTGAAAAATATTTTATTTTTTTCTTTTTATCAATCATAAAAAAATTTTTGTTGTTCTCATAAAAATATTTTCTTATTTCAAGTATTTTAGGTTAGGTTAATACGGCTGCCTTCTGGAAGAGGCTCACACAGACCATTTTGGTCTATTTTCTTTACACTTTACATCACAGATACTGTAACCAACCTTCTTTTCTGTATTTCAGTTGCTTAAAAAAGTATTATAAAAGTAAAAACAATGCAAAAATATTTGTTTCCCCTAAAATTTTTAAAATAAGCAAGGCGATTCTAATAAAAATGAGCAAGGGAAGTACATATATAGAATTTCATAATTAACAGAAAATGATTTTTGTGAATACAGATCCACATGATATGAAAATATATTTTTAGTAATAACTTTTGATTGGAAAGAAATATTGGTTTTTTTTTTAATAAATTCTTTTTTAAGCTAGACTATTTAAAAAAATATATAAAAGAAACATTTTTTAAAAAAATTAATTTCATCAAAAAAACCAAAGGGGGTACCTTTGTTTTTTATTGACAGAAAGAGCTAACTTATTTTTGTGTAAAACTGAAACAATTTTTGCTAATAAATATTATGCCACGTAAAAGAGAATTTAAAATGCCATTTTTGGTTTCAATTTCTTTTACAACAAAAACAACTTTCATGTAACTTTTTTAAAAACATTAATTATTTTGGATAATTTTTGAAAAAAAGATTAAAAATATAAATGCACAGCAACTGGTATTCTTGTAATAGTTTTATAAAAAATAGTTGATTGAAATATATTTAAAACCAGCGGAGATATTTGCATCGAAACTCATATCTTTAAATTTCGGATGATTTTTTTTGTAACTGTAAAATATCAACATTTCGGATCAAATATCTACACATACGGAAAGTTCGAGAAAAAACAAAATTGTTGATACCCATAATGTTGTCGTTATCTATAGCAAAATATTTTATATTTATAAAAATTAGTGCATTTTCTAATAAAGAAAATTTTAATATAAACAAGTAAAATTAGAAAAAAAAACAAAAAAAAGGTAACTTTTAAAATTAGCTGAAATTAAACATAACTGAAAATGAAACAATTTAAGTACGGGCTCTTCAAGATATCGACTAATTACTGTCAAAATTGTCAACAACAAAATAACAATACAACTTCTTTTAAACTATGTTAAACTATGTTAAACTTTTAAACTATGAAAATAGTTAAACTATGGCAAAAAAGCGAAATTTAAGCTGATTTTAAAACGTCATTTTGAAACCCTAAACTATCGATTAAGCACGTATAAAAAAATACGTCAACCTTAGATTTTTGTCCTCTATCACATATCCGAAAATCATTCAAATCGGCGAGTGACACCTGGGGATCTTTCCTTGTAAGTAGCGTGGGGCAAGTACATAATAAGTGTTCCAGGGTCTCAGCAGCTGCCACCTTCGTGTGAGCTGCCACTATGTAGTGGCCCGTGAGGATACCACTAGTCTCCTGTAGTCTCTGCACGGTAGTGCTAGGATGAAGAGAGTCCATTTTCCGCATTGTGTATCGCACACGATTTTTAAGATCTTGCATGTTGTCGTTTATCTCCATCTGCGCAAGCAGTGAGTTTGCGCGGCCTTTTTTCCAAATTCATTTCCAAGGTTTCTGTACATCTTTGGTAGCGGGATAGGTATATGTTGTAAGCAGTAGATGCGCACTATCTTTGAAGCGCATAATGCATTACATTGCTAGTGATTCTCTGCTTGCCAGGCCATTTGTGGACCTCATGATAGTGGAGCACATGGATTTGATCGCCGCTTGGCTGTCGACAAAGATGCTAATACTATAATGATGTGTGTTAAAATTAAGTGCTACTCCGCGGCCTTTCTTATAGCATACACTTCCGTCTGGCAGATGCTGTAGTGGTTTGGTAGCTTTTAAGGCTGCCTTATCTCTGGTTCTACACAGTAAATTGCCACTTCCACCCGCTTTGCTTGTTCTATGCCATATCACTAATTGTTCAGTCCTAGAAGTATTGATATTCTTGCCTCTATTATATACTCCTGATATACAGTTTTGAATGTATATCATTGGGTCTATACATGGGATGGTTTCCAGCGCTTCCGTTGGAGTTGATTTCAGTGCCTTTCAGTGTATTTTCTGTCAGAGATATGTTGCTTTTTCCACCACACGGTACTAGAATTAGATGAACTACCGTCAGAAAGGCTGAGAGATCCCAAGTGATTCCCCACTACAATTATGCTAAGATCATCTGCATAAGTTGTTATCTTCGTGACTCTACCTTCAAAGTTGTTGAGTATTTTATTAACAGCTAGGTTTAATAGTAAAGGCGATAGAACCCTCCCCTGGGGTTTACCCTTCCGAACTTCCATTTCCATGGTAGTAGTGCTCCACTCGGCTTGGGCCCTTCTTCAATTTGATAAATTGACCATTCAAAGGTCGATTGCATCTATTGCGCGTAAACCATTAAGGATTGCTGCAGTCGATGAATTATTGAATGCGCCTGAGACTTTTTAGTGGAGCACTTTTCCTATGGGTGGTACAAGGGAGTGTAGTGAGTGTGATGTTCAAGTCTATCAGTTTCTCGAAAGTTTCGAGTACAAAAGAGGTAAGACTAATGGGCATGTAGTCTTTTGGATACATGTGGCTACTCATGCCTGATTTTGGGTAGGAAAACAACCCTTACTACTTTCCAGGCTAAAGGCACAGAGTTCAGCGTGAAACATCGTTTATATATAGCCACCAGCCAGGGAGCGACTCGTAGTTTGGCTAATTGCAGCATGACGAAGATGATACCGTCTGGTCCTGGGGATTTATATCCTGAGAACGAATCTATAGCCCAAAGAATTTTATCCGACGTTATTTAGTCATTTGAGAGCTGTAACGGGTTTGCCTATTGTCTCTGCACTGTTTAGATGTTTAAGATTTCCGTTTCTGTACATACAAGAAAGTGTGCCTTCAGCAGCACATCAAGTGATTTCTGACTTTTTGCCGTCTACTTACCGTTATTTTTGCACAGCTGGCTTTGAATTGGGGGCTGCTTTAAGAGTAGCTACCTGAGAATTTCTGTGTCCTTAGTTTACTATGCACAAGTAGAAGTTGTTCCATGAGAGTCTAATTTTCTTATCTTGAAGCGCCTGGTTATGTATTCCCCCCCATATTTCTTCTAGGTCTGCTATTTTAGCTAGTTTGAAGAAATTTAATAGATTGCGTCCTTGCACCGTGGTTTTCTGGTCTTCCGCTTCGTTGGCGTGGGCTTACAGGAGGAGTGATACGCTTTGAGAAGCTGAACTGAAAGGGTCTTAAGAGACCCTTCTATGCCGTCTTTTGTTACTTGACGCGCACATCACCCGGTGTGGGCTAGCTCAGACATTAACGATCAAGGTGAGTCCATGCTGAACTTTATTTTACAAAGTAACCTAAGCGTAGCTTACATAGGCGAGAAACCCACATTTGTAGGCCCAACCTCTTCGAATGTGTTAGACCTAACGCGTACCTCAGATATTACCGCTATTGTCACAGACTGGAACCAAATTCTTTGGAATGAGGAATCGGTAATTGGTCATCTCAATTCCTCAGGAATGGAATTGGTCATCTCAATTCTTCAGGAATGGAATTGGAAAAAAATGGTCATCAATTCCGCTAAAGGAATTATAATTGGCAATTGAACGTTTCAATTCCTCGCTACCAACGGTAAAGCCTTAAAGTTAAAAAAACAAACTTTGAATAAAACTTTGATGTCATACGAACAAGAGATAATAATTTTTAAAAACGTGTTAAAATTTTGGTTACGATATCACAATTTTTTATTTTTAGGTAGTAGTGTTTAAAAAAAATCGCTTGTAACTATGTTTCGCATGGGAAAACATTAATTTCTTTATTGAAAACCTATTCCTCGACAACCATTTATTTCATTCCTCAACATTATTTTGTAGACGTCAAATTAACTTGGATAGTACAGCTAAATTAACTAATACTAAGGACAACTTTCAACAAAAAACAAGTTAAAACACCTAAAAATAATTTTATTCTGCCTTTTTAGGCATTCCGTATTAATAAATATTTCGTTGAAATGCGTTACAAAAAAAAAAAAAAAAGGAAGTAATAACCCAATCTTAAAAATTAGAGTCAACATTTGGTCTAGAGAGATGAAAATGGTTCTATATGTATTTTTATGTGTTAAATTTAAATCCGCAATCCGTTTTTTTGTATCGGGCCAAGTTTTGAAGATATATACATAAATGTGGGAATTGGTTATTTTTCTAGTAATTGGACCATATCTTAGTGATGCATCGGACGATTCCTATCACCATTAAAAATTCAAATAAATAAAATTAGGCCTAACCGTTTCTGTATACTTTCATTCGTTACCTTGTATAGTTTTCAAAATATTGGCATTTATATTAAAATTGTTTTCAATATTTATTTTCAGTCATTTTTATTAAATTTATTCAAAGAAAATCTCACATTATCAAGAATTTTAGGCATTGATTATGTTTTTATCATTTGTAAGCTTGTGTTAATACTTCTTGTTTATTGTTAATTTTAAGGAATGCCTAAAAAAGGCAAACAATTTTTTTTTAGTTGTTATAACGTATTTTATGTCAAAGTTGCCCATAGCGTTACTTATATTAGCTGTACTATCCAAGTTAATTTGGCGTCTATAAAATAATGTTGAAGGATGAAATGAATGGTTATCGAGAAAAAGGCTTACAACAAAAAAAAATTAATGTTTTCCCACGCAAAACATAGTTACAAGCGATTCTTTTTTGTAACGGTCTACTACCTAAGAAAAAATGTTTGATCTTGTAACCAAGAGTTTTACACGTTTTTATAAATAATAAATTGTTCGCATGTCATCAACTTTTTATAATTGTATGTTAGAAAATAAGATAGATATGAATATTTTTACTTTGTGGTTTTTTTTCACGATTTTCTCCAACGAAAACAGAAACCGCTGGCAGCCCTATCTAATAATAAAAAAAAAAAATTTTCGTATTGGTTTTCATATTTCGATATAACCATCCAATTTTTGGACGATCTGGGTTGACTTAATGAGTCGTTGACCCTAATGAGGGGAAAATGCAAACGATTGGAGCAAAGCCCTTCCTAGCCCCTGGGTAGCTACGGACCTGCTTTGACGATTTTATATCAACACATTCTGTTTGATACTAATTTTTTATGCTTTTAATCAAATGAAGAACGCTTTTTTCGAATTGACAAAAAAATGGAAGCATTTACGACAAAATTTAATCAATTGTTAACAATTAGCAAAAGTTTTTCATAAATTTTACCAAGAATATTTCTTTGAAATTATGGCAAGTGACCAATCAACTCGATATTTTGAATGCTCAAAAAGTTGTTTGTTTTAGTCAATGTGTAAGAGTTAGCATTATAGTGGTGGGGAATGATCCGTCCGCATGATTAACACATTATTTTATTGGGTATGGTAAAATTTTTATGCATGTTGAATGTATGCGAGTGGAAAGTAATGCCCTAAGATAGTCATTTGACTAAAAGTGTGATTAGAGACACAATTTTGCGTCCGACCCACAGCTCTAGGTCATTTAAATTTACTGAGGATAAGACACGATTTCTTTCATCCGTTGTCTGAAACTATTCTACTTTGTTCTGGCCTTAAACAGGCAGATCTGTTTAGTTCTGGCAGAATTACGGCTTGGTGCAGTTACATTGGACATTGTTGCATTTTTGAGCCTTTATACCTGTTACTTTCCGAGATTTTGGAACTATTTACATTTTCACCTTTATCGCCTAAGCGTGTTACTCATAAAAATTTCTTCAAATTGGAGATTAGAAAACTAATCTTCACAGCAAAGTCGAGCATTTAACGACTGTCTATTAATGTAGCTGCGAACGCCGTAAGCAAACAACATGAATTTGGCCTATAATTAAGATTTTATTTTTAACTTAGTGTTCACTAAAACTAAAATTATTTTGTATAATTTTTTACGAATTTTTAATGTTTTCTTATTTATATATTTTTATTTGAATTTTTTCCGATTTTTTAACATAAACCAATAAATTTTTTATGTGTCTGTGTATAATTTTTATAGCAGTTTCTTATATATAGCAGTTTGAAAAGTTTTATATAAATTTGATTTTTTTTTTTGTTTTTATATCATGTTATATTTATTATTGTATTCACAGCATTTGAACGACATTTTCGTTGTTTTATTTATTTTTTCCTTACTTTATTTGCATATTTAAATTTTAATAGTAGCAATTGGCGGCATGAGTTTTTATTTTTGTTCCGTCAGCTGGCTCTTAGCAGCATATTTCTTTATCTCTCTTACTTTATTATCAATTTTGAACAATTTATTTGTTCAAAAATGGTATGCAAATGGAGCTATACTATATTTAATTGAATGCGCATAAATTTAAGACACAAAATTTGCTACATAGTTATTGGAAGTTATGGATTTTTGTAGCTATATATATAAATTGTACTTATATATTAAGTCTGGATTTGCGGTTAAATTATGATTTAACAAGAAATGAAATGGGTTCAAAATAGTTGAGTTAAAAAAAAAATTGCTTAGGATTTATATAACTTTTTTTCATAGGTTTTCATAATAGTTTTAAAAACCTGTCCATTTGTCAATAAATAAAATCGTAATAAATTTTTTTATTAATAATTTCATTAATATGCATTTATAAATTCAAAATTTTTTAATTTAAATTTGCCCAAACATAAATATATACTAAATTTTTATAATCAAAAAGACTACTTTAAATTTAAAGCTGACATTTATTAGCTTGAGTTTTAGTTGAAGCAGTATATCTCTTATGTTAATATGTGTACAAATATTTATTTAACATTGAAAAATTTTAGTTTTTCAAAGTTTTCATATTGGTTTTTTAGAATAATTAAATTATTTTATTATTTCTATCTTCTCTACTCATCAAGCTTCTGCAAATAATATAGAAAAATGTCATCACAACACTCTTAGTTCTGCCGGAGTAAGCTATATGTTAAGGTTTAAATTTTGAAAATTGTATTTTAATTAAAATTCGATTTCTTACACAAGCCGTGACAGTAAAATCATTATCATTAAATTAAACGCCTCTATATTATAACCAACAGAGAGAAAAAAAAAACACTCGAGCATAAAAGCGTTGATATATTCAGTGTTAATGCGTTTATTTGTCGCCCACTCGAGTGTCGTTTTGATGCATTAATTAGACTGAATGAACTTCAATGTGGTTTTCAATGGACAAATATGGACAAATATTTACAATGTAAGAATCACAATATTTTGCTTCTATAACAATATCATAATGAATGCCACCGATAAATTAAAGCAAATAAAATGTTTGTAAATAAAATTAAAATAAATAAAATGAATGCAAATAGAAGCAAAATAAATGAAAATTATAGCAATAAAATTGGAAAACATAAAAATGCACTATACACAAATAAATGTATTGGGTGTAAATGGATTTTGCCCAAATTTATTTTTAATATTGTGGTAGGCGAAAGGCAAATGAAAATATATTAAGTGTGACGCCCATTCAATAAGTTGGCTACCAATGTAAAGTTGGAAACATACCCAGTGAACTAAAACTACCGTTTTTGAATTCATTTATGAATTTTTTTGGGTAGAAACGTTCATTTTCGGCACTCATAAATTAACCCTTTTTGTATCATTCGTCGGACTAAAATGCCTCTCAAAAATTAATCTTATTTTGTTCGGAAATGAGTTAAAAAATGAACCGAAGAAAAGTTATTTTCGGTATTCGGAAATGAACCCTTTTCTTATCAATCGCCGGACTGAGTTGCTCCCAAAAACGAAATTATTTTTTTGTTCAGAAATAAGTGATTGTTTCCAATTTGAAAAACTTTTAACTTATGTGCGTAATATCAAAATAGTAAAGTTATCAATTGGGGAATTTATTTGATTACTCTTTTACATGAAATGTTGTCGTGGTTTTCATTCTATTTAGGTTTGGTCTTGATTTTTAAAAGAAATTTTGAGGTGTTATGACAGACTTGATAAAAGATGAAAATTCGTGTAGCTATCCATCTAACTTTCTATGACGAGAATCAATTCTCACTTGTGAAAAAGTTCATACGACGATTATATGGAGGTTAACATTTTAATTTACTATTATAAAAATATCAACAAAGGTTTGAATGTTTTCTTTTTTAACTCATTTTAGAATATAAAAAAGTAACATTTATGAATCAATTTTTAACTCATTTATGAACAAAAAATGGTTCGTTTATGAAAAATTATTTCCTACTGATATGATATAAAAAAAATATTCTTCTTTGAACTCATTTAAGAATGAAAAAAAACACTTATGGTTCATTTCTGAACTTATTTATGAACAAAAAATGGTCCATTTACGAGAAATTTATGATGAAAAAATTATTCTTTTTCGACTCAAAATAAGTATTTTATAAGTACAATTTTTATTTATGGGAAAAGTTTTTACGAATTAAATCTTCTATAGCAAGCTATTTAAAGAAAATAAATTCTACTTTTAATTCTAAGAATAAAAAAAAAATTCTACCCAAAACCGTTCGTAAAACTCTCACCTCACGCAAAACCTTCGCTTATGGTTCAGTGGGTATGATTATTACAGGTCATGGGCGTAGTGAGGGGAATAGTATTTACAATAAATAGTATTGTTACTATTAAAGTGTTCTGATTTTATAACTACAGGTTTGTCTAAAAAAAAAAATGTTTATTAAAAACTGTGACAACACAGGTTTTTGACTTGAAATGCAAGTTTTTCTCACTTCTAATTCAAGTTTTTGCAGTTAAAGACACTTTTTTCAATTCAAATAAAACTTTTTACAAATCAAACTTGAAACTTTTTGAAACTTTAAATTCAAGTATTACCAATTCAACCATAGCTTTATTTTAGGTTTTTTCAAAATTTTTTAATCCAATCATAACTCATAAATCATATTACATTTCATATCAGAGAAAGTATAACCTGAATAAAATTAAAATAACATTAAAACACTTGTCTGAAGCAGCATGCAACCAGGCTTGCCACAGCCTAAATTTTTTTTTTTTAACAAAAATTCCTAAAAGTATTTCACACTTGAGAAAAAAATTGCACATCTAAAGCAAAAGTTTATAATTGATAATCCGATCAAAAAATTGATTATTTGAAACAAGTGTTAAAGTATCAAACGAACATGAAATTTATTGTAAATATATTAAATACAAAAATATTCAATTAAATGTATTATTTTATTGTACTTATGGCAGGCCCGTAGCCAGGATTTACCTTAAGGGGGGTTTTGGAAAAAAAATTTGTTAGTAGATACCAGTAAAAAATTAAAAGCAAGGAATGGAAATTTTTCCAAGCAAAACCGTTTTTTTTTAAGACTATTCGTAAAAATGCCTGTTTTAAATGACTATACAAGAGTTTATTAAATTTTTTATTAAATTAATTTTGAGTATTGAGTTGGTCCAAATTAAGAATTTTTAATTGTCGTTCAAATAACTATCAGAAAGTTTCACTAATTCTTTTATCAACAGGAGAACCAAAAAATTATACATAGTCTTTAGATTTGGTTTCTTTTTGGCTACCTTATGCCTCTATTGATCCCTTATTGATACTTATACACAAGGTATTTGGATATACCTTACTTTAAATATTACGTTTCTCGAAAAAGATTTCGTCAATTTGACTTTTATTCAAAAGAAAATATTTTAAAATCTTTATAAATTGAACTGTTCCGTTTTCTCATAAACATTTGAAATCATTGGATTAATATTGAAAGAACCATCCAATACCCAATAGCAATAACAATATATTTTTTTATAAAATATCTTGAGCAGAGAAATCGACAACAATAAAAGTCGTATTTAAATTTCAGACTATTTTTCAAAACCCATAGTTCGAAAACTGGTCTTTGCGTGGAACCAATATCTTATAGCCAATATATTTTTTGCATTGTCACATCAAAAGAAGACTTTTGTTTGAAAACCAAAACCGAAACTCAGCTGGATAAATTTTTATAAAAAGAAATAAGCAGTAACTTTTTTTTTGATACTTACGAATTTGTTCAGTAGTGGATTTACATTTTAATTACTTGCAAAATGAAAAATTATGAAAAATTAAAACTTTTTCAACTTCTAATTACTAATTACTTACTAATTTTGTGATCCAAGTCAAAAACTACTTCTATTTTTTGTCACGTAACGTATCATTTTTGGTGGCTTCTATCTAAGAGCCGAACTTTTGACAACTCTTAGGTTTTACACCTTGTATAGTGTGCTTAGTAAGCTATTGAAAAATCAAAATAAGGAACTTGTAAGTTAAATTTTTCATTATTTTTTCACTCATTAAAGTCGTTCGATCGTCACGTGCGCCACCACGGAAATGCCCATATTAAGATTTTAGCTAATTTTCTGAAGCCATTAATTTGGAAAAGACTTTGCACAGGCCTAAATTGTTGTGACAAGTTGGAGAACTAAAATGTTATATATACCAAGAAAACAACAAAACAGAATGGGACAATTGTTTTTGTCATCCGCCTTGCGTGTTAAATTTCGTGTTTCATGTATTTTTTGCATTGTACAGCTTTTCAAACTTTAAAAAAAAAATCCATTCAAACGAATGCTTTCTAAAAGGTTTTGGGTCCAATAAGCTTAAATGTTGCATAAAAAATGTCAATCTTATTTTCTACAATTTATAAAATTATATTTGTTCTAGGTATATTTTCAAATATATTCTTTTCTACATATCAGGGAATTTTTGAAAATATAATAATTGAAAATGGTTCTTTATACTACGTTTACACTGACAGCTAAATGCGCATTTAACGAAATGCGCATTAGCAATTTAGAATGTATGGCCGTATGCTCTTTGAAGGAGTAAAAGAGCCAAATATATAATTTGCATTTTGTAAATGCGCATTAAGCTCTCAGTGTGAACGTAGTATTAATATACAAAATTCTTGCAGTTGAATTAAAATATGATGATTATGACTTTTATAAGCAAAGTTAATGTTTCATTTGGCGAAAAAATTGTTCATTGGTTAAGTGAAGTTTCTTTAATTTGCGTTGAAAATGTTGAAACTTTTGCATCTTAAAGTAAATTTACAACACTATCTCAGCTTAACTTAACCCTCCATTACTATCGCTATTCGGAGTAACGTCATTACTAACCTGGGTGTAATCCACCATAAATGTTAATCCACGAATTTTTAAGAGAGAACATTAAAGCAGTAATACGGTTATGTTTTTTTAAATGCATGTATTTTATTTTATTATTAAACATAAAGTTCGTTCAGTTTAATTCATATATAATTTTAATAAAAATATATTAAAATCACGTAAATGAATTTTTTTATCTCTGTTTTATAAATTATGGGCGTAATCTACCCTGCGTTAGTAATGGAGGGTTAAAGAAAAGATCACATTTTGATTTTAATAGTTTCATATGTGTTAGTTTTTCATACTTTCTCGACCCTAAGGGGGGGAGAAGGTTTGAACACCCAAAACTTCCGCCTTGGCTACGGGCCTGACTTATGGTTGCATGAGATCAATATTGTATCAATTTTTTTTTACAAAATTGAACAAAAAGAATAGATGCAACTTAGCCACACTTTTTAAAGTAAATAGCTTATAATTCTTAAAGCATAAAAACTTTCAATGTTAAAGCTAAGAAACATATACAGTGAGTGGCCAAATTAATACCCAGTGAACCGTTTTTGAATTCATTTAAGAACCTTTTCGGGTAGAAACGTTCATTTTCGGCACTCATAAATGAACCCTTTTTATATCATTCGTCGGACTAAAATGCCTCTCAAAAACGAACCTTATTTTGTTCGCAAATGAGTTAAAAAAAGAAACATAAAAGATCTTTTTCGGCACTCGGAAATTAACCCTTTTTGAATCAATCGCCGGACGAAAATGCCTCTCAGAAACAAACTGTTTTTTCTTCGGAAATGGGTTCAAAAATGAACCATACAAAAGTTATTTTTCGGCACTCGAAACCGAAACGAAATTGAACCCTTTTTGTATCAATCTTTGGACTGAATTGCCTCTCAAAAACAAACCTTTTTTTGTTTAATAATAATTTAAAAGAAGAACCTTTTTTAATTATAAATTTTATTATTGCATAATACTATTTATAATTACATATCATATATATTTTGTTAAAGAAGAAATGATTATTACTAAAATTAGAGATCACATTAATCATTGGGTTAATAGGATTAATATACCTGGGCTGGAGTTCACGCATTGCGTTTTTCATGATATTGATGTTTCAAAGGGGAAAAGGCGTGATTGTTTTCCAATTTGACAAACTTCCAAATTATATATGAAATATCAAAATAGTTAAGTTATTAATCGGGGAATTTATTTGATTACATTTTTGCTTGAAATGTTTTTGTGGTTTTCATTCTATTTGGGCTTGATTTTAATTTTTGATAGAAATGTTGAAAATGTTCATATGTGTAGCAGTACATCCATCTCGCATTGGTTAAAATGTTCATATGACGTTTGTACATAGGTTAACATTTTCAATTAAAGTTCATTTATTTACCTGATTTTAGAATATAAAAAGTAACATTTATGATTCATTTGTGAACTCATTTATGAACAAAAAATGGTTCGTTTATGAGAAATTGTTTCCTACTGATATGATAAAAAAAAATTATTCTTTTTGAACTCACTTCAGAATGCAAAAAAGAAACATAAATGATTCATTTCCGAACTCATTTATGAACAAAAAATAGTTCGTTTACAAGGAAGTCTTACCTACTGAAATGATACGAAAATGATTCATTTTCGACTCAAAATAAGTTTTTAATGAATTTCGCAAAATATGCACAATTTTTCTTTATGGGAAAAGCTTTCACGAATTTAATCTTTTATAAAAAGCACTTTTAAAAGACAAAATAAAAAATAAAATATTAAAAAAAAAAAAATTCTAACCAAAAACGTTCGCAAAACTCTCACCTTACTCAAAACCTTCGCTTATGGTTCAGTGGGTAGGGACAAACCTTTAAAATGTGAAGTTATCATTATATTGATTAATCTAAAAATGACACAAAAGTCAGTTTTCTTAATAAAAATAATAAAAAGTCAGTATTGCATTTTAACTAACTTTCATATGACATGGCATTTATAACGAAAATCCATTTTAACTTAATGAAAGGTAGTTAAAAATTCTATTTTAAATTATTAAGTTTGTCCCTATTAATTGGCCACCCACTGTATATCGATGGTTAAAAAGTGATAAAAGAACATTTTTAAATTTCTAGAAACGCCTTTTTTTTATATTTTTAACTGAAATGTATTGAAATTTAAGAACAAAATAAACTTTTCTGGAAATTTAATAATTTGCACTTATCACTTTTCTGCGCTATGTTTACTTTGTTTAAAAATCATGAAATATAAAGTAAAAGAAAAAAGAAACATTGTTTGAAGCATCAACACTTAAAGCACTTAAAAAGTAAAAATTAAATTAAAGTCAATTTATATGTATGCTCTTCCAGATATTTTTTTTTGCTGTATTCTTTAGAAACTTTTTATAGTATATGGTATATTGAATATTGAATAATAACAGACATGAAAATTTCTATGAATTAAGTAGAAATTTTGAACCATTTGACAATCTCATACATTTTTACTATTTTGTCTACGGTCTTGCCAACTATCTGGACGCTTCTTCACGCAAAGGTTGGGCTGTCTCGTGTAAACTTTGATTTTACGTAGAGTAAGGGACCATTAAAAAAATCTCTTGTTTCGTCACTGCAAAAATTTACCAAAATGTAAATTTTGCATTTTCAATTCGAAACAAATTTACCAGTTTTTGTAAAATTTTCACACTCTGGGAATGCTGAATGCAACCTAAGAGTCCTTCATCTTCTAGTCTTGAAAACCAACACTTTATAAAAATAATTATATATATATACCTACATACATATGAAAAA
Organism: Coremacera marginata; assembly: GCA_914767935.1. NCBI lineage: Eukaryota > Metazoa > Arthropoda > Insecta > Diptera > Sciomyzidae > Coremacera > Coremacera marginata. The sequence goes on from OU612047.1 coordinate 59,214,046, forward strand.
ACTTTCCCATCCGGGCTGATATCCTTAATACGCTAATGTTGTGGGTGTACATTAATTTAATGGCTTACTTCAAAAATACAAGATTGCAAAAGTAGTGTACTAATTTTCAAAAGCATAAGGTTATTTTATAAAAGACAATTACCACCTTGTTCAAAAAGAAACATTCATTCACACTGTAAACCGAACTTAACTGTCCGATTCGACATTTTTTAGTAGGTTGCCATATGTGTCTATGAGCAACGAGTTTGTATCAAATTTTGTGTGAAAAAGGGTTTCAACTGCGCCGATGCGCGTAAAAGAAATGTTGGTCAAAAATCAGAAATTGACGATTAGAGAGATAGCAGAGGACATCGTCAATTCAATTGGATCCGCTTAGAACATTTTGAAGAATGAATTGGGCTTGAGACGTGTCGCTGCGAAGTTTGTACCGAAAGAACTCAATTTCATGCTCATCTTATTCGTGACTTTTTGGCCAAAAACAACACGACAACCATTCAGCAGCCGGCAAAATCACCTGATCTGGCTCCGTGTGATTTTTTCCTGTTCGATCGAGTCAAAAACCCGCTCGAGGAACGCGTTTCACCAGCAAAGAAGAGGTCATGGAAAAATCGGTGAAGGCTCAGAAGGCCATACCAAAACCGTGTTCCAGAAAGGTTTCCATGACTGGATCAAGAGCTGGCATAAGTGCGTTGCAGCCGACGGGGACTACTTTGAAGGCGAAAATATTGATTTGGATGAATAAACTTCTACTTTAATTTTTTTCAATAAATGAACCTTTCTTTTTGAACAAGGTGGTATTTCTTTTTAGAAGATCCGACATTTTGAATTTCACATACTTATGCATTGCAAATTTTACAAACGTGCACTCGTAGAATGTAAAAAGTGTAGGAATTCAAAAATTTCGTTTTTTTAAAACACTACAAATGTTTTTACTATGTACCTGGATCTTACATTTTCTACAAAGATTTTATTAGTATTTGTATCCGATTTCTTTTTTCAGTCTATATTCTAATAGATACTCACTTTTTTTTATGTGAAAAAAAACCAATAAAACCCACTAAAATGTAAAATATAACAAGCACGCAAAACACACAAGTGGCAGTAAAATTTGAGATTTCATTATTATTTGGGATTTTATTGTATGGGATAAAAGCCAAAGTTCGGTTAATCTAACATTTGATTTTTTTGATATGACGGGAAAGCGGGTGAGGGTAGATTTTTTTATAACGGATTTGGAATCAAAGGGCCCTAGTTAATCTAAGAATATACTTTCTATAAAAAAATTCAACAATTTTTGCAATGCGGTTCAAAATTTGTTATACCAATGAAGACGTACATTGAACCAATTTTAACGAACCAATTTTCTTTGAAGTTATGTACGTTTTTGGTTCGAAAATCGAAATCAAATGTTAAAGAAAAATGATTACGTTTATGTTTTTACGTAACTGGCATATTACTAATTTATAGTAACCATTTCCTTTTATTGTTCGTTTTACATTTTTTGGCTAAAATTCTTACAAAATTGGATATTTAACTTTTGTTCAAAAAAAAAACTTTTGTTTTCAACCCTTTTAAATTCGTTTGCTATGTTTAAATATTTTTATCCGATTTGAGTCAAAATATTGAAAGAAGATGCTTTGTTGGGTTAAGATGAAAACTTTAAATAAGCTAGCTTCAAACCTTCTCATATTTTGCAGCCAATAACCAATTATATACGATCTTTGCTACATTTTGCATATCATTATCATGCAAAAAGTTAAAAGTTAATATTATCCATTTTGCCAACAAATCTGAACAGTGGAAACATTGGACATAAGAAAACTTGCCCAATGGGATGACGCTTCCTCCATCGTGACATACAGATTTTGTGGTGTAGTCTGCATTATATAAAATTGTAATTTACTCTACATTTACATACAGGGCGTTTTGAATGATTTTTGTTGTTGCAAAGAACTCTCTTCCAAATTTAAGGCCACCTGTTATGTTAGTCTGTAGCAGCAGTTATATACTGGTTGAGGTGCATGGCTTGTATGCGATAGAACCCAGGTTCGAATCCCATCTTACACAGAATTTTTTTTCAATTGAATTAATTTTTCTGTTCGGCCGTCACCTCGCTGCAGACAATGGCAAATCTCAGAAAGTAAAATTGCCATGAAAAGCTTCTTTAGAACATAATCCGTTAAGAGTCGGCATAAACCCCAGGATGGGCAACTGGGTCTGGCCAGACCAAATTTTTTTTAAGTTTTGCAGTTCTAAGACTGTTGGCGGCCGTGGCGTAGTGGGTAGAGTGTGTGGCTCTTACGCCAGAGAACCCAGGTTCGAATCCTCCGACATCCGACACAGAAAGTTTTTTCAATTGAAATTATTTTTCTGTTCGGCCGTCACCTCTCTGCAGACAATGGCAAACCTCAGAGAGTAAAAACTGTCATGAAAAGCTTCTAGAGAACATAAGCCGTTCGGAGTCGGCGTAAAACATGTAGGTCCAGTTCTCGATAATTTGTGTGCAAACATTTGACATCACACACAACACAATTGATCATAAGAAGCTCGGTCAAAGTACTTTCGAGGGCTGAAATGGCCATTTCGTTTTTTTTTAGTTCTAAGACTGCCTACTGTGGTGTAGATAGGCAATAACAGTATTTACCTATGAACTTTTAACATTCTCCTATATGTTAAAAAATTTTACTCAAAAACATGCTTATTCATGAAAAATCTTAGTTTCTTGTGGTTATCGGCACTATGCCGTCTTTTGATATTAATCTGTGAGTGTTATTTTGGTTGCTCATATAGCTAAATATGCAATTGCATTCGGTAGACGCACATACTCTCTATTACTATATACAATACAAATAAAGACATTTTTTGCATAGCGGATCATCCGTCTAGCTAGTACATTTTGAACAAAACAACTTATTCTATTGGTCTGACCAGACCCACTTGAATAACTTAACGACACAAAATCAGTTGCCCATCCTAGGGTAAAACATCTAGGTCCAATTCTCGATCATTCGTGTTCAAACATTTCACAACACACAACACCCCATTGGTCATAAGAAGCTCGGTCAAAGTCCTTTCAAGGGCTGAAATAGCCACTTCGTTTTTATTTTATGTTAGTCTCTGTAAAATTCAGCCGTGCCTTGAAATATTTTTTAAGCATATATGGAGTACTTTCTGATAACGCGTCTAAACTGTACACCTTCTTTGAGTTATTTTTTTGTTTTAATTAGTCTATTTAAACGTTTTTACCAAATTCTTCTTATATTTTTGTTTTTCTTTTGCATGAACTTTCTAACGAAGATTCGTAGTGTTTTGTGGAGAAGCTCTACTTATCATATTTGGATTTATCATAACAAGGCTTATCTTAATTGCATTCTTGACATTAAGGAACGTTTTCCTAGAGAACTTCCAAGTTTAAACAAATTTTCTTATTGAAAGAACTACAAATAGGAATCTCTCACACATATTTGCAAAATTTTAATTCTACTTAATAAGCACACTGTGTTACACACACTGTGCTACTTTCGGTCTAAATATTTAGTTTAAGAACGAATCCAAATATGCAATTTTTTTTTTAATTGATGGCTTTAGTTATCTCTATCTCGAATTTTATAAGTGTGATCGGGTTACGCTAAATAGCCTTAGGAAGATAAGATTTCGAACTAAAAGCACTTCTTAAATGGTTTTGTGATTGCTTGACTTAGTATTGTTTGAACGCGCGAAAATTTAGACTTTTGAGAGTAACTACTTTACTATTTTAGGTGTAAAATATTGAATGCCTTAATCGATGGTACAGAGGTGAGTTATAATTTGAATTTTGGACTTTGTAAAAGAAACAAATAAACCTTTCTTCATGTTAAACTTAAAAATTAAGTAATTATGATTAATAGTAATAAATATTTGAAAATTAATAAAAAATCTAAGTGTTGTCGATATTGAATACTGACATAAATACAGCTTTCAAACATATCATAATATTTTAACATTTCCACATAGAATGTCTTGCCTTTAAATAACAATAAAATTTTATCAAATTTTTTTATTCTTCTCTTAAATGAAAGCCATACCATCTGTGAATAAGACTTGAGTGTTTTGCACCTTGCTCTGTTAAGTTAACAAAAAAAAAAAAAAACAAAAAAAAAGAAACCAAAAAACTAGGAAGAGATAAAATAAAAACGTAAAACCAAAAACCTAGGGCATTAACAGAACTCCGATCTGTCTGATCGCACAAAAATGAGCTATAAAATTTGACAAGTTGGTCATAAACTCTTTAGCACTTTTTCTCAGAAAAATAAAATTAAATTGAGTTATAAAATTGTTGAAGTTTTTTCTCTAAGGTTTGCAGATAAAAAAATAAAAATAAAAGAAAAAGTTATAAAAATGCAGAGAAAAGAAAAATTAATGTTTATGGTACTTGGTCAATATGGCGTCTCGCATCAAAAGTGGCTAAGATGCAGAAGTATATAAAAAAATAAACATAAAAAAACAAGATTGTTTAAAAATAGATGCTTGTGTTTTCAAGCGGAGAAAAAGTTTCGAAGTGTGAAAAATTTGTGTTGACTACTACTTAGTTAGGGGCGGCAAGCGCGCAACAGTTGGTTTTAATGCAGTTTCCATCACAAATTTCACTTTAAAAAAAACACACTTTTTTATAGCGAAGAAATCATAATTCTTGAGACGTAAAGCCAACGGATCCGCATTCCGTCAAAATCCACGCTGAACTCACAAATGTTTCAATAGAAAATAAGACGCTGTCATTCCCAGACAGTAGCCAAAAACGTATTCCATTCATTCATTAATCTGCTCAAAATATTTTTATTATGATAAGAAAAAAAATGAAGAAATTCAATTCTTCCGTTTTCATTGAACCCCAAATAGTAAGATCTTCATCGATGATGCTGTCAGTGAGTATAGCTGGGTCAATAAAAAAATATCTTTAATGCTGGCGACAAATATCTGATATATTTATGATTAGTCATTGCGAATGAGTTTTATAAAAGAATAAATTGTCTGCATATATATAAAACGATTAACGAAACATAAAACAAGAAGAAAAAAAAAAAAATAACAAAAACTATAAGTATAAAAAGTATTGTAAAAAAAAAAAACAAATGTGTCATGAGAACGCCCGGGGCAAAAGATTTGAAATTTTACTCAAAATATGACACAGTAATGTCAACGAACAGTAATTGAGTCACACATGGCCCAACTGCTTATAAAAATAACGAACAATAACAATCCAAAAACAAAAAAAAAAAAACAAAAACCCAAATATTACCACTGTATTAAGCGGTAGACGACAAGCCTTTATATACCATTTTTAAAAATCAAAAATTTATAAAATAAATAAAAACAGTACTAAAAAAACAGTGCAAACATTACAAAATGTCGAAGTTTTTTCTATAGAATAAAAAAACAAGGTTTTTTTTTTTAAATTCAGTAAAATTTTTTAAGAAATCTTCAACTCAAATTTTTGTTTATTGTTAAATAAGTTCAAGAAGGATTTTTTAAATTTTTTTTTTTCCTATCGTTATGTACACGTACATATATAATTTTTTATTTTTACAATTGGAGGTGAAAAATTTAAAGAATCAATTATAAAGTTTTGTAAAAATAAATGAAAGGCTACGAACTCCAAAATAGGTTAGGTATATATCAGGTGTGGCGGTCGTGGCGCAGTGTGCAGAGTGTGTGGCCCATACGCCAGAGAACTCTGGTTCGAATCCCACCTGACACAGAAAGTTTTTTCAATTAAACTAATTTTTCTGTTCGGCCATCACCTCTCTGCAGACAATGGCAAACCTCAGAGAGTAAAAACTGCCATGAAAAGCTTCGTGAGAACATAAGCCGTTTGGAATCGGCATAAAACATATACATAGGTCCAGTTCTCCATCATTTGTGTTCAAACATTTCACAACACAATTGATCATGAGAAGCTCAGTCAAAGTCCTTTCAAGGACTGAAATGGCCATTTCGTTTTTTTTTTTTTATATCAGGTGTAGTAAGAAGAAACCCAATATTTTTACATCAATTGAAGGCTTTATTTGCTTACTTACTTAGGTGGCCGTAACAACCCGTGTCCGGGTTTCGGCCGACCTCATCACCTCTCCAATCGGATACACGAAGTGCAGTTAGGGCTTCCTCGACCTGGTCCATCCATCGGAGGTATGGGCTCCCTCGTCGTCGTTGACCAGCGACTCTCGCCTCGAGCACCTTTTTCGCTGGAGCTTCATCGTCCATACGATGAACATGACCCATCCAGCGTAGTCGCTGCACAGTTATAAGCTGAACTACGTCAATGTCTTCGTTGAGCTCATACAGCTCGTGGTTCATTCGGATGCGATAGTCATCGCCGACTCGAACAGGACCGAAGATTTTGCGAAAAACTTTTCTCTCGAACACACCCAGAGCAGCTGCGTCAGTTTGCGAAACTACCCATGCCTCAGCGCCATAATGCAGCACAGGTAGAAGCAGCGTCTTGTAGAATGTTAGTTTTGTTGATCGAGAGAGGTCTCTGGAACTTAGAACTCCAGGCTGACTTCGATGTTGTTATTAATGGCGGTGCCAAGGTATACAAACTCCATGATTACTTCAAAGTTGAAGCTGCCGGATGAAACGTGGGAGTCTAGACGCCACGCTCCCTTGTTTGTAGGCAGCATATACTTTGTTTTACCCTCATTTATCGTCAAACCCACTTTGGCTGATTCCTTTTCAATAGCGGCGAAAGCAGCGGTAACATATCTTTTCATTCTGCCGACAATATCAATATCATCAGCGTATGCAAGGAGCTGGACTCCTTTGTAGAAAATGGTGCCATTACGATGCACACCGGCCTTTCATTCGATCCCCTCCATTGTCTGAAACCTCTTTCGGTAGTGAAAGTTTCGGTGAAGTCATTCCCTACCTTGACGGAGCTGCATGTGTTGCTCAACGTCATTCTGCAAAGTCTAATCAACTTTGCAGGTATACCGAACTCAGACATTGTTGCGTATAGGCAATCCCTTCTCGGGCTATCGAACGCAGCTTTGTAATCGACAAAGAGATGATGTGTGTCAATTTGATTTTAGTGGGGTTTTCTCCAGGATTTGTTGTAGCGTGAAATGTGGTCTATGGTGGACTTTCCAGGTCGAAAGCCACACTGACAAGGTCCAATCAGTGTTTTTGTAGTCGGCTTTAATCTTTCACACAGTATGCTTGAGAGAACCTTATATGCGATGGAAATAAGATGGATACCTCGATAGTTGGCGCAGATTGTTGGGTACTCCTTTCTTAAGTATAGGGCAAAGTACGCTGAGATTCCAATCATTGGGCAAGCTTTCCGCTAGAAATATTTTGCTGATGAGCTGATGGGCTAAAACTGGGAGTAGCTGGGGGCCCCGGTGTATGTCTAGCTTCTGCTGGCATATACTGGGCTGACTGGATTGGGCTGGCCCATCGGGGAGTCTGTGGCTGTGGTTTACCACCCATATCGCGGGCAGAGCTATCTAGCTCGGTGTGGTTTGCACTCTCAAACCGGGCGCCATACCCCTTCGTATGGAAGAGGTTCTAGATAAGCCTCCACCCTCACCAAGGGTTGCGAAGTGTCATCACAACATGGAGCTAATTCGGTACCTTTGAATCCTCAAAGGGGCGCTGACCGACGCTTTGTATCGGACCCAATTGTTATGGAACAACGTTGAATTAAGCCTTCACGGCAGGTGTCAACGTTAAACACAACAAATCTACTTGCTGATGCATGCGCCTTATCAATTCATCGCCGCCAGTTTTAAACAATTCAGCTGACAGGCCGTCAGCACCCACTGCTTTATTGTTTTTGAGTCATTGGACAGCAAGTTGAACCTCTTCATGGCTAGGTGGTGGTACTTCCACTCCTTCATCGTTGATTGGTGTCGCTGAACTTCGCTCTCCATGGGCGACATTGGTGGAATCGTCGCCATTAAGTAAATTGGAGGTGTAAATTTAAGGTGTGCCCTTAAAGGGTTCAGAAGTTATGGCGCAAAACGTGTAGTAGTAGTGTTTGTGAAAATTCATAAATACTCCACATTTTACGCCATAACACCTCCATTTTACATCGTTGGAAAGGCAATGAAACGTAAAAAAAAACTAAAGCACCTGTCGCTGCCATAGAATTAAACTTTAAAATAAAGGATGTGTCATTTCACTGCAATTTTTTCAAAAGTTCTTTACTTTTTCCCTAAAATAGAGGACATAACCGTTTCAATTCTTTATTCACGAAAATCGGATTTAAACTGTGCTACGTCGTGTCAAATTAAACCCTATTTTGGTCACGAAAAATGATTCTAATCAAAAAACCAATCCAAGAACAAAATTTGAGCCAAATCGGAGATGGTCTGTGCAACTGATATTACAATCAATGTGAAATGGGCGTTCTATAGCCTACAGCATAGGGCGTCAGACCCTCGACATTGTCGGTCTTGAGTTCGAACCTCGAAGTGATAGACTTTGTTTTCATTTTTTTTTTTTTTGCTAGTTTTTTTTTAATGTAGCAAAACAACCCCTCACCCGTCATTGTTAAGCGCGATCACAAAATAATTTTTTTTGCAAGTGCAAAACGCTCTGTCGACATATTAAACATATTGACATATCATATCAAACTTTTTGATACGAATTATCCTCAACTATGTCAAATTTGCAGCAACACTGTCACCAGTTTGAATGAAATTTTTTGATGTATTAAGTTTTTAATAAAATTTGTTTTTTTATTTTAAAATACAGATATAACAGCTCTGCTGATATTTTATAGCTAAATGTTTTTTATGTTTTCGTATTAGAAAAATAACTTAATTTTTATTGCCGATATTGACACTCGTTGTATTACAAACTATCGTCTATATTGATTTTAAAGTTAAAATTTATCAAGTTTTCTTAAATTCCTTCAAATATTGTTGCACTTTTGCCACTATCAAAACCCAAAGTAACCAGCCCAACTACGTGTTATGCATTTTTTAAAACTACGGCTTGTATATCTTTTCCACCAAACTTTTTCCCATAAAAATGAGGACACCAACTTTAATTTTTAAGCTTGTTTCAAACATTTCCAAAAGTTCCAAACATTTGTAAATTACTGGTTGCGATGTTGTTGATATCTTAACTCCTGCTTTAACCAACTCCTTGCATATTTTAGCTGGATTTTTTGGTGGTAACGTCTAAGAACTCACAGCAAACTTCAGGAATAATTTAAATATTCTTAAAATATATGAAATTAATTATATAAAAAAAAATTGTTCAGGACAATATTAAATGTCTTAAAATAGCGCAATCAATTAGTTTTTTATAGAAAAATTCAGCATTTTTATGATTTGACTTCTATTTAATACTAAGTTGAATTAACGTAATATGCTGTCTATGTGTTCCGTCACGTGTCTGGTATTCTTTTATTTGTGTTAAGTTTATTTCTATTGAGTTTATATGTTATTTGCAAAACACGTTATTATCTGTAAGCTACAAATTATCTTTATTGACATGGTAGTCAATATATTTTTTTTTTGTTCTTAACGCTCTGTATTTCAACAGATGTCGATGTGAAACAGCTGTATAATAAGCAAAAGTGTCGGTAAAACATGAAAGTGCAATATTTTTAAAAAAATTTTGAAATATGAATACCATTGATAATTGACTGAAAAATGTTGTGACAACAGTTGAAAGATGTCATCAATAAATGGAAAATATTAAATAAAAATTTTAAAAAAAGGTTAAACATTTTTTAAATAAATATTATAAGATATTTTCTAGATTTACACAAAAACTTGTTCATCAATTTAAGTACCTACTTGTCGCAAAAACTTGTATCAATTTATATTCAGAAATTTTATTTGTAATTCAGAAAAGATTCAGAAATTCCATTTGAAATTCAGAAAAGATCGATTAGAATTAAAAAAAATATCAAATGGAACTCAGATTCAAATGAAAGATTTAAGAATGAAGGATCAACTGAAATATTCAAGATTGAAAGATCAAAGATCAAAAGATTCATTCAAATCATTTGAAATTCAGAATAAATAAATTGATTGATTGATGTTTCCATAACATTACCACACAAAACCTAAACCTATGGTAATTATAGCGATTAATAAAAAGTATGATTTTTACTTGTTACATTATTTTAAATTATTTGAATTTATATCTATGTAAGTTTAATTTTTATAATAAAAAATAAATCTGAAATAAATCGATCTTTTCTGATTTTCAATTGATGTTTTTTGAATTTGAAATGGAGTTTCTGATTTTCAAATATGAAATTTTTATTTTTTTTTTTTTGTTGCAAAATGATCTGAGCCCTTGCGATAGTGATACGGAGAAGAATTTTGATCTAGATGATGTGTTGTATTAACCAATGGCAGTGACAATAATGCGTATTCTTATTGCCGTTCTTAATCAAACCAGTTCCAACAGGTTTTGTTGGAGTTGACGCAGGGACTTCCTGGGCGCAACATTACAACTGATAGTTTTTCACTACACATTCTTTGGCTCTTGAGTTCTTTAAGAGAAATCAAACTTTGCTTTGCACAAATCTAAACCTTAGATCTAAGGTGATGAAATTTAGATCCAAATTTCGTGGTGTGAATTTTCAAATCTCACACCACGAATTCAGATGCACTTCATTCGATTTCACTTGATCCTTTGGTGTTAACAGTTTATACGTATTTAAATTTTTTTTTTCTGCTTGATGACGTAGGAAGCCATAACAAAATATTTGAAACTTTCCAAGGCTGCTCTCATGGCCCACAGAATATCTCTAATACATTTTCTTACTGTTGGACTGAAAATTAATTCATAAAAGGATCCAACGAGTAGCGCCAGTTTCTTACCACAGAATATAGAAATCGGTCCAATAAATAGTAAGACTGTTCTGGGATGGGTGTGGAGGAAAAAATAAATATTAAGTTAAAATTATGTTCGCCGCTGGTTTTTTCCAGAATGTCCTCCAAACGTTCACCAAATTGAAGTATGGTTTCCCCATAGTTGGTCACACTTATACCACCCTATTGCGTGTTCGGGGATTGGATAGTCGTTCAATAAGTAAAGTGTCGTTAAAAGCTCTGATAAATAATTATATATGAATGTTATAAAGAATTTTTTTTTCTTATTTGTTACTTGAAGGTGTATGCTTTCTCCTAGGTAGAAATGCTCATAAAATTTAGTAACTATATTTTATAGATACGTTTGGAAGGTCAATCACTACAAGAAACATTATTAAATTTGTTCCTCAAATAATTCAAGTTTTTACCACCTTTTTATTGATTTTATTTCCAGGCTAGCAATCTCGTCTATTAAACTATGAAAATTTTTTATTCGTTTAGTTTTAAAGTTTCAAAACATGCGTTCGCATAACAGAAAGCAAAATTTTTATATCTGTCGAACTGTTTTATTTCCATTTTCTGTCAAACTCGTATGAAAACTTTTTATGATTGTTTTATAAAAAGCAAAAACTAGTTTCTTTCATTTGTTTGACGAAGTATTCGTGTAAAATCAGTTTGTTTCGCATTAGAGAAAGTGGCTGTAAGTCTAAAATAAGAAAAGATACACATATTGATGTTTATAAGGCCGGGTCAAATTGTTCAAAAGAAAAAAAAATTAACAAAGAGTATAGCAAAAAATAAATCGACGGGCAATTCTAAGAAAATTTACTCAAGAAACCATTGGTCTGAAGTCAATATCAAGCTGCCGGAAAATTGTTTAAAGTTCGCAAGTCGGAAAAAATATAAGGTTTGTTCATGTACTTTTCTTGCAGAGAGATAGTAAAAGAAGAATTGACAAAAGAAATGTCAAAAACTCAAAAATTCTACAGAAAACTTCTAGAAACTTGCAAACTAACAGCTGATCAAAACCCAAAAAATTTATGTACATTCGAGTGTTTTTAAAATATTTAGAACTACGAAAATTAATAAAATGGAGCCATATAAAATAAATTTAAATTGTTCGCCAAAGACTTCTAAGCACAAATGTTTGTTTAGCCATCCATTTTAATAGGAAATCCACAAGAAATAACTTTTGACAGCTTGTGTTTTTTTGACAAATAATTTTTTCGGTAGCTGCAAGTTCTTGCAAGTAGAAATTTTGCTAGCAGAAACTTGTAGTTACTTTTTTCTCTCTCACTTTTTTTACGCTCTTGTCGTCTTCTCTCGTTACAAGCTTTTCGAGTACGTGAACGCTTTACTAGTAAAAACTTGTAACAGTTTGTAAAAAATGTGCACCAATTTTTTGTTAGTGAACAAACCTATATTCTCATACAAATGAGATTAAAATATTTTTAAAACTTTTATAAAAACTGCTCAGTGGGGTTATTTAGACGAGGAATCTATTTTAGTTATTTATTTTGTTTTCTAAGGCAACCGCCAGGGTACGCTACAATAGAATTTTTTGTTTGTTTTTCTATTTGAAAGAAAAAATTCGCGTATAATTCATGAATACCTTTTAGCAAGACCCCATTTGAAGATTAAAAAGTTTGTTGTTTGATAAAATAATGGAAATTCGTCAAGCAGCTATAAGAAAAATAGTTCATATTAGAGAGAATTTGTGGAATCCAAACGAAGTTAGACCGTATAAAAAACCAATTATCAATTTTAATTGGAAAGATTATTTCGATATGATTAATTTGAATGATGACAAAATTTAATTTGGCCCTGCATTTATAGCATATATTTCATACAAGCATTTGGTACAGTACATTTGGTTTTCCAGATCTATCGTTTCTTCACCCCAAAATGGAAAGTAAGAAAGATTTACAAAACTTATGAATTTCTTAAAAAAAAATGTTTAAATAATCAAAACTAGTGATATTTATGTTAGATAAACTCAAATTCCTCTTATTATTGTATTTTAATTGCATAAAAATAAATTTTTAAAAATGAAAAAATAACGATTTTTTTCCTTAAAAAAAAAAAAAAAAAAAATTCTATTGTAGCGCCCTCTGGCGGTTGCCATAGAAAAATATACATAAATAAAATAGATTCCTCATCTAAAACACCTCCATGATAAGTTTTTATACAAAAATTAATTTCATTTGTATGAGAATGTATTTTTTTCGACTTGCAAACTTAAACGAATTTTCCGGTAGACCAATGATTTCTTGGGCAAAGTTTCTAAGGATTGCCCGTAGATTTCTTTTTTATTATACTCTTTGTTGCCAAAAAATAAAAAATTTGACCCGGCCTAATGTTTATGCTTTACAATTCTCACATTTTGTTACAAATGTTATCTCGATGGAAAGAAGATATCAAAATACCTTTCTTACAAGGTCGTGTTCAAAGAAATCCAATTAGGAATTCATCTTTTAGAGTGGCTTGAAGAAAGAGAAAATATCATTATTAGTAAAAAAAAGAAGTTTTTCATTTGCGTTACTTAGAAGCGTGGATTATAAAGGAAAAGTAACAAGTGTTTTCTTCTAGTTACACTATCCTGGTTTGGTTATGACTATGTCAATTTCATTGGTCAATTGCTGTCAATCAAATGAAAAATGCCAACACGTTGGCATTTGAACAATGTTTGACAATGCAGAAAAATTAAAAACAATTGAATTATCGGATTGAGGTATACAAAAGATTTAGAATAATTTTATTTCGGTGATATTTTAATTGATTAAGTTGTATGTCGTCATACAACTGACATAGTGAAAACCAGGCTTTAAGAAGTGATTTTGATGAGTCTACATTTTTTTAAGTAAAAGTAAGCCCAGCGCTTATTTTTTCAGGAATATGAAAATTGTGATATGATATGTTCGAGTTGTGGTGACGTTCGGCGTCATTTCTGCTGGTACAAGAACAATGGAATGCAGTAAACCACTTCTAAGCCATTGAAATTGATGGTAAGTGCCCATAGTATTTATCAAGCCTTTCATTTTGATTCGCTGATGGTTTTTTTACCCAAACAAAATTGTGGGTGATGATCACACGGAATTCACTATTTTCCATTTTCATCGAAATTTACGAAGTTGTTTGCTTTCAATGGCTGTCAAACACAAACTTAACGCAGTTTGCTGAAAACTTGACAGTATTCTATAAACAAAATGTAGTTGATAGGACGAGTATTGCATTTTAAGTTAATGTGCGGGAAATTAAAAAATTCACTGATTTCTCAAAAAGCCTAAGTGAATCTAATGAGTTAAGTTTCAACATAAAGCTTATTACTTAATTGCTTTGGGGAGCGGCAAGCCCCCATGCATACTTTTGGGAATATTTCCTTTCAATTATTATTTTCGAAATGTAATACTTCATAAATTTCCAGAAGTTATTCGATATTTTTTTTTTTCTGAGGAAACTATACACAATTAAAGACCCATACAGCTCTAAGCCTCCAACGATGCATCTGCAAATTGGGCTATTGCTTTGACGATATTCGATCAGATCACATTTCTTTTTAAGAAGAATTCCACATAAATCACGTTGATGAGCTGTAAACGGCACAATTTCTTAATTCTTGAAAAACTCTATTCATGTGCGATAAAATAGAGTTCCCAGAAGTATCCGACCTGCAGACGTGCAGATAGCGGTTGTTGCTTTAAAAAATTACTATTGTAGAAAATACTTTTAGTATTTGTTTGGCAGCCATTATAAGTGAAAGCTCTCAGTGAATTTGTAAGCATGGAAAAAATTGCTTATCGTTTTGTGAAACAATACCTTCATTTGAAAGGTCTAAGTTCAACCAATGGCCCTGCATGGTCATATGAGCATTCTTGATATTGTATATAGAGATATCAGGGAGGCGAGTATGCCTATGGACGGAAGGCAGAGAGTAAGGATAACAGAAAAATGTTATAAAACTCTTATAACAGATGGTGACGTCTGTGAAGAAATCGCTAGTAAAGATATCAGTATATTCACAGAAGGCTCTCTGATGAGTGGCAGAGCCGGGACAGGAGTTTACTCAGAAGAGTTGAGCCTATCCTGTGTACTGAGGTTAGGAAGGTTTGTGTCTGTGTACCAGACGGAAATGCTTGCTGTGGTGCATGCACTGGACCACCTGATAGATGACCGGGTCAATGGCAAGAAAATTGTCATTGCCCTTGGCAATCAGTCGGTGATTAGGTGCATGCAGCGTACAGGCGTCACTTCCAGGCTGGCCATAGAGTGTCTAACCAAACTCAATAGGTGCGCTCAGACAAATGAGCTCACACTTATTTGGGTGAGAGGACATTCTGGCATAGAACAGAATGGAAATGCTGATTCTTTAGCGAGAGAAGGATCAGCAGAAGAGCTCTGTGGACCAGAGCCACGTATCGCCATAGCCGACAAAATGGTGGCAGGCCTTATTAAACAATGGACGGACTCGGAACACCGTACAAGGTGGGAAGAAGCTATTAATTGTAGGCAGTCGAAGGCGGCCGTGATGTGGTCCGTCTGCAAAAGTTATTCGTTACAATCGAAGAACTTTAAGCTGGCTTACTGCACTGCTCACATGACACGATCCCTATATGTACCATCTCAGGAAGATGACTCTGAGTGAGGACGATGCGTGTAAGTTATGCTTAGAGGAGCCGGAAACGGCAGCACACATTCTGTGCCAGTGCCCGGCGTTGGCAAGCATAAGATTGACCATTCTGGGACGTCCATTTATTGGCGAAGCCGAGATTGGTCAACTGACCTACAAGGATATGCTTGAGGTGAAAAAGGATGCTTATGTAAATAGCATGCTCACGTATGAGGGCTCCGAGCGGTAGCATCCTTGTCCTATGGGGACGAAAAGGGACCCACTGTGGTCCGCTTCGGCTAATCCCCAATTTATTATTATAAGTTCAACCAATATCAAAGACGAGCTAGATTCTATTCTGGGAAGCTTACAACAGTAAAATATTGGATGACAGAGCTTAAACAAGACCGTATGAGCTGCCAAGACGAACATCGAAGTAGCCGACCACATGAGGTAACTACGCCAGATATGCTCAAGAAAATCTACAAAATGGTATTGGATGACCGTCGATTGAAAGTGCGCGAGCAAGCAGACATGGTAGGCATTTTAAAAAGTGCTGTACATCGCATATTCACTGAAGTTTTGGACATGAGAAATCTGTGCGCAAAATGGATGCCGCGTTTGCTCACAATGGAACAAAAACAACGTCGTCAGGATGTTTCAATCGATTGTATGGCGATGTTCCACAGCAATTAAGCCGAGTTTTTGCGTCGATTCATAAGCTTGGATGAAACATGGGTCCATCACTTCACACCTGTGACGAAGGAACAGTCAAAACAATGGACTGAAAGGGAAGAATCGGCTCCAAGAAATGCGAAGACCGTTCTACCTGCAGGCAAGGTCATGACTTAATTTTTTTTGGAATGTGCGTGGGATGATTTTTATTGATTATCTTCAAAAAAGAAAAGCAATCAACGGCGGGTATTATGCGACCTTATTCTAGCGTTTGAGTGATGAAACCAAGAAAAAACGGCCGCATTTGGCGAAAACGTAAGTAATGTTTTATCAGGACAATGCACCAGTTCACACATCCACTATTGCGGTGACCAAAATCAATAAATTAAAGTTCAATTAAGCCCCCTCGGAATATTTTTTTTTCCAAACTTGAAATATGGCTCGGTGGGAAGAGATAAGCCAATAATGAAGAGGTGGAATCTGCGGATGATGGCTATTTTGAGGAGCTCGACGGTTCTCACTTTAAACACGGTATCAAAGCTATTGCACATCGCTGGGAAAAGTGTGTCGAGCTGAAAGGAGAATATGTTGGAAAATAAAAATATTTGTTCCCAAATTTATTGTATTTTCTTTGTTAGGTCGGGTGCTTTTGGAACCACCCTCGTATATAATTTTAATTATAAATAGTGCAGGTAAATCCATCCAAACAGATATTTCTTATCGAAAGAGCGGTCTTCTGCACAAAGATGAATTTCTATTAAATTTAAAGCTTGTGATTGATGAAAAAATTTTTTTTAAAAATATTGGCAACTACATAAATTCCAAAATATTTCAAAAATAAACAATTTCCAGCAAACACAAACGTCCTTCAGGTTTGCAGCGCCAACAAATCGCTCATGTTAACACGCCAGAGACAGCACAAAAACAACAACAACAAAAGTTCAGCCGCAGACAGTCAAAATGGTTGGTTATTCAATTAGACAGACACTTACTTATAGACAGACAGACGAACAAGCAGACAGATATACACATACATACTGCAAGTTTAACACAAACAACATGGAAAAGTTACGGTTTCATGCATTCGTCCGCGCAGAAGAAACGTCAAAATTATTTATTGCTTTATGTTTTTTTTATTGTTGTTGGTTTTTTTTTTTTGCCACAACCGGCAATAAAACAGCAATAACAATAACAAAAGCAACAACAAAAAAAAAGTAGCAAATAAATAAATATAAGGGAAAAATATTAAAACATAGCAGGGAGTGAGTTGAGCAATATTGCGAGTACAACAGCAACAACAAAAATAACAACAACAAATATGAGACGGGTAGAAATTGTTATAACAACTATCAGAATACCCTTAAATGGTGTCCATCAACGTCCTGTGCGAGTGGCGGTATGTGTTATCCTGGGTGTTTTGATGTTGTGTTTGTTGTTGGTACATTCAACCCCAGTAAAGGCCCGCTTTTTGTAACAGGACAAATTCGACAACACAATAAAACGAAAAAAAAGTCGACGAGATTGCGCGCTGTCACTTTCGTTTAACTTATCAAAATTGACACTAGATGGTTGAGTATTGCGGCCAGAGTCAACGGCGAGAAGTTAAGGGGTGGCCTTTGGGATGGAAAAAAAAAAATAAACATATGTACCAGCAACACCTCGCTAACTGTGTCGTGCAGGAGCACGCAACGTATACGCTAACCTTCAGCTGCGGTTAGCAAAGCTTGTCGAAGAGACGCCAGCAGCCAGACAGGCAGGCAATGCATTTTTGGCGTCAATGTTTGAATATGAGAATTAGTTTGGTTACATTTTTTCTAAATATATAACTAAAATTAGGCTAAATTATTAACTATTTCTAAACTATATTTGAACTACTCAGGCAAAATTTAATGTCTTATTTTTCACCTCACCTCTCCTCTAGCAATTTTTTATCCTCAACATATAACCGCCATTAAAAAAAAATAATATTTTACAAAAAAATTAACTGTCAAATTAAATTTCAATTTCCAAAAGCAATGAAGATAAATCGTCAACGAACTCGTCTGCACCAAAATTCACAAAAAAAAAAAAAAAGGAAGCTTTTTATTTATGAAACATTATCGAAATATCGTTTATTGAATATTTATAAGCTACTCGTATTCATTTCATTCTAATTTATTATATAATTTAAGCTTAAATCTAGTTTTTGTTGGACATATGCGGCTGTTATCGCAGTCGTTCTCGTTTTCAACATTTTCGTCGTCGAATTAGCATAAAAGTTTTAAGTTATAATTTTATTTTGGTGCGTCTTTGAAATGGGTTTAAAAGCATTTTTAAGTTTGTATTTCCTCTCAGGTTGTTCTTCTAATCGACAGTTGAAGTTAGTGTTAAATTTATAAGTCAAACAGCTGTTAGCGGCACTTTGAAATCTTTTATCGTTGCTTTGTTGCTGTTGTTGGCGCCATTATTTAAAGTGACAGTTTTTGAGCATAACTTCTGTATCTATCTTAATAGCTTTTACTTATTAATTGTGAACTAATTTCATTGTCATAAATTAAGTACTATTGTTTATTATAATATTCCTAGATTAAAAGTGAAATTTTAAGTGTTGCTTATTAAAATGTTTTTTTTCCTCTTTTTTATTTCATTATTTTGTAGACTGAGCTGCGTTCGTGCGCAGCGTGTGGCGAGCCGATCTCGGATAGATTTTTTCTCGAGGTTGGTGGCTGCTCCTGGCATGCAACGTGTCTGCGGTGCTGCATTTGTCTGAGCCCGCTGGACCGGCAGCAGTCGTGTTTTATCAGGGAGCGGCAGGTCTACTGCAAGGCGGACTATGGCAAGTATGTATTTTTTCTTCCAAAAAAAAAAAAAAATTATTAAAGTTATTACGTTTTTTCCTTTACTTTGAATTTCTTTAAATATGGGAAATATTCACCTGTAACCTTTTATATAGGAAAGTAACTACGGTTAATCATTGCATAGATCTATATTTTGTGAATCTTAAATTAAATTTTATGTTTAGATATGGGTCGACTTTTATAATCAAAAACCGAGAGGAAGTTCTGGATATCACGCTAGCATCTGAACTCTTCTCGGAGGACATTTATTCATGGAAGGTTTTAAAAGAACATTCGTTCTCAGACCATAGGTATATAGCATCCGGCTGGGAAGAAACCAATCGATCCTTGCCTCAAAAAACAAAAAATATACGCAAGACAAATTGGAGATGTTATAATAAACTTATCAGGCTATCGCTAAATTCAGATACTTCTCCCCCCCGTGACAAGCAAAGAAGACTTAGACCTTCTGGCACTAAACTTCACCAAGAAATGTTCGGATTAAAAAATCCCGTAAACCAGTATGGTGGTCTCGGGAGATTGAAATAATCTTAAAAGACTGTCGTAGAAACTTCAACTACGCAATGCGTAGCAATAGTGAGGGCTCATAGAAGATAAATAAGTCCAAACTAGGCGTTTACAAAACTGCAGTCAAGAAAGCAAAGAGAGCCTCTTGGTCCTCTTCTTTACAGAAATAGAAAACACTTCCGAAGCCTCAAGGCTTAGAAAAATACTATCAAAATCCCCAACAGCACCGAGCTTTCTTCAAAAGAAAGATGGCACTTGGACAGACTCATGTATCGAAACCTTAGATACACTTATCGACGCAAATTTTCCTGGTAGTGTGCACACTGACAATTCCTGCTTCCAATCATCCCCCTCTGGCCTTACACCTCAACAGATCCAGGAGTTCTCTATGTTCCGATGGCATTATACCAGCTCAATTCCACTATAGCTTCAATACAATAGTACCCTGGCTTCAGGCAATCTACTATGACTGCCTACTTCTTTATTATATCATTATACACTCAGTTCTCTTTTTACACGGTAGATACGTTCCCAAAGATTTCGTGCAAAAAAAAATCGTGTAAAAAATGCATTGCACTTATGGAAAAGTAGAAGATTGGTTCCAAATTTAACAAATCTGTAGAAATAATACAAGAAACCATTTTTAAACTCATATTGGAGCGTTATAGCTAATATTTGCGTATATTTTTATTTCATAAACTTATAAAAGAATGCAAAAAAAACAATTTCATAAACTTATAAAAGAATGAAAAAAAAAAACAATTTCAGAAACTTAGAAAAGAATGCAAAAAAACAATATAGTACACATACAATACAATAGGGACGACTGTTGACATGCATGTTTACACGCGGCAGCACGGGAGTATAATAAAAATTAAAAATTTTATAGCGGTGAAAACTGTTAGTACTAAAATTGTTATTTTCAGAACTTGGGTAAATCGTGTTAAATCAAAATAAAGCGCGTAAAAACAAAATAAAGATTTATTAAGATTTTTTAAGTGTTAAATCAAATTCTTGTTAAAAAAAAAAGTCGTGTAAAAACAGAACTGAGTGTATATCATCATATATCATTATATATAATTATATAATATATATATAATTATATAATATAATTATATAATTAAAGCCACATTTATACTGAAAGCGGGCAAATCCTCTCACACTAAACTGAATGACTTTAGACTTATAAGCCTCTCCTACTTTTTGGTTAAAATACTGGAGAGACTTATTGGACTTCTTCTTAAGCCGAAACTTGATAGGCTTCTGTCACCCCAACATGTCTATATTCATGACATATATATAAAGTCAGATCTACAGAGACAGCTCTCCACTCTTTTGTATCTACAATCGAAAAATCACTTGTGAACAAAGAATAGAAAGAAGCGCTTGCTGCTTTTGTAGACAAAGCAGGAGCATTCAATAACGTCCTTCCATGTGTGATCACCTCTGCCTTGTCTGAACTGGGGGTGGAAGATTCTCTTGTGAGTTTTATACATCAGATGCTCTTGGGCAAGGGGGTGAACTCAAAACTGGCAGAGGTACTCCGCAGGGGGAGTCCTGTCTCTGCTTCTGTGGTCCATGACGCTTGACCAGCTGTTGCGTATCATGGAGGGGGAAGGCTGCAAGGTTATTGCTGACGACATCGTAATCGTATTTAGTGGAAAATTTCCTCAGACTCTCTGTCATCTCATGGAGAGAGCACTCTCAATCCTTTCGAAATGGGCATCCTCTTGTGGTTTAAGTGTAAGCCCGGAGAAAACAGATCGCATTCTTTTTACTAGGAAATATAAAATACCCAACTTAGAACCTCCGCATCTAAGCGGCACGAGGTTGCTCTTAAGTGACAGCACGAAATACCTAGAAGTTATTCTGGATAAGAAGCTTATCTGGAACGAAAATATAAAGGAATGTATTAAAAAGGAAAACATAGCTCTTTTTGCGTCTAAAAAATCGATAAATAGTACGCTGGATTTATACAGCAATTGTACGCCCTATACTTATGTATGGCTCACTGGTATGGTGGAGGGCCCTTGATAAGACAACTACTCTTCAGAAATTTGAAAAAGTTTAAAGACGTGCAAGTCTATGTATTACCGGGGCATTGTCCACAGCACCTACTAACGCATTGAATGTCATGCTTCACCTTGATATCTCCTCCTCTTGATATCTTTGCCAGGGAATGTGCTAACACAGCAGCTTCAGACTAAGAGCATCTGGAAATTGGATGGGTAATGGCTGCGGTCACACAGTTATTACAATTATTATGAACTCCTCTGTCCCCGGACAGAACAGACTACTGTGTGCGTTGCTTAAGTCTTGAAAAGAACTACGAAGTTCTAAAAAAATAAAAATCTTTACAGATGGGTTCAAGCTTCGAGAATAAGTAGGGAGAGGTATTTACTCCCTAGAACTTGAAATCAAAGTGCCCTTTCGACTTCCAAATTATTGTAGTGTCTACCAAGCGGAGATGATGAAGACCTTGAAGGAAAAAGCATTTTCATCTATTCAGATAGTCAAGCTGCGGTTAAGGCACTGAACTCACATATTGACAACTCTAAAACTCTCACTGAGTGCCGCAGATCTCTTAACGAGATGTCAAGGCTATTCAGGATCCACCTCGTATGGGTTCCGGGTACCCAGGGATACACAGGGATATCGAGGGTAATAATTTGGCCGACGATTTGGCAAGAAAGAATTCGACCTTGAACACCCTCTTAAATGAGTACTTTGTTGGTATACCCATAACCTCCTATAAACTCCAGTGCAGGAACAAATCTTTAAGTCTTGCACGAGAACGCTGGGAACACCTTGATACATGTAGGACTGCTAAGCTAACGTGGCCTTCCTACGACTTAAAATGCGCACCATTTTACTGCTTGAGTTAAACAGGGTAAGCCTATCAAAAATATCATAGTAGGAATCCTCACGGGCCACTGCCTAATCGGAATGCATGCTCTTCGGTTAGGACATAGCAAATGACTTTTGTAGAAAGTAGAAATTGTTCAGCTTCTCCTCTGCGAATGTCCAACCCTTACTGAAAGGAGAATGACGTCGTCTACCGACTCGGTCATATTAACCTAACCTAACCTAACATAACCTATGGGCATTTCCAATTTGGCTTACGTACGATTTGTACGAAAAAATATTAAAAAAATTAATAAAAAAGTCAAATTTTTAAAAAAGGTTTTTATATTTGCGTTTTTTATATTTATTACACCGAAAAAAGGCATGTCTTAAAATTGATCACGATGTTATCATTTTGAAATTGTATTTTTTTTTTTAGAAAATTTTTGAATTTTTTCAATATCCACATATAAATTGATAACATTTTATTGTTATTTTGACGAAATTCATTTTAAGCTACTTTTTGATCACAAAGTTTTCTATTTAATAACATTTTGTGATCAAAAAATTAAAACAAATGAAAAATAATTAAAAATAACAACATAATGTTATAAATTTATATGTGAATATTTAAGAAATTCAAAAATTTTATATGAAAAAATACAATAACATTGTGTTCAATTTTAAAACATGTTAATTTTTTTCAGTGTAGTAGTAATTACTTACTTACTTAGCTGGTCGTAACAACCCGTGTCCGGGTTTTGGCCAACCTCATCAGCTCTCTTCAGGCGCCTCTGCTTTGCGCGTGCCTTGTCCAATCGGATACACCAAGTGTGGTTAGGGCTTCCTCAGCTTAGTCCATCCATCGGAGGCATGGTCTCCCTCGTCGTAGTTGACCAGCGACCCTTGCCTCGAGCACTTTTTTCGATAGAGCTTCGTCGTCCATACGATGGACATGACCCAGCCAGCGTAGTCGCTTCACAGCTATACGCCGAATTACGTCAATGACTTCGTAGAGCTTATACAGCTCGTGGTTCATTAGGATGCGATAGTCATCGCCGACTCGAAAAGGACCGGAGATTTTGCGAAGAACTTTTCTCTCGAACACCCCCAGAGCAGCTGCGTCAGTTAGCGAAACTACCCATGCCTAAGCGCCATAAAGCAGCACAGGTAGAACGAGCGTCTTGAAGAGTGATAGTTTTGTCGATCGAGAGAGGGCTCTTGAACTTAGTTGCTTACTGAGCCCGTAGTAGCACCTATTAGCAATTATTGTTCTTCGCTTTATCCAGACTGACTTCGTTGTTGTTATTAATGGCGGTGCCAAGGTAAACAAACTTCTTGACTACTTCAAAGTTATAGCTGCCGGATGAAACGTGGGAGTCTAGACGCAGCACTCCCTTGTTTGTAGACAGCATATACTTTGTCTTACCCTCATTTATCGTCAAACCCACTTTGGTTGATTCCTTTTCGATAGCGGCGAAAGCAGCGATAACATCTCTCTTGGTTCTGCCGACAATATCAATATCATCAGCGTATGCAAGGAGCTGGACACCTTTGTAGAAAATGGTGCCATTATGATGCACTGGCCTTTCGTACGATCCTCTCCATGATAATGTTAAAGAGATCGCAAGACAGTGGATCGCCTTGTCTGAAACCTCTTTCGGTATTAAAGGTTTTGGAGAGGTAATTCCTACATTGACGGAGCTGCGTGTGTTGCTTAACGTCATTCTGCAAAGTCTAATCAACTTTGCAGGTATACCGAACTCAGACATTGTATCGAACGCAGCTTTAAAATCGACAAAGAGATGGTGTGTGTCAATTTGATTTTTGTGGGTTTTCTCCAGGATTTGTCGTAGTGTGAAAATCTGGTATATGGTGGACTTTCCAGGTCGAAAGCCACACTGATAAGGTCCAATCAGTGTTTTTGTAATCGGCTTCAATCTTTCACACAGTTCACTTTAGAGAACATTATATGCGATGGAAATAAGACTGATTCCTCTATAACTGGCGCAGATTAGTAATTTGGCGAAGTAGTAGTAATTAAGTAGTACTATTTTAAGTAAAAGAATTATAACAATCGATCCTAAGGATTTAAAGATATAAGCAAAACTATGCTATGGCGTGACGTAACAAAAAACATAAAGAGTTTTCAACTTGAATTACAAAATTTGCAGAACTCTAAGAATTAGGCAAACCTTTTTGTATGAAACCTTTTTTAGAATTTTTTGAAATAATACGAGTATAAGTTCATTTTCTAAATACCCAGCAAACCATAGTTGACGACTTGGTCGAAATTCCGACTAATTCGTAACTATTTCGAGCTGTCTTAAAGAAATCGTTACAATTTCTTTACGCAAATATCGGAACAGTTTCACTTTTTATACGAATTTATATAGAATTTCGTTATGCGACTGTTTGTGCGACATATTGAAATACAAACAGAGTAAAATATCCTTTCTTTCGAACTCTCTGAACGAAATTGTATTTTGATTGTAACAGTTTCGTTAAGACTCGTTACGAAAACGTTACGGCATTTCGTTACGAAGTCGTGTCAACCCCTTCATACGATATTCTTTACGATTTCGTAACGAAATCGAATTCCAAAATCAGAAAGATTGCAAAATGTTTGTTACGATTTCGTTAAGAATATTTCGAAATCTTTTCGATTTTGAAATTCGATTACGTTGCGAAATCGTTACGAAAACCGTATGAAGGGGCTTTCACGACTTCGTAACGATTTCGTAACGAGTCATAACGAAAATGTTACGAAGAAGTTACGATTTCGTTCAGACAGTTCGAAAGAAATGATATTTTACTCTGTTAGAATTTTACTAAAATAAAAACGTGTACGAAACATTTACTAAAAAGTAAAATTATATTAGTGAAACCGTGAAGATGACTTGATCATCATGATAAATAAGGTTTTGTTCAAATTGCTTAAATCAATAAAATTTAAATGTTTCTCTAAGATAATATCATTAAATAATAAGTTTTTAACAACTTTTTTTTTTCGGGTGACGGTGGACTTTTTCTCTGGAAAAAACATCTTCTTATTTATAATGGAGAAAATGATAAAACCTTTTACTTACAACATACAGCTTTACAACAACTTGCGAATTGCTTAATTTTTAAAAAATGTATTGACAAAAAATGTTCATTTAATGGAGAAATACTCGTTTTATTAATTAAAAGCAATGTAAGCATAACAAGTTTATTTTTGTTTGAATTAATAAAATATTTCGTCTTTTACGTAGTTGTTTTTTCTAAAATTATTCGACATCCTTTTCACTGACAAAAAAATTAGTCCCTTATGTTACGAGGCTTTCACTGGCTCGTTTTTGTTGTATTTGGTGACGAGAATATCATGAAAGTGAATTCACGGATTTTTTGACAAAAAATGGCATTTTTACCATCAATCATTCACCATGCCCACCTGACATGGCTCTTTGTGACTCTTACCTATTCAGAAAATTGCATTTGGTCATGAAAGGAAATCAGTATAAGGACAGAAAAGGCATTAAAAAGTAGACGACCGCCATCCTCAACATGCTTACAAAATCATTTGTGTATTGAGTCGGAAGAAGATTATTTTGAAGCCTGAATGATTTTTGTGAAAATACATATTAGCTCTCTTTTTTTTAAAAAAGTTCGGAAACTTTTGAAAACCACCCTGTAGAACAATTGTCATACGTGACCAAAAACCTGGATGGTTCTACTCATCATTCAATTATGGACGGTTTAGGAAGATGCTAGTATAACTTCCGTTTTTGTTTCTCATTTAACCAATTCCTGCTTGTTTCAAGAAAAAATATAGAAGTAAACCGTGTGGTTAATCCACTGTATGTTTAATTTTGTGAGTAACTGTACGCACAAAATATTAACCAAAAATTGCAATAATATTGAATGCTATCACTAATTCTTCTGTACCACATAACGTTTATATTCCATTTATGTTTCCAATACTTATTTACAGACTTTAGCTGCTAACATTTACTAATGGAAGTTGATGCTGTGTCTGTGTATACAGGTGTTGGCACATTTTTTTCCCACACTCTAATAACCTGTATTTATCATCGTGTTTAACTTTTTATTGATTCTTATAATTTGTCACATATTTCTTCTGATTCAACAATTTAATCCGTTACACAAACATCCAACCAAAATTTTGATAACATCAACAATATTCAGGGTAGATATCAAAAATGGGAAAAACTTGGTAACAAAATAATAATGAAAAAAAAATTGAACTTTGTTGCAACTTGCTACGTTCTCAAAACAGATGCGCTGTTTTTATTACAACTTTCAATGGGCCATGAGTTGGAATTTTAATGAGTTGAGTTGAGCTAAGTTGATGTTGTTGTCTCCAAGGGAAACAAACATAAACACTTCATCGGCAGCGTCATCATTATCATTATAATAATCATCGTCATCAGCAACTCAACTTGAAGTCAGAAAAATACAAGTATTTAAACTATATAGAAAAATATTTACTTTTCCAGTTAAGAATTTTAAGTTACGATAACAAAGCTTCGAAGTTTGAAAGAGGACAAAAAAAAAAAACTTCTTTCAAATGAAGCAACTACTGAGTAAAGTGCAATTCATTGCATTGCGTTTATGTTGTTAGGTGAGCCAGACAAGGTTTGGCAACGATAACCAGCACTTCCGGTGTTAAGTGTTGTTGTCATTGATTTAAACGCATTTCAAATGCAACGACATGATTTAGGACTGATTTATGGACAAAATATACAGTTTTATAGAGTTTAAAGCACGTTCATGAGTAGCTGTTGTATTTGAAAAAGCTTGCTCCAGCTTCTTCTCACTCTTCAAGCTGTTCTTCAATTATTTAGTTTATTTAGTTATTTAAAGATACCAAAGCTTGATAGAGTTCAACTGATTTTGTCGTGTTTATCTTTGCAGAAATTTTGGCGCAAAATGTTCCAAATGCTGTCGTGGTATTTCCGCTTCCGATTGGGTGCGACGTGCACGTGATTTAGTCTTTCACCTAGCGTGCTTTGCCTGCGATCAATGTGGTCGTCAACTATCCACCGGCGAACAGTTCGCACTCATGGAGGATAGAGTGCTGTGCAAGGCGCACTATCTGGAGACAGTTGAAGGTGGCACCACATCAAGTGACGGTAAGTTACAATTTAATCTTGACAATTTATAGTATACGGACTACACGAGACGACATAGTGTTGGAGTTTTTTTTTATTTCAGTACCAACTTCTTTTGGATGTGAACAATTGTGTCTTTAATAATGTTAGATCAAAACCTGAGTAAAATAAAAATTTCCTTTCAAACCTAATATCAAACATTTCTCTCGCCTATATAGAGGTCATTGCTGAACTTTTGGGCCAAACAGCAGCTGTACAAGGGTCGAACAGCGGCCGTTTTGAGATAATTTCAACTGTGGTCGAAGCCTGCGTTTTAAAGCAATTTAAAATGTTTTTACAACAAAGTGCTAAAGCAGACCCTACTGCAATTGAACTGATTATAAGTAAGCA
The DNA here is from genome assembly GCA_914767935.1 of Coremacera marginata. NCBI lineage: Eukaryota > Metazoa > Arthropoda > Insecta > Diptera > Sciomyzidae > Coremacera > Coremacera marginata. The sequence goes on from OU612047.1 coordinate 59,241,836, forward strand.
CTTTATTTGCTGACAAATACTTGCTTGGATAGCCCTGCAATCTAAAAAGTTCATTTATTAATGTGTGGGTTATTGATTCGACTCCTGGCGCAGATATTGATAATTATTACCTTTTTCTTCATTATTAAAACAAAAAAGTGTGATGAAATTTTAGTTTTTTTTTTTTGTTTTGATAGAGTGATTTCATTGTGAAATTTTTATTGTTATTGTTATAGTTGATTTGATTTAATAATTTTAAGCATTATTAAACTTTACCCAATCTGAGCTTCGAATCGTTTCCGAACAATTCCGCGCACAAGAAGCAATGCTTTCAACATCAGCATCGTCGTGTTAGGGTTGTTTTTGTTGCCACGTATGCGTTTGCTGTTGAATAACTAACAGCGGCTGTACAACGGGCATACAGCAGCCGTTTTGAAGCAATGTTTCAACCAGAGATCTGCAGCGTTGTATTTCTTGAATACTTAATTCCTTCCCTTTTTTTATTTTGTATGACTCAAACTCATTAATACCGCGTAAAATATGTAACGCCACCGCATTGACTCGGAGACAAATTGGTGTTGATTTAGACGATTACGCCAATGCCAAACGCTATGCGGCATTTGAATTTCGTATAAGCGAGGGTACTTATGATCGATGGCACAAACAAAAAATCAATGCTAGCACCGCAACCACCGCATAAAATATTCATCGCCACAGAATTGACTCAAAACTCAAATGGATGTTGCGGTGTAAGCATGAGAATGAGCAATATTCTGTCTCCCTTGGTCTTGGGCTGTGCGTTGTTGTTGTTTTTGCCCTTGGCTGTACGTTGCTATATTTGTTATGATCGTTGTTGGTATATTTAGATAGGATGTTTTCGGGTTTTTGTGTATATCTAACTTGTGTTAAAATAATAATTTTGTGATTTTTGGTGCGATGACCTCCAGAAGAGACATTAGATCCCTCTAGGGTTTAATTTGGGAGAGATATGAACTATAATCGACATTTTTCTTAATGTTTTGTGGTTTTGTAGGGGACCCTACAAGAGTGGTAAAAACGGGTTGGGTGAGTTCGGAAGAAATATTAAAGGAAGAAAAATAAAACACCAGATATGAATAATAATCCACTTTAGAAAAATGCTGATTATAGCTCATATATCTCCCTACTTGCTGACTCTATTCATTTTACTCCGTCAACATTTCTACTCAACGCACCATATCTGCCATCCTGCTAATGGACCCACTACAAAAAATTAAGAAAAATATCGATTTGAAATCATATCTCTCCCAAACTAAACCCTAGAGGGATCTAATGTATAAGCTGGTCCTTTAATTTTCCCCGACTACTCATGCTCATACTAATACTCACACCGCAACATTTGTGCTCTGAGTACTATTGCTAGAATTTTAATTTAGCAAAACGGGACAAAAGCAAAATTTTCCAAAAAAAAAAAGAAAATGATTTTGGAAACTTTTACAGGATAATTCAAAAAAGTTAATAGTACCTAAAACAACATTATTTATTTATTTCATAAAAGAATGTCTAACAACACGCAGAGAAATTTTTCGTTTATCGCAACTGAAAAATTAGCCAATTATACTTCGTCTGCGAGTAGCTGCAAACGAATATTCAGTTGTAACTAACGAAAAAATATCGAAAAAATAAAAAAAAAAATAGCACGCAATTCGCTTTACTAAAAATAGCATTTTTATTGAATTTTAATATTCAAATTTTTATTTTATTATAAACATTTTTTCTAACACATAAATCCAATCAATATAAATCGAAATAATTGATTTTTATCTTACTTCAATCATTGGTATTCGAACCCGGACTCGTCTATGTTTGACTTACAGCGCACTCTGCTTAACCTGTTGCACCACCGTCAATTGAATTTTCAGTCAGCTAATATTCGCCTAGAGCTGCTGCTTGGAGTTCAATTCTATTGAAGTAAAGTTACACAATTTTTTTCCATTTATGGCAAAAGTTAAACATTTGTCATGGATTAAAAAATTGCACGCGCTTATAACAATCGAAATTCTTTTCCTACAACTAAATAACCCGTTTTACGCAACTTTTTCCGTTTCTCGTAACTGTTGAAACGTTTACAAAACACGTTTCGAAGCACGATAAACGAAGTTCGTTTACTGCAAATTGACGATAAACGTTTTTTTTTCTCTGCGTGAAGGATCAGTATTATAATACTAAGTGGCGAAAACAGTTCATTGTTATTATTGTTAATTTTTGGTTGCAAAAACATTTTTCTAGCGCTAACTACATACGGTGACTCTTTGAATTTCATCCTTTACGGAAAAAAAAATCAAAAATATTTTAAGCAGAGAGAACTTAGCAAATGATTCCAAACGTTTTTAAATAATCCCTTAGATATTAACTTTTTACGGATTATCTTTTTTCGACCAAAATATATATTAACTTGTTAGTCACAAAACTAACATATTTATGCAACTTTAATAAAAAAGTTCATTTTCATAAAAATACTATAAAACAAAAAGTTAAGAAGTAAAAATTCAATAATTTTTTTTGTGATCATTTTAATTCAGTTTAAGAATTTAAAGCTATAAAAATAAAAATTGAATGGAATTATGTAAGAAACGCTGCATTTACTTATAAAGGAGCTATTTTGTATGAAGTAACACAATTGCGTTTACTTTTTTTTACATTTCAAATATTTTCAAAAAATAAAATTTCAATTCTATTAAAATTCGTTTCTCAAGAGCAATGAAATGTTAAAGTATCTTGCTGTTAGTCCTTAACTGGTACACTTGGCCTGTGTGACCACGCTTAAAATATAGAAAATATTATATTCAGCCCTATTATGAATAAAAATTCTTTCGGAATTGAAAAAGGAAACTTTAGCACAGGGGATAATGCTTTAAAAGATTTTTTCTTGTGATCTAAAAAATTGACGGTGAATGCAAATATTTGTATAATGCGTGGCAGGTATAGAAAAGAGTATATATTTGTGATCAGCATCACCTTCTGAGTCGATTTCCGTATGTCCGTCTGTCTGTCCGTCTGTCTGTCGACACGATTACGGCCGTAATTTTAAAGCCATCGCGATGAAATTCAAAATATTAGCTTTCTTTGACAAAATGAAGATCAAGTTCGAAAATGAGCTAAATCGGACGAAAACCACGCCTACCTCCCATACAAAGTGGCCTTTTTATTACTGTAAAATCTCTTAAAAATCCACAAAAATTAAGGAAATGTCTTGAAATTTTGCACATGAGTTTTGATAATTAATATAAACCATCTCAATGAACCATCTCTGAAAACCACGCCTACTTCTCATACAAAGTGGCTTTATTTTAAACTAAAATTTCTTAGATATACACAAAAGCTAAAGAAATGTCTTGAAATTTTGCCGATGAGCTTTAGTATAAAATATCAACCATATCTATGGTATTCGTCAAAATCGGAGAAAAACCGCGCCTACCTCCCATACAAAGTGACGTCATCAAAACAGGAAAATTTTCGTAAATATATAAAACTGAATGTCTTCGTGTCTGTCGTGGCTAAAGACTTCGAATATACTTTAATTCGGTCGAGGGGGATATTTTAGCTTCGGTTCCCTGCCGAAGCTCCATTTCTTTCTAGTTTTTTTATGTGGTACCCCCTCAATTTTTTTGTATGATGCTGAAATAAATGTAAAACAAATTGGGTGTACCTAGAACCACAGGAACCCGTGCCGTCTTGCATCGGTACATGTCAGTACTTGGTTACATGGGAAAAAAGTGTTAATTTTTAAAAAACCTAAATAACGTTTGTATTAGTGTAAATTTTGAGAAAGCTGGTTCGCAATTCGTTTTCTATTTCATTTTTCTTTAAAATAAGCTACCTGATAAGCTACCTGAAGCTAGCTGATAGAAATAGTTAATAAATTTTTGTTTAAAATTGAATCCATTTTTGCTAATAAATGTCATGCCATGTGAAAGAGAGTTTAAAATGCAATTTTTAATCTAAATTATTTTTACAACAAAAACAAATTTTACGTAATTTTTTGAGGAAACACAAACAAACAAATGTACAGTAATTGGTATTGTTAAAATATTTTTTGGCAAGTACGTTTATTAAACTTTATAACAAAAAAAATGTTTTGTGAAATATGTTGAAAACTAAGGGAGATATTTACATAGAAAGTCATATTTTTAAATTTTCGATGGTTTTTTCTCATTCCTTCGAGCAAACAAGTAAAAAGCACAAAGTTGTATAGAGGCCCTGTTAAATAAAACTTTTCCGATCAAATATTTATACATAAGGAAATTTGGAGAAAAAACAAAATTTTTGATACCCATATTGTGGTTTTCATCTCTAAAATAAAAATTTTTTGAAGAAAATAAATGCATATTTTGATAAAGAAAATTTTAATATAAAAACTTAAAAATTTAAAAAAACAAAAAAAAAGGTAACTTTTAGAATTCTCTTAAATCAAATATAAATGAAAAGAAACAATTTCGAAAATGCGCTCCTTATGATATCGACTAAATACTGTTTAAAATTACAACAACAAAATTACAATGAAATGTATTTCTCCAAAATGGATGCCATCATGTGTGGCTTTAAAATACCTTTCGTTTGATACCAAATTTGTATATATCTCTATGGAAAATAGTGAAATTGTGGCAAAAAAACGAAATTTTCGCTTATTTTAAAACGTCATTTTGAAACCGTAAACTATCGATTGAGCACGTATAAAAAAATACGTCAACCTTAGATTTTCGTCCTCTATCACATATCCAAAAATTATTCAAATCGGTGAGTGACACCTGGGGACCTTTTCTTGTCAGTCGGAGTAACTTTCACAATTCTGTAATAATATTTCTGATTTTCATTCGAAAAGTTTTGAGTTCCAGGATTGCCAGCAAACCGTTTTTTCCATTCCGTTTTTCATTAGGATGTACCGATTCAAGTCGGCACGGGTTGCCGTGGTCCTAGGTACACCAAAGTATTTTTACATTTGTTTCAACGTCATACGAAAAAATTGAAGGGGTACCACATAAAAAAACAACTTCGACTTTTTTGGGACACCCTAGAGTATATGTTTTTATACCTGCATAGTTCTGTATGCAAAATTGATAATAGCTTCGTTTTTGTGTTCTTTTGGTTAGGCCTTGTACGACCGTGGTTCTACTCAATGTTTAGCCTCTGGACTTTTTACTGAAAATTGGTCCTTCTTCGACGGCTGTTCGGTCGAGCTTACAGACCAAAAGGATTTGTTTGGATTATACCGAGAGCATGTGTGACCCCTTTACATCGTGTGGCCATTATTCACCAGCTAATATTTTTACTCGGGAGAGGCTATACCACGTTTATGGTAATAGTTTTGGTTATGGCTATAACTAACGCCATAAGAAATATAAATGACTAATTATGTAACCGGTTTCTTGTAGCGAGTATTTCAGTTCATTTCTATGAACATCACTGTTATATAGTTGCTTTTAGTTCTGATCAAATAAGTATTCGATTTTTCTCAACGAGTACTTGAATCAACTCACTCACTACTCATTAACTGCGTTAGCTTGTGATTTTTTTTTTTTTTTGTTTTGCAGTGGCAAATGTTAAATGAGTGGCGCGACGTGTTGACCACGTTCAAATAGACGCTATTCCAGGCAGGCTGACTGGCTGTGACAAAAACCGTGTCACACACCATAACATGTACGACGACGAGTACGCGTACGCATGAAAGACGTTAGCCCAGCACGTTGTGCCAAGTGTTCAGCAGCTTCACAGTAGCTCATACAGACATTTTATGGCATCATGTCGCAAGTTACAACCGATCTCCATGCTTTACGAACTTTTGTCATGCTTTTCAGTTACGAGCATTTGTATGTGAAATGTTTTGTATGCTTGCCGTCTTGAAAAGTGCAAAAAGTCCCAAAGTGAGATTGTGGGCAATTTTGTTGTGCCATTAGATGAGTCTGCGGGTGTCTACATGTATGCATATGTGTGTGCTTTCGACCACCAACAGTCAGTCTAAAATGCGGAAGCATGTGTGGCTGAAAGCTACACTTGGTGGTGAGTTGTTGTTAACAGTTACTCTTGACTTTCGACAATTGATGGATGAACTAAGCGACTGACAGATAAGTGCTTGTTTAAAATTAACTTTAATGACCTTGAGTTGAAATTTGCTAATTATTTAACATTTATAAATATAGTTGTTGTTTTCCATTTACTTATACAACTTTTTGTGGTTTGTCATTTTAGAGGGCTGTGATGGTGATGGTTACCACAAAAGTAAAACGAAACGCGTGCGCACCACCTTCACTGAAGAACAGCTGCAGGTGCTACAGGCCAACTTTCAGATCGACAGTAATCCCGATGGTCAGGATTTGGAGCGAATCGCCTCGGTGACGGGTCTGAGTAAACGCGTGACGCAAGTCTGGTTTCAAAATTCGCGAGCGCGGCAGAAAAAACACATTCATGCTGGTAAGAATAAAAGTAAGTAGTGGACAGTAGAGTATAGTAGAAGCTAGTGAGCAACATTTGAAGTCGTTGACTAAGCTTGAAAAGTTTTGATTTTAGCTTATTCAAAGCTTTGACACATAAATTGACTTAGTATGTCAAATAAATAGTCAGTTTGACTTTAGAACTGGCATTTGCAGAGTTAGTTAAATGCATGCCTTGAAGAATGTTTTTTTTTTTATTTTTACCCAAATATACTGTGAGCATCAAAGTAAAGTAAGCACGTGTTTACTGATATAATTATGATTTATAAAAAGCAGCTAACATAGAAAAAGTTTTAATACTGCAGATTTCTTTACTAACATATTCAAAAATGTGTTCTTTACTAACACATACCAAGCAAACTTATGACAAAAACAGAACTCATTCAAAAATATTTCGTTTAAGCTTTAAATACAACCGATTTTATGCATGAAAAAAAAGTAAACAGAAATTACAAAGTAACAAAAAATGTGCAAAAACCAAAGAAAATTAATTTTTAATAATTACTTGGCTTGTTTTCCTTTAAACTGTTAACTACATTCAGTCTTCTAGGCATCGAGTCAACAAAATTTATTGTTATCTCAGAAGTGACTTTTGCCTATTCTTGATTTAAGGCCTTTTTTAGGTCCAACCGATTAGATGTACAAATAAAGAAAACAAAAATTGTAAAGTAAAAAATAAACAAAACTCTAAAGAAAACTTCTTTTTAATATTTGGCTTTTTTGTCCTTGAACTGTAGAACTGCATTTAGTCTTCTACGCATCAAAACGACAACACTTTTTGTTATCTCAGAAGGGACTTTTGCACATTCTTCCCCTATGGTCTTTTTTAGGTTCTCCTTACTACATCGTCCCTCTGTCTGAATTTTCTATCGAGATGCTCCTATAAGGCATCAATGGAGCCGTGGCAGGCATAGATAAGTATATATATTTTTGATCAGCATCACCTCCTGAGTCGATTTCCGTGTGTCCGTCTGTCTGTCCGCCTGTCGATACGATTACAGGCATAATTTTAATGCTATCGCAATGAAATTAAAAATATAAGCATCTTTTTAAGAAGGAAGATCAAGTTCGAGAATGAGCCAAATCGGATGAAAACCACGCCTACCTCCCATACAAAGAGCCTTTATTTTAACCGTAAAATCTCTTAAAAATCCACACAAATTAATGAAATGCCTTGAAATTTGACACGTAAGCTTTAATCTTCATTATAAATCCTGACATTGAAATTTGGAAAATCGTATAAAAAGCACGCCTACCTCCCATACAAAGTGTTTTTATTTAAAACGTTACATCGCTTAAAAATCTGCAAAAATTACAGAAATGTCTTGAAATTTTGCACACATACTTTGATATTTAACACAAGCCACTGTTTGATATTTGGCGAAATCGGATGGAAACCACGCCTACCTTCAATACAAAGTCATAAAATTGTTCAAAAAGAAACCTTCGTTCACACTGTGAACCGGACTTAACTGTCCGATTCGAAAATTTTTTTTTGTAGGTTGCCACATGTGTCTATGACAAGGCTGCAAAATATCAGCGTCTCTCGTTGACATTTGGTGAAGTGACAGTGTTTTCTTTTTTCCAACAACTTTTTCGTGTCTTCGATTTTTACGATGGAAAAAAAAATTGAGCAACGAGTTTGTATCAAATTTTGTGAGAAAAATGGTTTCAACTGCGCCGATACTCGTAAAATGTTGGTGAAATGCTACGGTGACTCTGCTCTATCGTATCAGAAGGCAAACAAGTGGTTTAACCGATTTGTGAGTGGCCAAGACGAAGTAAAAGACGACCTTCGTACCGGGCGGCCATCGTGTTCGACTACCGAAGAAAACGTTGAAAAAATCAAAGAAATGTTTGTCAAAAATCGCAAATTGACTATTAGAGAGATAGCAGAAGACATCGGCATTTCAATTGGATCCGTTCAGAACATTATGAAAAATGAATTGGACTTGAGACGTGTCGCTGCGAAGTTGGTACCGAAAGAACTAAATTTCATGCTCATCTTATTCGTGACTTTTTGGCCAAAAACAACACGATAACCATCCAGCAGCCGGCAAATTCACCTGAACTGGCTCCGTGTGATTTTTCCCTGTTCGATCGAGTCAAAAAATCGCCTCGAGTAACTCGTCATGGAAGAAGAGGTCATGGAAAAATCGGTGAACGCTTTTCCGTAGGTGAAACCGAAAGGTTTCCGTGACTGGATCAAGCGCTGGCGTAGGTGCGTTGTAGCCGACGGGGACTACTTTGAAGGCTACAATATTGATTTGGATGAATAAACTTGTACTTTAACAAGGTGGTATATAAAACTGAATGACATCGTGTCCGTATGTACCCAAGTTGTTTATCCAACCCATACATATGTATATTCTTCGGAAAAATGTGGAGTCTTTATACTACAAAAATGGGTGCGGCATTTTACATTGTTTACAATTTACTCTATGTGGCAGCTAAGGGTAAAATTAAATTAAGCGTATGACACAAATATTTTTGCAGATTATTCCTAAAAATTTTATAGACGTCTAAAGACTTCGGATATACTTCAGTACGGCCGTGGGAGGGTATTTTGGCTTCGGCACCCTGCCGTAAAACTGAATAAAGAGTTAAAACAAACTAATGATATGCAGGTTGTAGGTGTGTTTGTGTTAGTAGCCGCTATAACAAAAAGAGCTCAGCTCCCCTTTTCTTCGTGATTGCCGGCAGCAATAGCAGCTCCTACTCCTGTATCAGCTCTTGTCCTCACTGGGAGGTAAATTCATGTTTGAACTCTCTAACTTTCATAAATTTTACACAATTACATGTATTATAAAGCTAAAATTCGATGTTTCTGTAATAGCAGCGATAACAACCAAAGCACAGCACAACACAAGAAAAGGCGCTAGACTTACTGTGTTTTATTTATTCTTTAATTTATTGTGGCTGTGTTTACAGAGAATCCATCTCAAAAGTTATCGCAATCTATATAGAATTTTTTCAGCTTTTCAATATAACTATTAAAAAAAAATTCAGAATTTTAAGTACAACTGAATAAAGACAAAAGAATATGAATTAATCAATCCTTAAAAAATACTGGTGCCAGGATAGACCCAGTCATACCAGGCTTATTTTATTCATATTGCTATTTACTATCTCTTACTACAAAAAATTTTGAAATTCGTATAACTGCACTTTAAGGATTGATGGCTACCCGCCTATTACTGTATTACTTATTATTTTTTACTAGCTGAACCCGGTGTGCTTCGCTACCCCTAGAGTGATAAAATAAATAGTATTTAGATATTAATAAAAATTTATTTATTTTATTATGAATTAATTATTGCAATGCTTAAGGATATACAATGTTTTTAGTCGGTGTAGAGGTGTAGCTTCTAGAGCAAAGAAAGGGGCGTGGCCCGCCCACTATTTACATGGCATATACTCCTTTTTAAGAAAACATGATATGTAGCAAATATCATCATTCTATGCCAATTATTGACTGAGATATGAGGATTTTAAGTTTTCGGTTGTGTAGGCGTGGCACCACCCCTTCGTCTGATCAAAATATTATGTAGCTAAGGACTTATTATTTCGCAACAATGTCCTATTGTGAAAATTTCATGTCGACCGGTCCAGTAGTTTAGAAGATATTACAGTTTTTAATTTTTCCAAAAATGGGCGTGGTCCCGCCCACTTTTTTGTGGTACGTATTTCTATTTATGCCAATACTAGATATGACGATTTTAAGTTTTGGGTTATGTGGGTGGGGTCACGCCCCTTTGCAACCCCAAGCACAACCTATATAGCTTAATATTCCTTCCAGAGTCATATTAAGACACTGTGATAGATATTTTGTTGATATTTAAATTTTTTTTTTTTATTTAAGCTGGCTTCTGTCCAAAATAAATCGGCTGATTTCCTAAAATTTAGGAAATGGCCGTGGCTTGGGTAAAGTGTGTGGCTCTGGTTCGAATCCCACCTGACACAGAAAGTTTTTTCAATTGAATTAATTTTTCTGTTCGGCCGTACCTCTCTGCAGACAATGGTAAAACTCAGAGAGTAAAAACTGCCATGAAAAGCTTCTTGAGAACATCGGCATAAAACATGCAGATTCAGTTCTTGATCATTTGTGTTCAAACATTTCACAACACACACAACACAATTAATCATAAGAAGCTCGGTCAAAGTCCTTTCAAGGGCTGAAATGGCCATTTTGTTTTTTTTCGAAAAGACGTGTTGACTCTGTTACCTTTTTCTTCTTACACGTAAAATCGGTTGTATTTCGGCAACCGATTAGGTTGTAACCGGTAAAGCTTACAATTTTTTATTGGATCAATTTTTTCATAAAGAATTTTGCAATACCTTATTTTATTTTATGTTAACTACGTTTTTATGAAGAAAATGATAACATAAGTAAAAACGATGTGGCGGCCGTGGCATACTGGTTGAGGTGTGTGACTTGTATGCTATAGAACCCAGGTTCAAATCCCATCCGACACAGAATATTATTTAAATTGAATTTATTTTTCTGTTCGGCCGTCATCACTCTGCAGGCAATTTCAAACCGCAGAGAGTAAAAACTGCTATGAAAAGCTTCTTGAGAACTTCAGCAGTTCGGAGTCGGCATAAAGGTCCAGTTCTCGATCACTTGAGTTCAAACATTTCAAAACACGCACAACACAATTTATCATAAGAAGCTCGGTCAAAGTCTTTTCAAGAGCTGAAATGGCCATCTCATTATTTCGTTATTTCGTTATTTCGTTATTTCTTAATTGTGATGCCCATAGTTTCTAGGTCTGGTTGCATGACAAACTTGCTTGCAGTATTTCGAAGATTCTACCAGATTTGCTTTATTTTTCATTGAAGAAGTTTTGGGCTTAACTTTGATAAATTACAATTAATGTCTTTTGAATTGTTATTTTAGTTTTTCCGTAATACTTTTTATCCTCTTAACTGCATGTTATTTCTTTAGTATTTTTTGCTCAGTGTGTCTGTCGTGCAACAATTAATAAATTTTTAATTTTTTTCTCAACATATTTTTGATTGCAGTGCGTGAACCGGAAGGAAGCTCATTTGCCCGCCATATTAACCTGCAGCTAACGTATTCATTTCAAAATAATTCACAAAATCCAATGCAGTTGAATGGAAATAAATCCGGACTGTATCCAACACATGGTAAGACAAACACTTGTGTATACATTGAAGCAAATATTGTTTTTAAAATCGATGAATTCCATTAATTAAACTAAATTCATTGATTTCAATTAACAATTTGTTGCCTCAAGGAATACATTTTTTAAATTTCATTTGTTTTAAATGTACTGTTCATTGCTTGTAAGCATCTGCTTTCATTAAAATTTTACTCTCAATTTTGTTGTTGCTTCAAGAGAAGCTTCAAATTTATTAGGACACACTTGTTGACTTAAGAATGCATTTCCCTTAAACGTAAGAACTTCCTTTTAGGAACAAACTAACTTGTTTTTAAAAACAACTAATTAAAAAACTAGTTTAAAATAAACCAGTATATGAACTACTTCGAATTATATTAAGGCGGCATCCAATTCAATATATGAAGTCATTGAAATACTACTTAAAAACCAGTGATTGATAAACTACTTTGAATTATATTAAGGCGGCAACTACTCTGATGTTGGCATGTTTTAATTGAAAATTTTTATTAGATTACAAGCTTACATATATTTAACCATGTTATTTCATCAAATATTATTAACTTTTGGCCATCAGTAATAGTTTTCAATTGGTTATTTTAAAGCAATTAAAAAAATAATTTAAATGTAAGTAATTTAACAAGTAGTTGAAAATATATGCAGACGACAGTCAATTGACTTATTTAGCGGACATCACCATACAAAATAAGTTAGTTCGTTCTATGGAAAAAAGTCAGAATTTCAACTAGTTGTGGTTGACAAAAAACTACTTTTAAATTAGTTGATTTTCCTACAGGGTTGTTAAACATTGATTTCAATGTATTTACATTAATTACTTCTGTTCTTTGTTAAAGCAAAAACTATATCCTTGATTTAAAATAGCGATTCTTTGTTTGTAAGAAAACAATTCATAAAATTAAAGCAAGCTATTCATTGCCACAATGAAAAGTTTCTTCATTTTAAAGAATATTTCATACGCGTAAGTGACCGTAGTGTAATTGTCTAAGTGCGTGGCCCATGGCATGTCAAAGAAACGTTGTAGATCCCGGGCTCAAATTCCATCTGACATAGGGACATTTTTTCAATAGATATAATTTTTCTGATCGGCCTTCACCTCTCTGCAGACAACGGTAAACATTAGAGAGTAAAAAAAAAAATGTATAGCTTCTTAAGAATATGAGTCTTTCGGAGTCGGCATAAATTTGTAGGTCCAGTTCTCTATCATTTGTGTACTCATAAGGCGCTCGGTCAAAGTTCTTACAAGGGTTGAAATAGCCAATGCGTTTTTTTTTTGTTTTTTTAGTACTTCAATCATACTTGTTTTTACATTGCATGTGGCAGCGCATCTCCAACTCAGTAATTCTTTCTCAGTAAGAACTTTCTGAGGCCATTGGAGTTTTTTTTTAAGAAAATCGAATATATTTTAAAAAGTTTCCTCACAGCTTTTGTAGATAATGTACTGTTTTTCGGGGTAGCATAATCAGGAAACAGTAAAGGAGAGGTTCGTTGGTAGAGCGATATCATATCTGAGAGAACCGATAAGATATATCAAATACTTTTGTATTGCTCCTTATTTTTATAGACTAGCATATTTCTTATGATAAATTCTATTTGGCATAAGTTAAAATTAGGCTTTTGACTGGACCTTAATTCTAAATTATTGAAAATATTTTTTATGACTTAAGTTGGCCAACTGTAGCTCAAAAACCTCCAGTGTATGATGACACACGTATTTTAGTAAATATTAAAGTGAAGAACTAGAAAACATATCTGAAGTATCTTGACGATGATTAAGATATCACAAAAATTATTTTACTGATTTTGTGGTTTTGAACCTTTGTTTTATTATTACCTCTTAACATATATTTCAAAATTGAATAGTAACAGTTTTTCTGGTAAAAGTCTTGCTATAACTTTTCATTTACAATTCTTTCAAATCATTTCTTTAAAAACTGCTTATTGCAAATTTCCAACAGATTTCTTAAAAAGAAATGTTTTTAAAAAACTAAATGCATGATTCCAAAAATGTAAAAAAAATAAGTCAGAAATCATCTATTATGAAAACTATTTATAAATAGAGTTATATACAAAACTTAGCTCAACAGAAGATTATGAAGCTTTGCAATTAAAACGAAAATGATCATTATTTCGTTTGTGAATTCATAAAGGCCTTTTTACACTTTAATTCCATTAACTGCTTCATTAAATCTACGAAACACTCCAGTTCAGAAAAATAAACTCTGATATCAAATAAACTTTTTCCATTCTATGGTTCGGACATCAGACAGACGTACAGATGGCTGGACATGACTTAATGGCTTGAATATCTGCCGCTGATCAATAATAGATATTCTAGAAATTTTGACAACTGCCTGCCTGCAGAGTTCATAGCATGTAGGGCCAAAATAGGTAATTCTATGAACATCCTAAACAAAATTCTTTATTTTTTAGCACTTGGCACTAAAGAACATAGCAAGATCAAATGACCAATAGTTATTTAAAAATATAAAAATGTTTCTATTTTCCTCTATTACAGATTCCTCCATGGATGAGATGTCGCAGGACTCCAGCGTGCACTGCATGCAAAGCGAAGTGTGACTAGAAAACGCTAAGAATCATTAGAAAAGCTGGTATAGCTGGAGTGCCATGCCAAGGATTAGCAATGTCCAGCAGCGAACACAATACGTCCAAGATCCTAGTCAAAATTATATGATGCAATGTATAAATTTAAATGAAATTTGTTAATTATTTTTTTTTCAAAAACAATTAACGTCCATTAGACTAAATTTATTGCTCAAGAAGACAAAAGCAACTTATAATATATAAAATTAAAATAGAAGAAGAAGTCAGCAGAAGTTCTGAACTCCGATGTATAGTATTGTGCTGCTGAAGTATTACCGGTTCAGAATTCCTAGGGAAAGCTGTAAAAATTTGTTAGATTAACAATAAATAAAACGACCAGATGAAAGTGTCACGCAAAACTTAAATCATTTCTGGCCAAGTTTAACGCATACAAGCGTCACCTCTAAAATTGCTCTAAGCATATAGTTACTTGAAAACTAGCAGAAAGCTAAAAAAATCCTGTACATTTCTTGCACATTCCTTAGATTCCTAAAACAAATCTATTTATTTATTTATAGCTTAGCAAAACGAACGACCTACGAAGACATTCCTAAAATATAATTTTAACACATTAGTTAAATCACTTTAGTTGTAAGCCTTCTCCCTGTACATTAGTAGTTATGTGTAAATTGTATTTTAATTTTAAGTTTAATTAGCTAAGCCAGAAAATTGTTATATTGTTTTCTGTATAATATATTTATTTAATATTAAACCATCCCACAAACTCCTGTTCAAAAACCTTATCATATTCCCGTCCTCAACCACCAATTTTCCATGCCTACATTAGAAAAATGCTTGTAAATATTCTCAGATACATCTCAAATAGACACGATTCTAAAATCACTGCAATTAAGCTTAGTTAACATTATGCGAAAATGTTCGTCATAATTAAGTGTAACAGTACTATTTCCAGTGAACGATGATCCACTAGTTTAATTTAACTAAACTAGCGTTAAATTAGCAACATTTTCGAAATTAATCAACTAAATGTACCTCTGTAAATAGCAGTAAAAACTGTCAAAAATCAAACAAAAGAAAATAATAGAAAAATAAAGCATTTGTAAATAAAAAAAAACTAAACTTAAATAAATGCGAGTACATAAAAGTAAATAAATTATTATGTGATAAAAAAAAAAATGTGCGTTTTTCTCTCTCTTCATGAAGAACTCCTCAAAACTTGCGGTATGCCATAAACAGAAATACGCTTTACTCGTATTAGGCAGCGTTATGTAAGCTGGATTGAAAATTAATGAAGTCACTAGAATTAAAAAACGACTTTGTAAATTTGACTAAAGTTGAAGAGTCTTAAGATACACAAATATCCAACGCATCCATATTAAAAAATATGACCTGAGTGCAGCGACATAGCTACTGCCGTATCAACCATATCAAAGATACGGGGTCCACGGGCTACAGGGACCTCGAACGTGTATAGGCAAAAATTCGTAAAATGTCATCTACAATCTCACTTAAACCCTTGACCGTACATTAAACTTCCAGGGAAAAACTCATATCCTCAGAGCTGGGTTGTAATGAGTCCTTTTGGAATTAATTCCGCCTCAATTCCAATTCCTTGGAATTAGGAATTGGTAATTGGTCATCTCAATTCCTCAGGAATGGGATTGGAAAAAATTCCTCAATTGCATTCCAGGATTTGTAATTGGTAATTGAACATCGCAATTCCTCAAGAATGGAATTGGAAAAAAGTCGTCAATTCCATTCCAGGAATTGTAATTGGTAATTGAACAGTAATTTACAAAAATACAATTACAATTTTTGTAATTAATACAAATGTAATTGAGATTACTGTAATCCATCTTTTACATTTACAGTAACCTTCAATTACAATTTCTGTAATGGAATTGAAAATTTCTATTTCTGAAGAATTGATACCAATTACAATTACCAATTACAATTCCGTAATGGAATTGACCATTTTTTCCAATTCCATTCCTGTGGAATTGAAAAATTTAATTACCAATTGCAATTCCGTAATAGAATCGACCATTTTTTTCAAATTCCATTCCTAAATAATTGGAAATTTTTTCCCAATTCCATTCCTGAGGAATTGAGATGTTCAATTACCAATTACAATTCCTGGAATGGAATTGACGACTTTTTCCAATTCCATTCCTGAGGAATTGAGATGACCAATTACCAATTCCTAATTCCAAGGAATTGGAATTGAAAAGTACGAATACGAATACTTTTGGTGTTCGAAGATCTGCGAACTGAAGTGAACGTTATTCGCCCACCTTAATGACATGATTTCACGAACACGTCAAAAATTAGAGGCAGAAAGAAATTTAAAAGTAAGAGTAAAAGGTACTTACATACTAGAAAGAGGAAAGAGATAAGAAAAAAGATCAAAGGATGGGTTGATTAGGAAGAGAGAGATACTTAGATAGAGAACGCTTGAATGAGGATTTGGACATGGAATGGGCGGATATATTATTAAATCCTCTACAGTAACGGCTGATGGGTTCATTGCTTGCATATGCAGTATGATTGATTTTTAATTCCGTTAACAGCCGAGTGTGCCTTGTACCTCTTAGGGCCAGTTTTTCAGTACGAGTTTAAAGTTTACAGGGTTGTCAATATTCGAAGCGCTCATCTGGCAACACTGTAACTTTCCGCAGTGATGTCAAATTGACTAATGACATACCGCGTTTGAAGCGTCATTCCAAGCAAATGTTTACAATGGAACAGTACACGCCACGCGAACGCTCTAAAATTGTTGAAATTTACATTCAACAAAACAAGTCAATAGTGAAAACTCAACGTGCTTTCAAAAAAATAAATAAAGTGAAAAGTGCGCCTTCCAAAAAAAAAAATGTACCGTTTGTATGAAACTGAAAATCCACAAGAGATTCAAGAGGTACCCCTTCACGATGCAAAAGTGAAGCCCCTTCTTCGCATAGGGGCATCGCTCTTTTTATAAGAACAGATGTGGCATACCAGTTCGAGCGGGGTCTGAGCGTCACCGATCCGGAATTCAGCTCCATGTGGGTGAGGTTCAGAGTTCGTTCGCACTTGCTACATTTTTGTTTCGTGTATAGAAGTCCGAATTTAGGAAGAGAAGCCACTTTTAATAAATTGGACTCTCTCTCTGATTCGATTACGCACATTTTGGGGTTGTTTCCTGACAGCGAAATCGTTGTTGCCGGCGATTTCAATGTCCACAACTCGGCTTGGTTATGTCACGAGAGCCACACCACACCTGAAGGACAATATGTTGAGCTTTTTGCTGAATCAAACCAATTAATTCAACTAGTGAAGGAACCAACATTTTTCCCACGAAATGATTTTCAAAGCCATAATATCTTAGACCTTTTTCTGACTTCTCATCATGAAAAATATGATGTGAGTGTCAATGCACCTCTTGGTAATTCGGACCATTGTACCATCTCCGCTGTTTTTTCATATTCTGACCTTCGCACCTTTACGCCTAAAGCCCCGAAAAGGACTGCATGGTTTTATGAAAGAGCAAATTGGAATGCGTTAAATAATTTTTATCGCAACTTCAATTGGAAATTATGTTTCGCTGATAGAAATGTGAATGCCGCGGCTGTCATGGTACAAGAAATTATCTTATTGGGTATGCGGTTTTGTATCCCCAATAAGAAGAAAAGCATTAAACCAAAAGACCACTCATGGTTTAATGAGACTTGCAGGATTGCAGTCAGGTCCAAAGAGGAAGCCTATCAGAATTGGCGATCTGATAAGAATGCTGATACTAATAGACTTCGCATCGAGGCTAGGAATCGCTGTAACGCAATTTTAAAACGCGAAAAGTTTCGTCACGAAACTCGCATTAGAGAACAGGTTCTTCTCTGCCCTAAAGGGAGCAAAAACTTTTGGTCATTTGTTAAAAGAGCTAAAAATCAAACGTCTCCGTCGATTCCGACTCTTTTTAAAGATGACCAAATCTTCACTGACTCGGTTGATAAAGCGAACCTGTTGGCTGGATTGTTTGCACTCAATTCCACAATCTCGGATAGCAGTCAGCCACTGCCCTTTGTTGGGACTAGTTCTTCTTCAATGAAGGAGATATATTTTCGAACGAGAGCAGTCAAAAGAGTCCATGCAAATCTTAACATAAACAAAGCCTCTGGTCCTGATGGCATACCACCAATTGTGCTTAAAACGTGTGCTTCTACACTGGCTCGGCCTTTGCGCAACCTTTTCAACATCTCATACAGGACAGGAGTATTTCCATCTTGTTGGAAGGTCGCAAATGTCCAGCCTTTATGGCGTTCCTTACAGAAAAATGGAACCAATGCGTTCACCTGTTCGGTGAGAGCAGGGTTGTTGCTCTGGATATTTCAAAGGCGTTTGACCGAGTGTGGCATAAAGCACTCGTCTCCAAACTAATTGCATACGGTGTCGGTAGTAACTTTGCTCGGTGGATCACGTGCTTTCTTAAGGATAGAACTATACGTGTCGTAATCGACGGCATTTCGTCCAGTGAGCACGCCATCAACGCAGGAGTACCGCAGGGTTCAGTTCTATCGCCAACTTTGTTTCTGGTTTTTATCAACGACCTTCTGTCGTTGACTCATAACCCAATTCATTCGGTTGCGGACGACAGCAGCATTTGTCATTCATATTTTTTCAAAAAACGCCCGAGTTCTTTGGAGATTGAGAGTAAGAGGCAAAATATGAATGACACACTTCTTAATGACTTGAAAAAAATCTCCGAGTGGGGTCTTGCTAATAGAGTAGAGTTTAATGCAAACAAGACCCAGTGTTGCCTGTTAACCCACAAGCGGATGAACTGTCCCTTAGCTCCCTTGAATATGAATGGTGTGGATCTTTTGGAGTCAGATGCTCTTGACGTTCTGGGCATGTCGATACAATCAGACCTTCGTTGGAATGATCACATTTTCCATGTGTCGAAAGAAGCGGCCAAGTGCCTAGGTTTCTTAAAACGGTGCAAGCGATACTTCACCCCATCTGATCTTCGAATGATCTATACCTCTTATATAAGGCCTAAAATGGAGTACAATTCGCACATTTGGGCAGGAGCTTCGAGATCTTATTTGGAGCTTCTAGACCGAATTCAAAGACGTGCGATATATATGATAGGATACGAAAGCATTTTATCTCCCCTGAGTTCTCTTGGGCATCGGCGTAATGTTGGTTGGCTAAGCCTTTTGTATAGGTTCTACCATGGGAAATGTTCAAGAGAGGTACATGGCCTGACGCCACTAGTTCGTGTATTTCCTAGGTCTACTCGGGCAGCTTTCCAAGCCCATCCCTTTACCATTGCATCGGTGCCCAATAGAACCACGCATTACCGAGATAATTCGTTTTTTGGTCGCACGGTAAGATTGTGGAATAATCTCCCTGTGAGCGTGTTCCCCGGCAGTTTTGATCTGTGTCAGTTTAAAGCAAATCTTCACCGTCACTACTCCATCTTTCCACCCTCCAACTAACTATCACCCGTCTTCCGAATTAACGCAATGCTTTCGCATTTAAAGGGGGCATCCCCTGAGCGTTGGTTTAGACAAAAAAAAAAAAAAAAAGTCACTGTTTGTAGTTAAATTAAACCGAGCTTAACTCACTAAAATTGGACGTAAAATGAAACCGTGCTGTTTACTGGCCCTGGATACCATCCTATCATAGTGTAGAATAAAACGCAGTTTGGTGTGCAAGACCACTCCAAAATCAACTATATACTTGACCCTGTTAAGTTCGATATTGTTGAGGCGGTAGTTGTGATTTATAACTTGGATTCTACGGATAAAACTTATCACGTTACACTTATTTCAATTGAGATAAAGTTTGTTTTGTGTACACTAGGTCTCACGAAATAAAAGGTCTCACGGAGACCTCGATTTTCTTTGACACAATTCCTTGGAATTTAACATATTGGGATCTACCACGGATATAAGCCAACCACGTAATGGTCCAGGAAAACCAAATTTTTCTAATTAATGTATCTAATTATATACCAACATGATCGGAGGCTTTACTGAAATCAGTATAAATATCATCTATAGGTCTCCTTTCTCCATTTTGCTTATAACGTCAGAAACAATTATCATGAGATTAGTGGTGGTGGACCAATCTTTTCGAAAACCGTGTTGATGTTCGCTTAGTAACGGGTTGATAAGGCGTGTTAGCTTTTCACAAATAATTTTTTCAAAGCCATTTGAAAATAGCTTTAAGCTACTGTATAGTAATAATAAAAATAGCATGCATTTTTTGATCTCACTTGCTCACTTGCATACCTGCTTAGTATGCAAGAGATTGGGTAGGAGGTCTCGTCTTCACCAGTAGATAACAATAAAGGTACGTCACTACTACTAGTTAAACTGGTACTGCTATCGTGAGCAGTGCGGCTCTATTGTTACACAATTGTATGATATGTTGGAGTCGTAATGTTTTCAATGGTAGGGCATTGGGTAGAGCTTATGTTTATGGAACGGCTTCCAGTTTGTGTTAGCTCTGCCGGATGACCGTGTGTTCTTACACTGTAAGACACAAACGGGTCCGTTGATGGAGTGTGCACATAAGTGCTGGTCGTCCGTTCTATAAACTATACCCTTGGTCCATAGACCCAAGTAATAAGGCCTACATGTTGGCAGATGTACCTGTAAAAAAAGCAGATTTCAACTATCACTACTATCTATAGAAGCAGAAAATCTCGAAAAACTGAAATCGTCTTCAGCTATGAATGATTTAATAAATAAGTTTGCCTAAAAAAGGGCGAGAAAAGTGTATTTTCAATTTGAATTGTTTCGCATTGCTTCAATGGGGCATTTAGTGTAAGTATTAACTTATATAATCAATAAATATTTATGTTACTAAATGCAAGCATTTTTGTTTATTTTGTGAAAAATCTTTACCCTCCATTTGGGCTTCGCCGCAGTCAGGTATAAGGCTCCAACTTGTTTTGATACAGTTTCCCTCCAGAGCAAGATACGCCACTGCCTAAGTGTAAAAATAACATGTGTAAAACGAACATCTGAAGTGGCATTCCCAAACGCCTTAACGTGAACTTGCGAATACTGTAATTTTCTATGAACGTTGCGCGCACAATGCCCAATAACGACAACGATTATAATCGTTAACTTTTTGGGAATCCAGCTAGTGATAGTCATAGCCCATGAAAAATAAAAATTTTGTTGCGAAAAAGTATCCAAGTGAAGTTTTCTTATCGGAACTATCTTTGTGGAAATAAAGAAATCGAAATAAAGAAATAAGTAATTAAAATCGTGCGCGTGTTAAAAGTTATTGAAAGTCACGAAAATTTTTATTTTTTTCAAAATATTTCGTAATATATTGGATTAATGATAATTCATGCAATTATAGAATTGATATTTTGCTAATTTTTCCTAGATAGTTTTTGAGATATTCGACTGAGAAAAATTGAAGTAAAATTTGTAAGAACTTTTAAAAATATTGTCTAAATAATAAATGAAATATATCTCCGAAACTATTTATTCGACCTTGAATAACTTTTTTGCGTACACAATTTTTCTATGACTATTTTACACGTTATTTCTAATGCCTAAATAAGAAAATCATGGTGAGAAAAATACACTTCAGTTTTTTCGCAGAAAAATTCTTCTCACAGCGCTTCTCGGAAACTATTGGCCCTAAGGAAAGTTTGTACGGAATGTTTTATAAAATTAGCTAAAGAAGAATTTAAAGAATATAAAGGATAAGTTTTTTATCTTGAGACATCTGTGTATCTCGAAAAATAAGCATCATCGCAAAAAATATTTTAAATTTTTTATTGCAAAATTTCGAGGTCCATGAACCCAACTTTCAAGGTCAACGTTGATTTTTTTATATGAAATCCCTATTTTTGTACCCCCACGCGTACTGCGTAAGGGGTTTATTAACTTTTTATTAACATTGTTGAATAATTTAATAAATTTAATGTTTTCACCATAACTTCATTATATTCCATTGAAACAAACAAATTTGGTTTCAAAAGAAAAGTATTTAAGAGTCACACATAACACATAATGGCATCGAATTTGTAGAGATAAATTTTATAACAATTATTGATTTTTTCCACACTATTCGATATTCAGATATTTTTTTTCCACTATTTAGTCGATATCTAGAGGTGCCCTTATTTGCAGTTTTTCTATTTAAAAAAGAAAAATTAAAAAAAAAACTTTTTTGGTTTTATTAAAATTTCCGCTTTTTTTTTTTTGTTTTTTAAAAATCCCCTCATTTTCTTAAAAATAAAATTTTTATTATAGTTAATTGCCACAATATGGGTATCACATATTCCATATGTGCAGATATTTGATTGGAAAAAAATTATGTAGTATAGAGCTTCTATACAAACTAGTTTGTCAGAAAGAATGGAAAAAAAACCATCAGAATTTCAAATACTAAACTTTTAATTTAAATAAATATTTTCGCGTTTTTTTAATATTTTTCAGTAAATTCTTCTTTTAGACAAAAAAGTTCAATAAAACTAGTCGTACTGGACGAAAATAATTTCAACAGAATCGTTAGCTGTCAAAGTTATTAAATGTTTTCTCAAAAATTGCCACACAAATTTGTTTTTGTTATACAAATAATTTAAACCTAAAATTTCATTTGTGTTTTCCTTTCATATGACAATACATTCATTAGCAAAAATTCTTTCAGTTTTACAAAGGAATAAATTAGCTGTTTCTGTCATTGAAACATTTTTTTTTTTATTAGGTCAGTTTTAATTTTTTAAGGGAGTATTCCAGGTTGGAAGGCTGTTTTTGGACCCTTTTTGATAAACTTCTCATTTGAAAACGCAGAGAGTTATATATATTAAATAATATATATTGAATTAAATAAACAATTTTTTACTTTGTACGAGGGCTGTTCAAAAAGTTGTCGGCCTTCAAAGTTGGGCGTCGAAAAAAAAGGTATGCTGCTTGATTTTGAAAGGTGATTTTATAAAAAACTCAAAGAAACTTTTAGGCAATAAAACATTTTTTTTTTTTTGTGAAATACTTACATATATCAATCTGCAATGCCAGCCCCATAAAGAACTCATTCCTCTTCTTCAAAAGAACTCAGCGGCTCTTTGTGCTCTTCGGGCAGTTCTACCTTCTTTTGATGCGGCCAGAGCTCTGGCTTCGGACCTTATCAAACGTTCTTCGTTCCGAGACATGGCGAAATCATATGTCACGTTGCCAATCGGGATGCCCATTAGGTTCATTATTTGAAGTATTGGAAAAAACCTTCCTAAAGACAGAAAATGACTTTCTGCACATTGTGCTCTTTGTAAGCACCGTCATATCTCCCGTTATGTAGTTAATAGACCAAAAACAACATATATCTTTCCAGTTATAACCAAAAAATTTTATTAAAAAATACACAAAAACAGCTCAACTATGAAAGGCTATAACATTTAGCTAGCTAACTAAAATTGAGCTAACTTTGTAAAACCCTTTTAGAGTTTTGAACCAGTACTATCAACCTCTGTTAGTCGCAGCTCCTTTATATTCCATGACCCGAATGTTGTTGCACAGTTAGAAATCTATAAATTCAACCACATTGCCTCCACCAAACTAATTTTTTGAGTCAGAATGAATGATAACTCTAAACTTCCTACACTTAATTAGAATAAAAGATTGCTGAGTATATTTACTCACGTACAATTTTGTTGTTTCAAAATACGCTTCAGTAAACTTACCGCACATACAGTGTTTACGTTACCAATACTGCGTTCATTGAATACCACTAATATTTTTATTATGTATCTATTTATTACAGAATAAAGGGAGTGTGATAGATCTGTGACATTGAGCTAATATTATATTTTTTTCTATGTTGTGTTTGGAAATCTAATATGTATTTTAGGTACTTACCCAGTAGTGTAATATAAAACCGTATCAATTTAGGACAGCTAAAAAGTTTTTCAGCAATTTTCAATTTTTTCCATGCACTGAGTGTTCGTGGTATTCGAACTTTCAAATAAACGTTCAATAACAACTAGTAGCGCCATCTCTGGGTGTGATGGTGTATTATTTCGTTAGTGCTGCATGTAACAGTGATTCAATTATGAGTTAAAATGGAATTAATGCGGTCCTTATGGACTTTGTAGGATACTTTTTAGTTTGCTACAGAAATGTCACAAGCGGCTACAAGGGGTTAAGCAATTGATACTCAAATATTTTTCTCTTTCTTGTCAACTCAACTTTAAGACTAAGCATCTTTTTTCCTAAAGCCGATAATTTCATGAGTTAACTTATCTTAAGTTTAATTGAATTATTTTTGTTTTTTCTTAAATAACACTATATTAACTTTATAACTTATGTTAGAGGTTTTGGTTTTTATAAGTTTAGTGACTTAATACATTTATTAATTTTTTTTATTTGTTTTTAACTCATTAAATTTAATAATATTTAATTTTTCTAAATGTTGTTTTTTATGACACATGCTGTTATTTCCGCTGTCAATGGGGCACGTAAAAGAGTCAATCTTATTTGTCAAGAATTGAGATAAAATAAAATAAATAAAAATATAGCTCAATGCCTCATTTGCATTGTACTCTTCGTTATACTGATCATATTAACACAAAATAAATGCTTTTAAATTTAAAGTATTTCTAATATAAGCAAGACAGTCATAAAAATCTAAATTTTTGTTTTTGGTTAAATCATTATACTAACGAGTATTATGTCCTTTGTACTGAAATCAATAAACGACGGGAATCAAACTCCACTACATTACGAGCAGTAATTTTTGAGTACATTTCTGCAAAGCAAACGTGTTGTCTTGTATTTAGATTAATTTTAATTAACGTGCTTAATGACAACAATAAAGCCAACGAAAACTTTAGTGAACCAAAAAAAAAAGTGCCAAAGCTTAAATATGCGTCCAACATGCTGCTAAAAGGTGTTAATTGGCGAAATTTCCATGTTACTCGCACGTTGCTGGCACTTCGATTGCTGCTGCTCATGTTGCTATTGATGTTAAGGCAATCCTTAGGCTGGCTGACTGGATGGTTGGCTGGCTGCTGTAGTTCGATTGTCGCATTGTAGTTGTCAACAAGTTTTGCTTTATTATCCACTTTTGGGTGGCTACGTCTGTTGCATATGCAGATTCGCAAAAAAAAACAAAAACTCAACGGCTTCAACATAACAGATGTTGTTGCTGAAATTGCTTCTGTTGTTACAATTTTTTGTGATTTAATGACTGTTTTTTTTTCCAACATTTTTTTTCCTTCCCAAGTTATCCACAGTTGTTTTAAAAAATATGCTTTAATTAATAAGGAATTTTTAAAAAGTGCTATTTTTTATAATAAAAACTGTTCACATTGTTTTAAGTAAATTGTGATTTCTTAGCCACGCGTCTGAAACGCATGCGTGTATAATTTATGTCATTCTGTTGTAGTGCGAAATGTTTCAGTGTGCGTGCGCTAAAATCGCTGCTTCCAGAGTTTCAATTGAAACATATAACATATAAACATATAAAACGCAAAGAAATCTTCACTTATCCCGAATAACATCATATTTTTAAACTCTGCTTTACCGATTCTTATATATCTAAATTTCATTTTGTTGTAATCGATCATGTCCGGCGAAACATTCAATCATCTTCAACTCAATGAAGAATTGAAATATCAAAAGGTGAAGACATTTCGACAAGAGCAACAACAACAACAACAACAACAACAACTATCACTACAACAACGCATACCAAAGGTTCTTGCTTTTTGTTTATTGTTTTTTTTTTTACTCACGAAATTTAAAAGAATGTTTAGGTCACACAATATATTGAGAGATACATGATGAGGGAAATAAATCAAGATTCGGTATAGAAACAATATCCAAAAACAGCATGTATAACAACAACAAATCGAATGAGATAAACTGCAAAAATGCTGTTGTTTTCGATTGCTTATGGACATCGAATGGCTTGTTCATACTTTGGATTTGCATGCTTCAATGGATGAATAGATGGATGACTGGATGTATGGATGGAGTGAGTGCGTTTATGGTGTGTATGGTCAGCGATCGCTTATGAAAATATTTAACAAGTGTTTGAATGATTTTGAAAAATGATGTTCTTCGCACATTAATCGCAATTGACAGTGGAGCAAAACGGGGTGCTTAAAGCAGTGCACGAAAAAAAAACGCTAACGTAGCGTATATTAAGGTGCTGCAGCATAGATTTGAGCGAACAGTACATCAACGTTGTGTACCGTAGATGTTTTCACTGATTATTCTGTAGCGATAAAGATGAAGTACTTGAATGCAAACACAAGCAAAAAATTAGTGCAAATATTATAATTTCTAAATAAAATAATCGTACGTGTAGAGGTTTTAATAGACATAGAAAGCAGAGAGCTAGAGCTAGAGCAGAGAGCAGTGTTGAATACTAACTACACAAATATAACAGAGAGTTATATATGCTTTTCTGTCGAGCGGTACAGAATGATAATGTCTGTGTTCATTTTGTATACAATCGAAGTGTTGTACGCAAAAACATACGCTACAGAATGAAAGCTCCAGCGTTTAAAAACTTTCAGTTTTTTTCAAGGCTCCTGCTACTGCTTTAACTTGTGCTTTCGAAAAATCAAACAGTTGCAGCATAAGCAGAAGCAGAAAACTAGTTTCAATCGTTTGCAAAGTGCTTCGGCAGCAGCAGTTGTTCAACTTTCGTAAGTCGACGCAGCATCAGTTTTTCAACAGTCGTAGCAGACTATCTTGCGTTTATGATTTTTGCATATTATTTCTAACTTTTGTTTGATCGCTCGCTTTATTAAATTTTTTTCAATTTTGTTATGATTATGATTGCATTTTTATTATAATTCTACAAAAATAAGAAAGAATAAGCAGAACTTAAGGGCGCAAAACGACTGTTTAAAAACTTATGCTACTTCGACTTACGAAAGTTCAACAACTGCTGCTGCTTCGACTTTCGTTTTTTTGAACAGTTTCAGTTAATCAAAACGACGACTGCTGAAGTTGTCGACTGCCGAAGCACTTTGCAAACTAATGAAACTAGTTTTCTGCTTCTGCTTATGCTGCGACTGTTTGATTTTCCGAAAGCACAAGTTGAAGCAGTCGATATGCTTTGAAGTTATGAAAACAGTTAAACAGTTAAACAGAAACAGTAAAAAGCAATAATTTTACGACTTTTGCTATTTTGACTGCAGCAATTTAATCACTGGAAAACTCATACCATATACCATACACTGAAATATCGTACCGTTTTTTTTCGTTTTCTGGCTTAAGGTGAAATGTCTTGTGGTTGAGTAATAGGTTCACAATTGTTATGGTGGTATGGTAATGATGATGATGGCAATGATGATGATGCTGGTAGTGGTAGTAATAGTGATAGTGATAGTGATAGTGATAGTGATAGTGATAGTGATAGTGATAGTGATAGTGATAGTGATAGTGATAGTGATAGTGATAGTGATAGTGATAGTAATAGTGATAGTGATAGTGATAGTGATAGTGATAGTGATAGTGATAGTGATAGTGATAGTGATAGTGATAGTGATAGTGATAGTGATAGTGATAGTGATAGTGATAGTGATAGTGATAGTGATAGTGATAGTGATAGTGATAGTGATAGTGATAGTGATAGTGATAGTGATAGTGATAGTGATAGTGATAGTGATAGTGATAGTGATAGTGATAGTGATAGTGATAGTGATAGTGATAGTGATAGTGATAGTGATAGTGATAGTGATAGTGATAGTGATAGTGATAGTGATAGTGATAGTGATAGTGATAGTGATAGTGATAGTGATAGTGATAGTGATAGTGATAGTGATAGTGATAGTGATAGTGATAGTGATAGTGATAGTGATAGTGATAGTGATAGTGATAGTGATAGTGATAGTGATAGTGATAGTGATAGTGATAGTGATAGTGATAGTGATAGTGATAGTGATAGTGATAGTGATAGTGATAGTGATAGTGATAGTGATAGTGATAGTGATAGTGATAGTGATAGTGATAGTGATAGTGATAGTGATAGTGATAGTGATAGTGATAGTGATAGTGATAGTGATAGTGATAGTGATAGTGATAGTGATAGTGATAGTGATAGTGATAGTGATAGTAATAGTGATAGGTATGGTGATAGTTAAGGCGATAGTTATGGTTATGGTTATGGTTATGGTTATGGTTATGGTTATGGTTATGGTTATGGTTATGGTTATGGTTATGGTTATGGTTATGGTTATGGTTATGGTTATGGTTATGGTTATGGTTATGGTTATGGTTATGGTTATGGTTATAGTTATGGTTATGGTTATGGTTATGGTTATGGTTATGGTTATGGTTATGGTTATGGTTATGGTTATGGTTATGGTTATGGTTATGGTTATAGTTATGGTTATGGTTATGGTTATGGTTATGGTTATGGTTATGGTTATGGTTATGGTTATGGTTATGGTTATGGTTATGGTTATGGTTATGGTTATGGTTATGGTTATGGTTATGGTTATGGTTATGGTTATGGTTATGGTTATGGTTATGGTTATGGTTATGGTTATGGTTATGGTTATGGTTATGGTTATGGTTATGGTTATGGTTATGGTTATGGTTATGGTTATGGTTATGGTTATGGTTATGGTTATGGTTATGGTTATGGTTATGGTTATGGTTATGGTTATGGTTATGGTTATGGTTATGGTTATGGTTATGGTTATGGTTATGGTTATGGTTATGGTTATGGTTATGGTTATGGTTATGGTTATGGTTATGGTTATGGTTATGGTTATGGTTATGGTTATGGTTATGGTTATGGTTATGGTTATGGTTATGGTTATGGTTATGGTTATGGTTATGGTTATGGTTATGGTTATGGTTATGGTTATGGTTATGGTTATGGTTATGGTTATGGTTATGGTTATGGTTATGGTTATGGTTATGGTTATGGTTATGGTTATGGTTATGGTTATGGTTATGGTTATGGTTATGGTTATGGTTATGGTTATGGTTATGGTTATGGTTATGGTTATGGTTATGGTTATGGTTATGGTTATGGTTATGGTTATGGTTATGGTTATGGTTATGGTTATGGTTATGGTTATGGTTATGGTTATGGTTATGGTTATGGTTATGGTTATGGTTATGGTTATGGTTATGGTTATGGTTATGGTAATGGTTATGGTTATGACTGTGGTTATGGTGATGGGGATGTTTATGATAATTGTAATAAAAGTCATGGTTATGGTTATGAGGATGGGGATGGTGATTGTGATGGTTTTGATGACGGTGGTGGTAATGATATAGTGTAATAATAGTGATGGTCAGGGTGATTATGGTGATGGTCCTTCTTATTGTGAGTTCAGTATTGTCAGTATCGTCAGGTGGTAATGGTGACAGTGATGGTTATGATAGCAGTGATGGCCATGGTGTTGGTAATGGTGATTATTGAGTTTAAGTACCCTACGAATTGTTAGAAAGAGTTCAAACTCTTTTCTTAACTGTGTAATTAAAAACATAATGTCAAATTTTGAAAATATACTCTAAATCGGTTTTAAGAAAATTCACTATTAAGTTATTTTAACCTATTAAGAGAAGTTTTTTCCCACAGTTCGAACTGCATAGAAACAAACCTGAGCAACAGATTGAAATGTTGGCACAAAATAAATATACACAGATACAGATATGGATGACATGCTCCGGAGACCGTGAACACGTCTCAGTAATAAAAATATTCCATCATTCATAACCATTCCACTCGAAATTGAACTGCAAGCAAATGAAATGTTGTTGTTGTTACTGCTGAAATTGTTGGTCATCACAACTGTGTGATGCCTTTGAAAGACTGCAGCTTGGATGTTTGCACCTCTTCAGCTTCTTCTTCTTCTTCTTCTACTGCTTATTTGTATTCTTGAGATATTTTTTCCATTTAATAATTTCCAATAATAAAGATACAACGCATGCGAGTTAAGATCTGTTAAATTTGACAGTTGAACATTTTGATTGCCTGTATCTGCAACGCGATATGCTCCGGTTTGTTGTTGTTGCTGCACAACAGTATCGCACAAGATTGTAGCATCTATATCTGTAGTATATGTCATGCTCGTAGACCACTGGATGCAGGTGAACGTTGTTGCGTGAAGGACGCAGCAACGGTGTGATCATTATTAATGATGACGACGACGATTTGTTGATGTTTTCATAAGATTGAATAAATAGCCCCGTTTAGACTCAGTTGGTAATGCAATTCTTGCTGGATAAAAGCAACAACAACTCAGCTCTTGGCATGGTAAACGATCTAAGCAATACAAATAAAAAAACAAGTGCAGTATTAAAAGATACAATATCTGAATTGTACACATAAGCCAACAACAGATATAAAATTATCGAAGCGTATGTCCTGCGCTTGTTAAATTCAGCCTATTTTTGCCTTGACTGTTGCGCCCAATGCAGCGTTATAGTCACGCGATGCTGGATTTTAATTCAAGATCATGATATGTGATTCTGTGATTCACAAATTGATTCTCAAACTCATTGTTGATTCAGCTCAATGAGACAACATCATAGCGTGTATCTACTTCTTGCTTATATGCGGCAATCTTACCTTATTTTAGTAGGTGAGCGTCTGCTTGTGTGTGTATCTGTGTGTGTAGGCGTATGGATGAGGCCACATTAGTTTACAGTTCAGGAGCCCTGCAGGAAATCTTCACATAATCATGGCTTATAATTCAATTAATAACAAATAAATATCTTTTCGGAATACAAATAAGCATGCTGAGGAAGAAAAAGAGTAAGAAGGAGAAGAACCTGCTGGCAGCATGTATTTGAGCGTTGCCAGATGAACTATTCTGTCTAGCTTAGGTTAGCAGATATTAAGTTAATATAATATTTTAATATATTTTGTTCTTATTGTTGCTTATGTGCTAAAGTTTGCACAACATGTATAAATTCAACACAATACTTACAAGCAGCGGCGGATCTAGTGAAATATTACTCACAGAACTAACAAATTTTTTTGTCAAAATCAAAAAACACTAAAATTGTAATAAAAATTAAAACTTTAAGGGGAGGTTGGAACTAAATTTTTTTTCTAGAATTATTTTAAAATGTAAAATTGGGTAATTTTAAAAATATCAAAAAAATAATATTTCTTTTAAATAAAATCGACGATATGTCTTGCCTCAAATAGAGAAATCGATAAATAGGCTTTTCAGAAGCAAGATGTATCATCGAAATTATTTAAAAAAAAATATAATTTTTTTGATATTTTTAAAATTACCCAATTTTTTAGAAAATAATTTAATTTCAAGCCCCTTTAATAAAGTTTTAATTTTAATTGTGATATAATTTTTAAGGCCCTTAGTCGGTTCATGAACAAAAAATTTCGATTTGTTTTTTTATTTTGTGCATTTATATAACATTTTAAGAACGTAGAAAGCAAATTTATAAAGGTATCTTAAATAATAAGAAAGTTATATCACCTTATAGTTGAGAATCCAGATATACCTTAAGCATTATTATAGGATTACAATGCGCGCTCCTTTTTTACTATTATATTATTATTTCAGCTGCTCAAACTGGGTTTTTAAGTAGGGATACAATCAAAAATATGTATTACCAACAAGCCACAGTTGTCCTTGGCGAAGCCACTGACTTTTTAGCTGACTAACCTGACAGTATAAAAAATTTCATATTTTTCGTCCGTTCAAAATTTAAACGCGATTATCTCAAACCTACTTTTTCAAAAAGCGAGAACAATCTTATTTCAAAACTTTTTTTTTTTTACTTAACCAGCACTTAGGGGATGCCCCCTATAAATGCGAAAGCATTGTGTTGATTCGGAAGACGGGTGATAGTTAGTTGGAGGGTGGAAAGATGACACAGATTGAAACTACCGGGAAACACGCTCGTAGGGAGATTGTTCCACAATTTTACTGAGCGACCGAAGAACGAACTATCTCGGTAATGCGATGTTCTATTGGGCAAACTTGCAATGGTAAAGGGATGGGCTTGGAGAGCTGCCCGAGTGGACCTAGGAAACACACGAGCTGGTGGCGTCAGGCCATGTATCACCCTTGAACACTTCCCATGGTAGTACATGTACAGAAGGCTTTGGCCACCAACATTGCGACGATGCCCAAGAGAGTTGAGAATAGAAAACCAACTACTTAACCAATTGGTCTAAAATTTTCAGGATTTATTTTGATACCAATTATCTACAATATGAGTGAAATAATTTTTCAAAATACTTTTTCAAAAGCCAGTTATTAAAAAAAAAATTTTAAAAATGCCTTTTTTAAATTTTTTTCTCATTCAAAAAATGTATTTTTTTTCAATTCTGCTTCAATCATGTCATCGAAAAATAATTAAAAACCAATTTTTTTACTTTTGTTATGTTTCAGATGGATGCAGCAGACGCAATCTTGTACGCAGTCAAAAATAAGGCAAAAATTTAAGATGTCAGAAAATCCGCCATTTTGAAAATAAAAAATATATTTAAATTATAGAACTAATGGACAAATAAATGCTAAATTTTCAATACTCTAAGTTTCTTTTTAACCTTAAATTTGCTCATGAAAAAGCAATTTTTTTTCGATGAACCGACTTAGGGCCTTAAGTGTTTTCTAGTTTTGAAAAAAAAAAATTTCTGCGAGCAATATTTAGCTAGATCCGTCGCTGATTCCCAGCCAGGCTCTGAAATTCAAATGGTAATATCCGTTAGTAACTTTTCGATAATAACTTAATGTCAAAACCCTTTTCAATGGAATATTAGATGGGTTCACCCTATTCCGGGTATGAGTTAAGATTTAATTAGTATTAGTATTTTTATTGGTATAAGTTTATTAAGTTTTCCTTCATACAAAATTTGATTGTTCAGAATTTTGCCTCCAGGGGAAGCTCTTCAAGTTTAATCTCTTATTTTATGGCTTGTAACTTGTATACGGTTGTTTTTTCTCGGCAAGATTTTTTTTAAAAGTTGTTCAGAATGTTTTAGGCCTTAACTTTTGTGAACATACCAAACACCAAAAAATAGATCTTGGACACCTTAAGGTCAAAATTCTAAAATGTGTATTTTTCTGACTTTTTCACAATTTTTGGATGCATATTGCAAATATTAAGATGCATACGCAAAAAAAGGTTTTGGTTCCATTAGGTCCAAACACCGAAGAAATTGGTTTTGTCCGGTATTTTTCATAGTCTTCTAACCCATAAACGTCAGAACTTACTATATCATGTCCAATTTTAACCAAATATATTGCTTTTGCTTTTCTACTTAAGTTTTGTGAACAGAGAACACAAAATGAAAACAAACTTGTGCAACAAATATTTAGTCAATTGTTAGAAAAGGTTGTGCGAAAAACCTATGCAATCAGAGGCGGATCTACATACGGGCTGAAAATTCTTAAGCCCCCTTAAACAATTTTTTGTATGGCGAAATAATGAAAATAAGCCTTCAAAGTCGTTTCAGCCGTTTGTTATCTTATCGCCCCACCCCCTCTGGCGAGTTCTAGATCCGCCACTGTATGTAATGGATAATAAATTGAAAGAGGAAGATACAATCATTATCTACGGTAACTCAACCGTCCAATTATTATCTTTATCACTGATGATAATGGCAGCTACCATCTTCCTATAGACCTCTCCAACCCGATCGATTATACTTAACTCAGTACTTTTTATGTTAAAGACCTGCAGCAAGTAAACAGGTTTCGAAACCAAAATGGTAAATGGCTGCACCTAGTCTTTACCAATGCCTATGATGAAATAAATGTTGTTACAACACCCGCAGCTGAACACTTACTTTATAACAGCTCTCACCAATCAGCCCTATCTGCAGAGCTTTTTTCCACCAATGTAACATTCGTACACTCATATACGTATAATAACTCAATAGTATACGACTTTCTAACTGCTGACTATGATAACATAAATATCTGTCTAAATTCTATTGATTGGAACGAATTATCTGCACTCGACATTGATGTTGCAGTCTTGCTCTTTTATCAGCGCATCCTCACAAGTGTTGATAAGTATGTCCCAAAAATTAAGAAAAAGAATAAACTTTCGGAACCATGGCTAGATAAAAATTTCAGACATCTAAGAAATCAGAGAAACAAATTATAGAAAGTCATTAACATAACCGATGAATTGATAACGAAGTATGAAGAGCTATCCCGAGAATTTGCTTTAAAGTCCAAAGAAGCCTATAATCTTCATATTAACCTTATTGGAGAAAAAATTACTGTAGATCCAAAGAAATTCTTCGATTACGTTAAT
Source organism: Coremacera marginata (assembly GCA_914767935.1). Taxonomy (NCBI): domain Eukaryota; kingdom Metazoa; phylum Arthropoda; class Insecta; order Diptera; family Sciomyzidae; genus Coremacera; species Coremacera marginata. The sequence goes on from OU612047.1 coordinate 59,276,234, forward strand.
GTCAAACGCAAATCAAACGGATACTCTTCATCCATGTTCAAGGGCAATGTTACACTCCTCTAACAATCCTCTTACACTCAAGAGATTTGCAATCTTTACGCAGATTATTTCAAGGAAGTATTCTGTGTATCTTAAAACACATATTACAACCCCCCTCCTATCACTAATTTAACACCTCATATCAATCACATCGAAATAACACGTGATGAAATATATGCAGCTATAATCGACCTAGACCCAAATAACGGACCTGGCACTGACCTAATTCCCCCAAATTTGTTCATCCAATGTGTAGACTCGCTGCTCTTGCCCCTACACATAATCTTCAATTAATCACTTAATCTAGGTGTTTTTCCTTCTTATTGGAAAACATCTCACCTCACACCAGTATTCAAAAATGGTGATAAAAGGTCGATCGAAAGCTATATTATTGGGTATTGCCATTTTATCTGCCATCCCAAAACTGTTCGAAAAAATAATATGGGAAGCACTGACAGGTAAAATAAACACATTACGCAATGAACAGCAACATGGTTTCCGTAAAGGAGAACCACAAATCTTATGGTTATGGTTTCTGATGTCTTAGGCAAAATGGAAAAAGGGCATCGAGTTAATGCAATATACACTGACTTAAGTAAAGCCTTTGATCGCGCTGATCATAATATCATAGCTTTCAAGCTAGAAAATGTTGGTATTTCTGGCTCTCTCCTAAATTGGCTTAAGTCTTATCTTCCAGGTAGATCTCAATATGTTAAATTTCAAGGTATCCTATTCAAAGAGATTTCTGTCACATCCGGAGTGACACAAGGAAGTTATCTTGGGCCATCTATTATCATCTATTATATGCAGATGACTTAAAATTGTACCATGTAATTAATTCAGGTTCAGAATTAATGTAACGTTTTTACAATCGAAACTACTTGCTTCAAAGCAGTGGTGCAATCAGAATAAACTATTTCTAAACGTGAACGAATGCTACTCAATAACTTTCTCTCGAAAAAATCTCATCACGAATAGCATTTACTTACTCAATGGTAAAGAACTTAAAAATGTTAATCATATCGTCGATCTTGGCGTCGTTTTAAACAATAAATTGCGATTTAATCTTGATTATGATAAAATCCTAACAAGAGCCAGTAAACAAATCGGTTTCATAAAACGGCGCGCAAAAGAGTGTAAAAATGTATGGGTTACCAAAACGTTATATTGTTCTTTAGTACGCCCACTTCTAGAATATGGATGCATTATTTGGAATCCTGCTTTCGATATACACTGTGAGAGACTGGAATCTAATCAAAAGCAGTTCCTGCTTTTTGCTCTAAGGAACACCTACAACCCCCGCGAATACAATACCCTATCATCCTATGAGTATAGGCTTACCTTGCTTAATTTGATGCCTCTATCAACCAGAAGAAAATTACTCACCTCATGTTTTACATTTGACGTTCTCAACAGTGCTATTGACAGTGATTATACATATATCAAATTAGATAAAATTCAACGAATCCTCAAGACAAACTAGGCACACACGAATGTTATACGAAAATCAGAACAATAATATATACGCCAATAATGAGCCAATTATTAGGTGTTGCAAAGAATTTAATAGTATCAGCGTTAGCTACTCACCATCCATATCCAAATTCTCCTTCAAAAAAAATCTTTACAAGCTCCTATTTCCGTCCTCATAACCTCCTCTGCCCTATAATTGTAATCAGTAGTTCACTAAAGCTTTTCCTTAGACATGTAGGTGAAATCATGTCAACCGGGTAGGCGGCCTAAGCCTACACTGTTACCAAAAAAAAAAAAAAAGGTTAAGCATAAGTTATGGCTGGAATTAATATCATACCTTGCTTGGTTAAGAAATGAATAAATAAATGTCTGTAATAACTGACGTTACAGTTTTTTAAAAATTAAAATAATAAAAAATTAGATAGGTTTTAATATTCCCTTTTTAGTTTTTAGCAATTCTTAAAAAAATTAATTTAATTTTAATTTAAAAAATAAATAAATAATAATAAATAATTAAATAATAATTAAATAAAATCTATTATTAAATAATAATAAATAATTAAATAAATACTTTAATTTTTTTAAGAATTACACTTAGAGCTTTATGCCAAGTAATTTCATAAAGCAACAGGCCACAACAACAATATTCTTTACATAACAACCACCAGCAGACTAGACAGCTGTTTCGTTGGTCGCTACATCAACTCATCAGTAATCTTCTGTGGGTTATGCAGTCCATTAACTTTGAAAATCTTATAAGCACACCTTCTGCTAAAACCAAAGCGGAATTGCAGTTGTGTGCTTTCCAATTTAAAAAGCAATGTTTTTCTACTTCTTAGCACAAAGCAAAGGTTCAAAAAATTGACTACATTAACTCTGCAAAGGCTTGTTGTTGCGCTCTTTGTTTACTTCTTTTCACGGTTCCATTCTTTGGCACCAACAATTTTTTGATATTAAACCATAGAAGGCGTGAGAAGTTTTTTGAAAAAAAGATGACTCATCTTATTTTCTTAGGTCGGGCTCGTACCAATTTATACATGAAAAATAAATTGTGACATTTTTTGTTGTCTGACGACATTGTTGTTGTGGCGATCTGTTGCTTCATGAAATTACTTCACATAAAGCTCTAAGTGTAATTCTTAAAAATTAATTTTTGTAAGAGTTGCTAAAAGCTAAATATAAATTAAAAAATGCCACAATTTATTTTTCATATTCCCTATATTTTAATATTCCCGCTAATTTAATAACAATAAAATTAAAAGTAAAAGTCTACAGAAAATTCTACCATGACAAAAAAATTAAAAGTAATTAAAAATTTATTATTTATGATATGTTCTTGGAAAAACATTTAAATTTTATTAAGTTGAACTTTTCTTTTTAGTAAATGTTAAGTACTTTTTCGTAAACATTTTTGTTTTAGTAAAAACGGAAGGCATTGACTAAAGATAATAAAATATGGTTAAGGCGAGAAGAGAAAAAATATTTTGTCTTTTAGTCTTTTAGTTACTCGTCCTTTTTTGCTTGCTTATAAATATTTTTGGACAATTCTTTCGATCGATTTCATCTCTTACATTTACTATAGTGCCCACTTAAGTGCTGCCCAAAAATCAAAACAAGACAAAAAAAAGTTAAAATTTTTCTTTGCTTTTCTTAATTTTTAGTAACATGAAAGGTGCACAAACGTTACAGAACAAACGTAATAGAAAAAAAGCATTTTCACAAAATTCAAGTTAAGGAATCTTAAAAAAAACTATTAAGCTACTACTATAGAATTATTTAAAAGGGACTAATATCAGAAATGGTTGTAATTTTTTAAACATGAAAGCAGAACTACTTTCAATATTCAATTTAATCATTGATCGTATTAAATTTAAAGTCTTCAAATTTCTTTTCTGATAAGGTAAAAGCCCTATAAAACTTGAATTTGAAATAATTTTAAATTTATTGCATTTTTTTTAATATTATCCCGTTTTGATTGAAAATAAATCTGGCAATACTAGAGTAATTAAACATTTCGAGTTCGTTGCATGACTAGCAAGTTGCGCCTGTTATTGTGTTCTTTTTCGTTAGCACACAAAAGCGATTGGCTGACAAAGTGTCTGGCAAGTTGTTTGTCAAAAAATATCAGCGCTAAAATTTGAATGGTACTTATATTTTACTCTAGTTTCTCCCATATAAACTTAAAGAAAATCTAGCAACAACAAAGTGAACTCCCTTACAAAATACTGGAAGGTATTTCTTACTCTATTGCCGCTACGTGTGATAATAAAAATAGTTCTTGCATACTTAAACTTTGTGTACTTAAACTAAAGAATTTTTTTGTTTATATTGAATTGTAAAATTCACATTGTGTTGCTGAAATGAGCTCTTACTAAAGAAAGACTATTTTATTTCATCCTTAATCCACTTATATACACATTTGTTTTAATATTACTTTGGAAACAAGACATCTTTTAATAAATATTATTGACTTTTTCTTAAGTCAATGAACAATGAAGCCTGGAAAAATTAATGATTTTTGATGATTACAGTGAAAGCTCCCATAGATGGACGCTTTAATAAGCGGACACATTATTAGGAACGAAAAATTTTTGGTTGTTTCCACGACATTCCCACAAGCGGACGTCTCTCATACGCGGACAAAAAGAAGGTAACCATCGGTGTCCGCTTATGGGAGCTTTCAATGTATTAAAATAAAAACAATCAGGCCTTTCATGAGTAATTTTTTAGCCTGGAATCTAAAAAGGGAATTTCCATTTTTGAGATAACAGGCAAGACTTCGCCTTTTCATATTTTACACTCATGAATATTGACGGTTAATGAACAAATTTGCATTGAAAATTTCCAAAAGTTATCATGATAAGCCTGAATAAGTAGTATTGAAAATCTTTTCATTATGTCTTATTTCATAGGGGAGAGGCTCGGAGATTGCCACCTGATGGTTTTTTTGATCATAATATGTTGGTAAGAAAAAGTAAAAAACCACAATCCTAATCAAGATTTAATTTGAATTCTCATAAAAATAAAAATTGTTTAGCAAATTATCTAAGTATCCAAAATCGAACTTTTAAAATTTTGGCTTGCACGCTGCCACCCCTTGAAAAATCGCTGAAAAAGTAGAAACACTCAAGTAAAAACACCTGACTTAGAAATTTTATACAAACTTATTGAATTTTACATGGATTTTACAAAGCTGTTCATTGATTTATTACTAACTTTGATTGCTTTAATTTTGTAATAATTGGGTAATCCTTAATACCCCGGTTGATTTTTCTTGATTCTAATTGTTTATGTTTTCATATTTCATTGCAACAAATTATTTCTGTCCATAAAATTGTGCCTACCAATGTCTGTAAGCAGCTCGACTACAAGCATTTCATTTTGCTGCATTTCTCTTCAATTTGCCAAGGGACATATACGAAGTAGAGTATCTACAGAACTTTTATTCGCCACATAAACTGAACCGAGTGGGCGCTTGTATCAAATGCATTACGTGCCTTGGCTAAATTTATGTAAAAAGGTTGCAGAGAGCACATCGCAAAGTACAAACATCGATTCCTAGTTATACACTTACACACAATTGGCGCTTGCTAAAAGGACCTTGAACAGTGTACAGGAAGAAGTAGTTAGGGGTACGCACAACAACAACAAAAAAAAATACTCACGCTAAATACTCACATGCATTGTACAAACCTCGCATTGACACGCAGTATTTGCATAAAAGTGTTAAGCGAGTGTTTGACTAACCTGATCCGAGTTGAGCAGCCGTGCGTCCTGCTATGATGAAGATGGACATGTTGTGGCTGCTGGAGTTAAGTCACAGCTTCGCCTCTTGTCAATTCAAGCGAAGGTGTTGTTGATGTTGTTGATGCTGTTGTTGCTGGTGAGTGCAACAAATGTTACATTGACGCGCATCTCGTTGCTACTGCAGCTGATGCTGTTGCTGGAACCATTGACGATGACTCCCCGCAAACATTTGTTTCAACAAGGATGCGCAAATGAGATTACATGGTGCGATATTCTTGTTTGACTCTCCTCCTCCACTGGTGGAATTTCAATGCTTGTCTGCCTGCCTGCCTGCCTGGCTGACTTTATGCCTGCCATTCCTTGCTTGCTTGCTGTACAGTGGTCAGCATGATGATGACTCTACAACCAGCTCGCAGTATGTTGTGCGTTCATGTTTGTGGATGAGTTGTGAAGTTGCAACACCTTGTCAGTCGATCGATGTTAGTGTTACGCGTCCTGCATTTTAATTAATTAAAACAGTTAAGTTCGTGCGTCCTTGTAAGTTGTTATTACGTCTGGACAACGCCATCGATTTGGTTTTTGGTTTTTTCTCTTTTCTTTTTAAATATTTAAGAATTAACAAGACCAAAATTATTTTATTTAAAAATTAAATCGTAGGTTATTTGATTGAAGTCTATTTAGGCTAAAACTTACTTATGTATATCAGAGATAAATTTGTTGTGGTACGGAAGGCCATTTCTAATATTTTCTTATGACTTAAATTGACTTATATCCAGATTCTACGCAGATAAAACCGAGATTGCAAGCCCCCAATGATGGATATATATAATCTATTCACTTTAGAATCACATTTCTTGGATTCAAAAATTTGAGGACTATATTTCGAGAAAAGTTCAATTGATCTAAATATAAAATTTACCAAGAAAAATTTAATTCAATTTCCAATACATATTCATATACATTATTTTCCAATGGGCAGAAATAATTTTAATGCATAACATAATTCTTAAAACCCAAAATGATATTACTTTTTATTTGAAGTAATGCAGACTGTAATGCCTCATAATAACATTTCTTTGTATGCCTCAAACATATTTGTTCTTTATAAGAATTAAGTAAAAAGGAATTTAAAAAATGTGGATTTTTGGAGAGATCAGAATTATTGAAAGACATTATCTATCCGCATCTTGTATACATTTATATAAGTGCTTCTCTGGTATAAGCAACTGTTATAGCTGACCGCCAACGACATTCATATGTTAAAGTAATGTATTCTATAAGCCAGAAAGTAAGTGATTATTGAGGTTTTTTGGATTATTTTAGGCATTACATGTAAGCGAAGTTTTTGCTGGGACATCATAAACAGATGAGCCACGCGCAAGGCGTAAAGAAAGATACATATAAATGCAGTGCTGAGTAGCAGAGCAAAACAAAAACAAAAAAAAAATGTTTTTTATTTCGTTTGACATGCATTGTCTTAAAAGCTGATGTCACACGGTGATCGTTTGAACGGCGTTTAAAAGTTTATGTTAGAGGAAAAAGAAACGTGTTAACGCTCTATATTGATAAGAAAAACGTCCGTGGCGAAGCCGCGGACAACTGTGGCCTGCTAGTATACATCAGAGAACTGCAAAGAGTCTATGATTCGAACAAATGACTATAAATCATCCATCAAAAACCGAATGCGAGCGCGTGCGGTTGCGTACAACAATCACCACTTCCACGTGAAGCATTCTCCTAACAGCGATGAGCGACGAGTGCTTTCATTCATCGCTCATAAGAATGCCACTCAATGATTCTAATGATTCTAGAGTCATTCCTTAAATTCTAGAGTCATTAAAGGAAATCGCGTGCAGTGTTACCGGTGGCATATTTTTATTAAACATATAATATATAAATTTATAATTTTTTTTTAAGTTATAATCCAATCCAATAATTTTGCAATTATTAAAGGTTATATTTTATCGAGCTCAAGGTCAATGTTGCTTTCCGAAGAAAACAACTGAAGGAAAAAGAACTCACAACAACAATACCCTATATAGAGTATCAATCACATAGCAGACTAGACAGCTGTTTCGTTGGCCGCTACACCAACTCATCAGTAGACTTTTTTCGTGATTCTTGCTATGATCCACTAAGCTCTTAATTTTCTACTTGTTTCATGAATGCAATTAGTAAGTTTCATTGGAGTTATATAAACACATAACCTAAAACTTATGAAAGAAGGTCGTAATTAATTAACAAATAAATTTATTATTATATTCATATAATACTAGCGGACTCGGCAAATGTATGAAAATAAATCTTAAAATAGTTTTAAAAAAACATTTAAGTATACTTAATACAAAAAAAATTGATATTATTGATAGAATTAGTGAAAAATTGTGAAAATATTATTGAAAAAAATATTACAAATTTTTGGAAAAAGAAATATTAAAATATTAAATAAAATTGTTTCAAAATTAATGAAAAACTATAAAAATCATTTTAAATATTATTAAAAAAAGTAATAATTCAAAAATTCATTCAAAAGTTCTTGAATATAAATACATAAATAAAAATTATTGAATTATTGATTATGTTAATATGGAACATATTTTGAACAAAAGGAACTTGGTTTAAAGGGCGGTTTTAATTAACATTTATATGACATTTATAATTAACATTCTATCAAAATAAATGGAAGTAATATACACTATAACAGCTTATAAAAGCCGCATTCATGTTTATTTGCCACTTTCCTTATGGCATCCCTAAACATACAGGGTCTCAGCAATTCATCATTGCAAGTGTGAAAGTTATTTAAAAATTGATTGAAAAGAATACAATAACAACAAGGGACAAATAATAGACAACATACAAGTATAACGTAAGTTTGCTACAATTTAATTTTTTGAACTAGCGATCCCCATCTTAGAAGCTGGCTATTTATCTTAATAAACACGTAAAACACAAAACAAAAGTAAAACAAGGAAAACGCACGCCAATACTGAAGTGCACGAAAATCATTCAATGACTCTAGAGTCATCTAAGTCAGGGTGCTTAGAATCATATGCTTAGAATTCAGCAGTCTTTCTAATGAGCGATGAGTAAAAGCAGCGGCACTCGTCGCCCATCGCTGTTATGAGAATACTTCGCGTGGAAGTGGCTGTTGTTGTGCGCAACCGCTGGTATACATATTAAACTAAATGTTATCGTGTCTGTATGTACCCGAAATCCTCCTATACCGTTTGGTCGCCCACAACCAAATTGTACACATATATTCTTTGTAATAATAAGCATTCTTTAATAGAGAAAATTGGGCAGGATTAGACAACTGGGCGTGGTACTTTACTTTTAATCGAACACTTCTATCACTCTCTCTACACATATATCCTGAGTGATTTGAGCCGTCTTAGGTTTATAAAATTAGATGGAATGAAATAGGGGGCATTTCAATTAGTTTTTAATCAAACTTTCTCCATACCGGTTGTCCAACTTCAACCAAATTTTGCTCGTATATTCTTTTGTATAATGAGCAGTCTGTAGTTTATAAAAGTGGGCTGCATTGGGTAGGGGGCGTCGCACTTGAATTTTAATCGAGCTTCTTCTATACCATTTGTCTGACTTTAACCAGATTATTTAGTTTAATTCACAGTTTTTAGTCTAGAAAAGTAGAAAGGATTAAAAAAGGGGCGTGGAACTTTAATATTAATCGAACTCTTTTCTACATCATTTTTCCGACTTTAACCAAAATTTGGAAATTCATTTTTTGATATAATGATTAGATCATAGTCTTGAAAATGGGGTGGGACTAAACAGGAGGCGTTGCACTTTAATTTTAAATTAAATTCTTCTACAGCGTTTATCCGACTTCAACCAAATTTTACACAAATATACTTTGGAATAATGTGCAGTCCGGAGTCTTGAAAACTGGGCGGGATTAACAGGGGCGTGGCAATTTAATTTTAATTGAACTCCTTCGACAACGTTTTCTGACTTCAACCAAATTTTGCAATTAGATTTTTTGGTAAAATGAGCAGTATTTTGTAGAAAAAAGTGGGCGGGATTAGACAAGGAGGCGTAGCACTTAAATTTTAATTAATCTCCTTCTACAACGTTTGTCTGACTCTCACAAAATTTTGTACACATATTCTTTGAAATAATGAGTAGTTTTTAGAGCCCTGCATGAATATATTCATCAACTGAATATACCCTGATTCTCTGCTGTAGCAGTCACGGCAAGCAAGACTGCAAGCGAATAAATGTAAACAACAGGCCGTGTAGCAACAGGTCGTGTAGCGCAAGGGAATAACTTTTTATTAGTTCTCTGTTCTCTTTTCATACACTTTTTTTTGCACTGAGACAGCCCCGTAGCCAGGTTTTACCTTAGGGAGGTTTTGATAAAAAATCTATAAGTAGATACCAGTAATAACTGAAAGAAAATTTATGAAAATTTTTAAGCAAATCCATTTCCTTTTAAGACTGAATATGCCTTTTTTTAAATGACCATAAGAGAGATGAGAAGAGTTTATTTAATTTTGTTTTTTACAAATAAATTTTGAGTACTAAGTTTTTTGATTTTTGCCTATGGTTTGTTGAAAAATGGTTCAAATTGAGAATTTTTAATTTCTTTTAATAAGTATTATTCCGAAAATTAGCACAAAAAGTAAAAATGTGTGTGACAAAATTTTACTAATTCAACAATAGGAACGGTAAAAATAGGTTAGATTTCTTGTAGTTTATTAAAATCAAAATTAAAAACAGCTATGAAAAATGCAAACATTTCTTAATAAGTTCACTTGGTGAAGCTGTTTTACGATGTGTCTTTACGATTTCGTAACGAAATCGGAAAGATCGTCAGCTATGGTTTGTTAGATAGATATGGCATAAAAAAAGTCAAGCTAATTTTCTTCAATTTACAAATTTATATTCGTTCTATGTGTAATTTCATGTATATGTTTTACTGGATATCAGGGACTGTTTAAGCATTGAAACTGATTATGTAATATACAAACTCCTTGAATATGAATTCCAATATAATTATTATGACTTTTATAAGCAAAGTTAATCTTTCACTTGACCAAAAAAATTTGTCAATAATTAAGTGAACCCAGTGAACCAAAACTACCATTTTTGAATTAATTTATGAACCTTTTCGGGTAGAAACGTTCATTTTCGGCACTCATAAATGAACCCTTTTTGTATCATTTGTCGGACTAAAATGCCTCTCAAAAACGAACCTTATTTTGTTCGCAAATGAGTTAAAAAAAGAACCATAAATTATCCTTTTTTGTTTTCGGAAATGTGTTAAGAAAAGAACCATAAAAAGTTATTTTTCGGCACTCGAAAATGAGCCTTTTTGGTATCAATCTTTGGACTGAATTGCCTCTCAAAAACAAACTTTTCTTTGTTCAGTAATGAGTTGAAAAAAGAAACTTTTTGAATTATAAATTTTATTATTGCATAATATTATTTGTTTTTACATGTCGATATTTTGTTAAAGATGAAATGATTATTGCTAAAATTAGAGATCATATTAATCATTGGGTTAATAGAATTAATATACCTGGGCTGGAATTCACGCATTGTGTTTTTCATGATATTGATGTTTCAAAGGAAAAGGGAAAGGCGTGATTGTTTTCCAATTTGACAAACTTCCAAATTATATATGAAATATCAAAATAGTTAAGCTATTAATTGGGGTATTTATTTGATTACTTTTTTGCATGGAATTGTTTCGTGGTTTTCATTCTATTTGGGCCTGATTTTAATTTTTGATAGAAATGTTGAAAATATTCATACGTGTAGCAGTACATCCATCTCGCACTGGTAAAAAAGTTCCTATGACGTTTGTACGAAGGCTAACATTTTCATTTTAAGTTCCTTTATTTAACTGATTTTAGAATATAAAAAGTAACATTTATGATTCATTTGTGAACTCATTTATGAACAAAGAATGGTTCGTTTATGAGAAATTGTTTCCTACTGATATGATAAAAAATTATTCTTTTCTAAACTCATTTCAGAATGCAAAAAAGAAACATAATTGATTCATTTCCGAACTCATTTATGAACAAAAAATGGTTAATTTGCAAGGAAGTCTTACCTACTGAAATGATACAAAAATTATTCATTTACGACTCAAAATAAGTTTTTAATGAATTTCGCAAAATATGTACAATTTTTCTTTATGGGAAAAGCTTTCACGAATTTAATCTTTTATAGCAAGCACTTTAAAGCGACAAAATAAAAAAGAAAAAATTTAAAAAAAAATTCTAACCAAAAACGTTCGCAAAACTCTCACCTTACTCAAAACCTTCGCTTATGGTTCAGTGGGAAGTTGTCAAGGAAATCAACATTATCACAATTTATCTAAAATAAAAAATCACATTTTGATTTTAAAATCTCATCTGTGTTATGTCTTTATACTTTCTGGACCCTAAGGGGGGGATTTAATACCTAAAAGCCGTCCCTTGTCTACGGGCCTACAAGTTTTAGTTTTTGGTTTTAAAAAGAAAACACTACACTTCACTTCTTGAAGATCGAAACTTTATTATTTTTCTCCTTACAAGAATTCTAGCTTATAAAGTAAATCTTAGCCTATTCGTATTTTCACAAATACATAGATACTTATTCTAGAGCACGCATACATACATAGTTATTGGAAAAGAGTAAAAGAGCTGCATTGACAAAAACAATTATATCGATCAGTAAGCGAAAGCATTTCGTTTTAATTGTTTTTGTTTATGGTTTCTTTCTTTGTTTTTGGGTGATGCAACAAAGTTAAGAAATGTAAGCAACTTTCATACTTTGTTGCTGAATTTTGAAACTATGTCGCAACAGTCTTAAGTGGAGTAATAATTTGTTGAGCTTTGGGTTTTTGAAACTATGTTGCAACTTTCTTAAGTAGATCAATAAAATCGAATTTAAATAATTTGTGCATGGCTGGGTTGACCAAGGCCAGACGGGCCAGATTGTTCAGCTTGCACAGGGACGGATTGTGTCGGTTCCATAACTCGCCCCCCTTTAGTCTGAGGCTCCGACGAAGATTTTGGTTTAATTTGAAAATTTTTATTGCGTCGGAATTTAAAGTACGTAAAAATTATTGCGAATATTGATATATTAATGAGAATACTTGGTAAATTAAATATTGAAATTGTGAATAAATCCTTCGTTAAAGTTGATTTGATGAAATCTCTTGTGTTCTCAATTTTATCAATATGTAATTCATTTAATAATGTTACATTATTTTTACTCTTCTCCTTAATAGTAATTATAGTGTAGGGTAAGATATTGTGTTCTTTAATTTTTAGAAATGTATTTTTGAAGGTTAAATTTCTTAAAATTATTTGACAATTTCCAAATTTTATTAAGCTGTTCCTATATAATTTTATATTATTACTATTACAATTTTGAATTAATTGATTATCTTTTAAGTTTTTTACAATTATCAATCCATCAGAAATTTCATTTATTGTTTCTTCGATATCAATTGCCATTTCACATTGTGCATTCTTTGATTTAACTATTTGACTGAGGCAACTGTCTTGTACAAGTTTTAAATTATTTTTAAGATTATCTTTAACATTGTCGTTGTATAAATTGTTTTCTTCATCTATTATATACATATTTTCTTCAAGTATGATTGATTTATTTTCAAAGTTCGGAATTGGTTCAATCATTATTTTTGAAAATTTCTTTTTGGAGTAATTTGGAACTTGGATTATTATTGTTATTAAATTTACATAGTAAACTACGGCCATTTTTATATCTTCTAATGCCTCTAAATCTGATACTAACTCTAATTCTGCATTAGTCAGAATGTTCCTAGATAAAATACCTAATTTACTGGTTAAAATAATTTGTTCAATGTCGTCAATATGGTTTCTTAATAATGTTATGTCGTAGTTAAGTTGATATATATGTCGAAATATATCTAATTCGTCTCGTATTTGTTTTGAATTTTGTGAAAGTATATTTTTGATTAATTCTTGTTGCTTATTAATGTGTGAAGTGATATTTTGAATTTGGTTTGAAAGTTGAGAATTTATTATTATTTGTTTGTTAGATTCTTTTATAAGTTTTTCGTTTGTTTGGGAAAGATTCTCTAAATTTGTCTTTATAAGTATTTCGTCGTCACTGTCCATTGTTCCTGTTATGACCTTAAGTCCCTTGCCTAAAATATTCATAAGTCCTCTTTTTGCTCTTGAGTGTGGCTTAAGTCCATTTATCTTTAAGTCAAGTAAATTAAAATTATTAATTAATGTGTCAAAAGATGAATCATCTTTTCCTACATGATTTTGAATTATATCTATGTTATTCCTAATATTATCTCTATTGATCTCAAATTCTGTAATGTTTATTATATGAAGAACTTTTATAAAATCTTTTATTATTTTTACTTGTTCAATACGTATATTGATATATCCATTGTTTTCGTTGATGTTCTGTATTTCGATGTACTGCGTTGTTGTTACTATTGGAATTATTATCCAGAGTATAATTTTTAATGTGTCCTTCATTTTCCTGTAAGATAGAAATATTTCATTGATTTGTCTGAAATTTTTTATTTCTTTTTATGTGTGCTTTATAGTATTTCTGTCCTTTAAAAGTAACGTGATTTTCGTCTAGTTGTTGTACATTCGCTTTCTTAAATCGAGAGTAGTTTTTGCCTCCTCTGACTTGTTTTAGAAATATAGGTCCTGACTTAATATCTACATCTTTTCTATTCTGGTTTAAGTTATTAAGTTTTTCTTCTTTCTTTTTGATAATTTTTTCCTTTATTGTATTATAATCATCGTGTGTTATAGTTCCATTAACAAAATCAATGGGCTTGCGTCCGGTCGTCGAATGTATTGTATTATTGTAATATTTAATTATTCTGAAGATTTTCTCTTCTGTTGTTTCTATATCTTTATTTGGATCGTGTTTAAGTATTCTTATGTGTTCGTTGATTGTATTATGTAATCGCTCGACATCTGAATTTGAAGTATGGTTTCCACTAGATGTGAAATGTATTTCAATATTATTTTCTTTCAGAAATTCTTGTAATGGGATTGCTTTAAAGCATAATTCGTTATCAACAATTATTTTTTTTACTAAGCCTACGTTGCTCAAGTACTGTGTTAAAGCTTTTTTAAATTCTGTCCAAGATCTACCTATTATTCTTATTGCTTGTGCGTGTTTCGAAAACTTGTCAATTATTGTCAAAAATAGTGTATTGTTTAGACTATAAAAAACATCTACATGTACCACCTCTCTTGGGCCATTAGGTGTTTCTGTAAGTTGAAATTTTAGCTTTAATGGTTTTCTTTCGTATTTTTCCTTATTACAAATTTCATAGTTATTTATAAATTTTGTTATTCTGTCTTTCAATTTTGGGTGGTAAATTTCTTCTCTTAATTCGAGGAAATTTTCATTAATACCTCTATGATTATTTTTCAAGTGTTCTCTCTGTATTATATCTGCTAGGACATTTTCATCTTGTACATCTTTTAGAAGATTTTTACTTCTAACTATTATGTAGTCATCCTTAAATTCTGTAGAAACTGTTTCTGAAAAAACTTTAAAAAATGTTTCATCTTCAATGTATACCGCAGTAGTCTTGTGTTTGTCGAAATGATTTTGAAGTAATGTTCTTACTGTATCTCTGTCGAGGGTTTTAACCAAAATTGTTGTTCTATAAGATCGGAACATGTTACTCTTTTTTATTTTTAAAGCTCCTGAATTAATTTTCTTAATTATGAACTGTCTTTTATAAAAGTTTATCGGACTTTGTACTTCCCAAACTGTTTGTTCTTCTGCTTCGGTAAGATTTATTATTACACGTGATAACGCGTCTGCGTTTCCGTTTTTAATACCCTTTTTGAATTTGATTTCATAGTCAAATTCAGAGATTTTTAACCTCCATCTGACTAATTTTGAATTTGGTTCTTTAATGTTAAATAACCAAGTTAATGGTCTATGATCCGTTTCTATAATAAATTTTCGACCAAAAAGATATGGGCGAAAATATTGTGTTGCCCAAACTATAGCTAGTAGTTCTTTTTCTATCGTACTATAGTTCTGTTCGTGGTTATTTAACGTCCTGCTTGCATAACATAATGTGTGTCCGTCTTGAGACAGAATCGCTCCTAAAGCGAAATTGCTTGCATCTGTTTGCAATACAAATTTCTTATTGAAATCTGGGTACCGTAAAATTGGATCATGCGTTAAAAGAACTTTTAAATTATTAAAGCTGTCAATGTATTCTTGATCCTTTATGTCTATTTTTGCATTTTGTTTTAAATATTTTGTCATTGGTCTTGCAATCTTTGAATAGTCTTTGATAAATTTCCTGTAATATCCAGTGAGTCCTATAAATTTTTTTATTTCTTTTGGGGTTTTTGGTAAAGGAAATTTTTGTACACTACTTACCTTTTCCGGATTAGGTTTTATGCCATCTGCCGTGACTACGTGACCAAGGAATTCGGTTTCTCGTTTCAAAAATTCAGATTTGTCTATCTGTACTTTCAGATTCATATCTTCAAGTCTTTGTAAGATTTTCGACAGGGATTCCACGTGCTCTTGCAGGGATGTCGAAAAGATTATTATATCATCAAGGTATACTAAGCATATCTTGTTGATATAATCAGATAGAATATTATTCATCAAACGTTGAAATGTTGCTGGGGCTGTTTTCAGTCCAAATGGCATTCTCAAAAACTCATAATGTCCATTTTCGACACTAAATGCAGTCTTTGGAATATCGTTTTCAGCAATTTCAATCTGATGAAACCCCTTAGCGAGGTCCAAAGTAGTGAAGTACTGACACCTTCCTAATTTCTCTAGGATTTCATCCATGTTTGGAATGGGGTACTTATCATCTACGGTGACTTCATTAAGCTTGCGGTAGTCAATAACAAGTCTCCACTTGCTCTCTTTACTAGCGTCCATTTTTTTTGGTACAACCCAAACTGGAGCTGAGTAAGGTGACTTACTTGGGCGTATGATGCCTTTGTTAAGCATCTCCTGAATTTGTTGTTGTACTTCATTTTTATGAATGTACGGATACCGATAAGTTTTCACTGCAATGGGTGCATGTTCGAGTGTTCGAATTTCATGCTTTATTGCATTAGTGAATGTAAGATCAGATTTTTCATCATAAAATATTTTGTTATATCGTTTTATTAATGGTATTAATTTTAATTTTTCTTCTTCGTTAAGGTGGTCTATTCTAATTTTTCCTAATAAAGAGTGTTGTGTTTCACTCCTATAGTTTTCGGAAACATAAAAGTTATCACTTGTCACAGGTGTTATATTTTTTAAATTAAATTGTATTTGCTGTTCTTCATCAACATTTGCTTTGACAATAACATTTGTTGCAAAATTATTTACTACTTCGTGTACTCCTTCGATAATTTCGAACTTCTGATTTTCTGTAATTTTATTGGGTATGTGTACTAAACCGTTCTTTTGATTCACGGGTATAGTTATTCCGTAATATCCCTTTTTTGAAAAATAGTGATATTACTATATTCATATATATATATGATATTAATAGTTCTCGTCTGTAATTGTAAAATAAATTTTGGTTGCTTTTCCCTTTACGTATAGATTATTGGTTTCATAATCAATTTTTGCTTTTATCAGCTTTAAAATATTGTTTCCAATGAGGCCGTGATATTGATAATGAAATTGGCAGACGTAAAAGTCTACCTTTTGGTTTTGTGGTAATGGTCCACCCAATTCCTCAAACAAAGGTATTTGCACTTTTTCATTAATATTCACGTTATTTTGTAAGGTTTTTAAATTAATTGGCTCGGTGTGTACGAACCATTTAGGATCGCAGATTCCTGGATTTATTATCGAATGGGTCGCTCCCGTATCGATTATGAATCTTAAATCTTTTGTTTTTGTTTTAACTGTTATAAAAGGTAAGTTTCTGGTGAGGCTATTTGATGAAAATTTTCTTTAACCTTAATGTTGTTTGTGTTAGACATGTTTGGCTTATTTTGAACTTCATGGGTATTTATATCCATGGGTTCTGGTCTATCAATGGGTCTATTTGGTCCACCAGGCCCATTCAATCGGTACTGTTCTCGAGGGAATGAATTGTTATTTCTTATATAATTAGAATCATGATTATTGTTTCCGTTATTTGATTCTCTAGGTACTGAGTTATAATTTGAATAATTATTTCGCCGAAAATTTGAGTCATAGCTGTTATTTGTTTCTCTTGGAGATGAATTATGGTTTGGATAATTATTTCTTCTGTAGTTTGAGCTATAATTTTTATTTTGACCTCCATTACGGTTTGAATAATTATTTGAATTATTTTGGCCTCTGCTTTGTTTATTGTTATTTTTATTATAATTTTGACTTGAATCTTCATTTTTTGTTATATTTAAATTGTGTTGAGGTGTATTATGCTGTGTAATATTTTTGTTACCATAAGCATATCCAGCCTCAATCAATATATTTATTGCTTGCTCCAATGAGTCTGGATTCCTGCAGAAAAGAATTGATTTCATTGGTTCTGGCAATTTTGATTTAAAAGTCTGCAGCGCAGTTTTTATATTTAAATCGAGGGTTCGTTGAACTTCCTCGTCACTTACTGCCTGTCCTAATTCGAATGATGTTTTCGCATTAAGTCTTCGTAAAACAAATTTAATATCGTTGTAAAATTCTATGCTGTTGGTTTTAAAGGAAAGTCCTCTTAGTTTATTAAAGAGTTCGTCAGTTGTTCTTCTGTCCGAAAAGTTTTCTTGTAGAATAACTTTTATGTCATTCCAGGATGTAGCTTGTCCGTTTATCTCAATAGCTTCTCTGGCTTTTCCTCTTAGTTTTGATTTAATTATGTCTGAAAATATTGCTTGAGCTAATTCGTGATATCGCCTAAGTGTGGGTATAATTCTGTCCACTAGTCCTACAAACGTGTGTAAATCTCCTAAAAATCCGCTAAATTCTGGCAATCTTTCCAGATATTTCAATGGATCTATGTGTAACTGTAAGGCTGTCATTGTTGGATTTGTATCTGTATCTACTATTGATAAAAAACGAGCTTGAGTATTTAAATTATCTTCAATGCCTTGTATTGCTTGGCCTAATCGTAAAATACTTTGATCCATTTACTCAAAAAAAAATTTTCAAATTTAAGTTCACTTTTCTTTGTTGTTATAAAAGGAAAAATTTCATGTTTTCATTATATTTACAAAGGAAATATTTATAATAAAAATCTACATATGTGTATATATTTAAATTTACTCACAATCTGATGTATTATGTTTCTAATTCGTCAATGCGATTGTTATCTCTGCAACTGTTGTCTCTGCAACTGTTGTCTCTGCAAGTGTTGTCTCTGCAACTGTTGTCTCTGCAACTGTTGTCTCTGCAACTATTGTCTCTGCAATTGTTGTCTCTGCAACTGTTGTCTCTGCAACTGTTGTTTCTATAACTGTTGTCTCTGCAACTGTTGTTTCTGTTGTCTCTGCAGCACGTCGTTCTAATAATTTTTTATAATAGGTGGATTCAAAGAAGTCCCACGTATCTTCACTGTCGGATATCATTTAAAAATTTATCACTTTTTTCCGCTAGATGCGATTAAAATTCTATTGACTTCTGCCAATATTTTTCGTTTGTTACGATTTTATTAACTGACTCCTGTCAGTTGGTTCAGGATCCTCGATTAGGTAATTGAAATACCCCGTGTCTTTTAGTTGTTTTTTTTTTGTGTATCCTGCTCCTGCAGAATATTGTTGTATTATTGACTCCTGTCAATAAATTTTTTCACTTAAGATCACTACGAGGATCCCATCCTCGTAGCCAGTTTTAGTTTTTGGTTTTAAAAAGAAAACACTACACTTCACTTCTTGAAGATCGAAACTTTATTATTTTTCTCTTTACAAGAATTCTAGCTTATAAAGTAAATCTTAGCCTATTCGTATTTTCACAAATACATAGATACTTATTCTAGAGCACGCATACATACATAGTTATTGGAAAAGAGTAAAAGAGCTGCATTGACAAAAACAATTATATCGATCAGTAAGCGAAAGCATTTCGTTTTAATTGTTTTTGTTTATGGTTTCTTTCTTTGTTTTTGGGTGATGCAACAAAGTTAAGAAATGTAAGCAACTTTCATACTTTGTTGCTGAATTTTGAAACTATGTCGCAACAGTCTTAAGTGGAGTAATAATTTGTTGAGCTTTGGGTTTTTGAAACTATGTTGCAACTTTCTTAAGTAGATCAATAAAATCGAATTTAAATAATTTGTGCATGGCTGGGTTGACCAAGGCCAGACGGGCCAGATTGTTCAGCTTGCACAGGGACGGATTGTGTCGGTTCCATAACTCCTACACTGAGGTGAGCTTGCGATCTACGCGTTGCCTCAGTTATTTCTCTGAGTACTTAATAAACTATATGAATACTCAGGAATCTGCTGCAGTGACCTGAATAAGAATCAGGTATGTTGGTTTTTCCCCGCAATGAGCTTTATGTTATTCTTAATGCATATTTCTGTTATTTTTTGTTGCTTATTCGCTACCTTCGATACAAAAAACACAAAACCTGTCGAAAATAGTTTATATCGGCCGTAGCTGAACTCCTAGAGCGGTCAAATATATGGGCTGGTCCTATTATTTTTTGTTCCTCTACATTTCTCTCGAACACACCTACCCCCTATCTACCACCCTTTTTTGGGTACCAATACAAAAAACATACTTTTCGTTCTACGAACGAACGAATAAAAATATATTCGCTAAATATTCAGGGTATGAGCACTGATATTTTTGTTATTTTTTATTGCTTTATTTGCTACCTGATGTTGTTAGTAAAGCATCGTGCTCTTAATCTCTTTGTTTCTTATACCTGAATAAAACAAAGAGAGTGTAAGATCAGGTATGAGCAAAGCAGAAAAGGTATAAAGGAAATTGTTTATTCTATAGCAAGAGAATATATTCAGGGAGGCGAAAAAGCATACTCATGCAGGGCTCTAGTAGTTTTAGTCTAAAAAAGTAGGCGGATTAAAACAAGGGGCGTGCCACTTTAATTTCAATACTTAATCAACAACAGCGTTGATTTTGCTTCCAGTAAATTAACGAAAAAGTTTGTAGTTTTTGGCCAGCATAAACGAAAATTATTTATGAAAAATATTGCTTTATATGTGCAAAATTTGACATCGGATCTATTCTTCCTGATATCGTAACAGTTTGAACAAATATAGGATTATCGGATTCAAGAATGAAATTCCGATATATCATATATATGATATATTTTTAATAAAACTTACATAACTTTTATTTAAAGTACATTTTGATATCTCTTTTGGTTGAGATCATTATGATTTTTATTAAAAATAACATTTAAGGTTGGCATTGCACTTTTGAAAAAAAGAACTCAATTTAAAACATTTGTTGTGAAAAGACTACAAAAAATAGAGACTTGAATTTTTTTTTACATAAATAAAGCAAAAAACAATATACAAAATTGAAGTCTATATGTTTTAAAGTCTTTTAACAAAATTTGTTTTAAATTAAGTCCTTTTTTCAAATGTGCAATGTGACCTTTATTTAGCGCGCATGTTTTAGCTCAAGTATTAGACAAAAGCAGAGCAGTAGTATACTTATTCTCTAATACCTGCTGATTTTTATACTTCGAATTAATTTTTAAAATAATATCTTCAAATATTTAAGCATCTAATGCTACGCCAGCAAGACTTGAACTGAGCTTGCTGCATATATAACCTGCTGTAGGTTGAAATTTGCCTTTTAATGAAGCTTCTGAAGATAAGCTAGCAACAAATAAAATAAAATTAAAAGATACTTAGGGAGGTAAAATCCCAGGATTAGATCACCTTATCATATTCCGGGATTGAGTTGATCTAATCCCGGGATCTAATTCCTGGATTCGGGACTACAAAAAGCCTCCGGGATCCTGGAATTTCAGGATCGGGAATCCCGGAATGGAAAGCCTTAAAAGGTGCCGAATTAATTCATTGGGCGGCTATAGGTTAAATTAAATTAAACGCATTAAAGAAATATTTTTGCAGATTATATATAAAAATGTTATAGACAGCTAGGGACTTTGAATATACGTATAATACTTAAATATGGCCGCGGAGGGTATTTTAGCTTCGACCCTGTTGAAGATCCATTCTTTACAAGTTTAATAGCACTTTTTTCCAGTTGCTTTCAAAGAGTTGTCAAAATCTCACAATAATTCTTGTTTCCAATTATTTAATAAGTGTTTTGAATAATATTTGTGTAACGCTATTTTCAAATTGCAATGCTACAATTTTAGAACTTGTTCTTACAGCACTTATTACCAATTAATCAATGCTTATATTAATATTATACGAGTACATATTAAGGAATATTTTTAAAAGGGTTTCCTTTAGCATTTAAAATTAAATGCTAAAGCATTTTAAAATTAAGTAGGCTTACAAGCTTTTTCCTTATGCAATGCTTACGCTTGTAAGCTTAGTGTAATCTAATTTCGACCTAGTTCGGCTGATTGGGAAGTATATAAGAACTGGATTTTAGAAAATCAAATAAAGTTTATTTGTTTCGCTTTTCAACTCTTTGTGAATTAATTGTGCACTCATTCTCTTATGTTGTGGTTGCACTGTTACTCAATGAATTTAGCATTAACCCATTACCGCCGGCTACCAGATCCCGTTGAGCAAACATGATGAAATTTTGTATGCAGGCTAATTTTGGGCTAACTAAGACATAAATACAAAAATTTTTTGGCTAAAGTGTTGGGGACTGTACTTTTGGGGCTGTACTTTAAAAAGTACAATCGGCGTTAGCACTACATATTTTAATGGCTTTTATAACAAGTAATAAAGTGATAATTTTTATAAGAATTAACAGCTTTTAAACATTTTTTATCGTCCTATGCCCCACGAGGGGTTAAAGAAAAAGAAGAAGAAGAAAATTTTTTTAAAGAAGACGAGTTTATTTATAAAAAAAAATTCAGTAATACATATTTTTATGTACACAAATGTTAATTCTATTGTTATTACTGATGGTATTTAGCAAAGCAATTCCGTACTAGACATAGAGTCTTTTGACAAATAGTGCATGACCATATGCTACGCTGGTGGCAGACAACGCATCGCATTTGAGAATCATTCTTTTTTGGAACGTGTGAAGTTTTCTCGTGCTCTACATGTGATGATGGGTTCCTTTGTTTTGACAAACGTTTTCCCTCAATCAAATAGTGGCGTACGATCGCACGACGGAAATTCAGCTGATTTTGGAAATCGTTTCCGCTTTTATTAGACATAAGGTACAACTCCCATGCATTTGTGGTGGCTACATCGATGGGGTAAGTAAAGATGGCCCACCACCATTTTTTACCTCTTATGTTAATCCGATATGCGTTAATGTTTTGATCTACATTATCAACACCTCCTATGTGGGTGTTGTATGTACGTAAAGGTTTGGCTGTGGAACATTTATTTTCGAACGACTTTGTGACGACCAGCGCCTGACATGTCTGAGTGGAGTTACGCAATCATAGTTTGTTAACATGGAACAAACATTATTATCAACCCATTTTACTGCCAAAACATCGTTGGAAGTATCATAACGGTAGTCATAGGAGCCACGGGAGCTTTTTGAAAATATCTTATTTTTTGGTAGAGGGCAGGAATTTCTTCTGATTTCCCTTACAGTTCCAGATGCGCGGATATTAATATCTTTCAATACTCTCATTAGGCTATGAGTCGTAAAATAATTATCGAAGATATGATTTTCTGGTTTGGGGAACTTTCGTACAAAATCTAAAATAACCTGCACACCGAGCGTAAGCAATCGATCCTTGTTGTTATTCTTACCGCAGTAAACATCAAAATCATAGCAATACCCCGAAGAGCTTGCCAGCATCCAAACCTTATACCCAAAGCGTATTGGTTTTCCTCTTATGAACTGTTTGGCAGAGTGTTTTCCGAAATATTTGACCATTGATTCATCAATTGAAAGATGAGTGTGTATGATACCAAACTGTTGAAAGGTATTCTGGAGTTTCACCATGAGCGGTCTTATTTTATACATCTTATCCTCTGACGATCCAATGCTTGCGTTGTCAGCTAAATGTAGGTATTTCTTTATTGTAAGAAACCGGTCTCTCGACATTGCCTCATATACCAGAGCAACTCCAAGATCCTCATCAAGCGACCAATATGAGCGTTCTTCTGGCAGCTGGTGGTACCCGGTGAATATCAGTATGGCAATAAAAACTCTCATTTCTTGCACATCCGTGCGAAAATCTGAAGCATTTTTGTATATGGAGGCATATGACATGGTTTGATCACATATATATTGAACAATGTCGTCTGTGATTATCTTTTGAAAAAAGTTTATGGGAACGTAATCGAGGTCATGTAAAGGAGAGCGGATGAAGCTCTCAATAAAAGTATTTTCAGAACCTGGTTCATCATAACGAGGCTGTTTTTTTAGCCATTTTCATGTTTTTGTGTCTATAAAGCAAAAAGAGAGAACAACAAAAGAGTCAAGAAAACACGGATAAAGACACAAAGTACGAGTACTTCAAAATTGGGGAAAGCATGTAAGAAGTAACTGTATGCATATATTTACCAACAGCTAGATAGTTATTTGTAAAATCATCAGCTGGTGGATCATTGTCATTAGTCAACAATGTTTCATTATCATTGCTAGCTTCCAGTTCCAATGTTCCGGGCACATCTTGGGGTAACTCACAATTGAGCAGGTTCTGGTCGTCGATGTCCTCATTGTCTGTCAACTCATCCAGATCAGGTGGAATAATTATAAGGGCTTGGTTTTGATAATGTTCATTTTCTTCGCCTAAAAGACAGTCGATTGCCTCCTGAAGACCATTGAAGTCCTTGGAACCCTTAAACACTTTTTGTGGCAACATTTTCAGTTTTTGGTAGTGCTTAAGCCTATTGTACTTTTAAAAGTACGCTGAAATTATGTAGCTAATAAAATGGTGTTTTACACAATATATATAAGTTTAGTAAATATTAACACTTTTTATACCTCTTAGCTACTAGTTCCTTCAGTATTTGAAGATTAAATTCAATATTTTGCACTTTAAAATTAACGAATTCTGGAGCAACTTCACAAACGCAATCACTTTTGCTAAAACATACTTTTGGCGGGAAAAATAACGGCACTTAAAAACAACTTAGCTGAAGAAAAAATATGCAACGCCGTGAATTCATTCGTTAATTTTAAAATAAACACATCTCAGGGCTGGTAACATAGATAGTTTTAAAGAAAATCAACTTAAAGGAATAGCAATTTTTCTGTACTTTGTATAGTACAGTAGGCGGTAATGGGTTAATTAAGTTTTTTATGTAAAAAAACATTATTTCTTCTCTTTTTCAAACAATCTTGCAAAAATAAAATTATTAAAACCGCCAATTTATCACAAAATTTCTCTCGCCAAATTGATGGTTTGAGAAACGAGTTTCGGTAAAAGTGGCAACACTGTTCATAAAAACAAATTTTGAATTGTTTGATGGCAGATTGAACCCGAATCCGACACGAATACGCTGAGATTATCTCTCTTACAGCAAGCAGCGCGTTTGAAGTTATCTCACCTGTGTGAATAACCCAAAAAAAATGCTTCTGCTGTGTACTAATCTATATTCATGTTTTTATTTTATGACAAAATTTATTTCAATTTTTTTTTTATTGCTTTGTTTTATGTCTCTTTGGGGTGTGTGGAAATTTCAATAGCATTGTATGAAATTTATTATCATTAGGCTCTCGAATAAAAAATGGCTTCCTCCAGGGACAGTGTTTTGGTCCACATCTCATAAATATTCATAGATTTAGATAGTTGTGTTTTTTTTTGGGAAAACTTTTTTGGGAACTTAATTGAAAATACAGAATAATGCATAGCATGCGCTCTGTGGCAAGTTTAACGGCAATAAATCAATAACAGTCTTTCTCAGATAGACAGACAAACAAACATGTAGCAGCTTTCTAAATAACACACAACCGTGTGCATATAATATTTAAAACAAGTAGATAACGCTTTGGTTCAACACTCGATTGTCAGAGGTAGGTAAAAAATTGGTTCACGCCTTAACGTATGCAACAAGCAGAAATATTCTTAAAGAGGACCTCAACGTACATTTATTAAATGAAATAATTTAAATATGAACAAAAACCATGACAATGAAAATAATGGCTTCGCCCCAGCACATCGGCTGCTACGCTGAGCACCATTTGCTTAATCCAAAAAATTATGAGATCCAGCCGGTCAGCCGATCAGAGCTTTAAGAAAAGCCGCGCTTGGATGACAGAAGAAATGCGTTAAAGTATTGTATAAGTTGGCAACAACTTGCTGGGCATTGAATTTAGTTTTATTTCTTGACAGTTTTTTTTTTGTGCTCATCATGTTTTTTGTTTAATTCTGCATCAAGAACTTATCATAAATTTGCAGTGAGCATTTGTCCCTTATGAAGTCTAATCCGCATTTATTTTATTCGCAGCTACAAATCGTCGCTTTAATAATGCCAACATGAGTTATTTGATCAGAGCAGAAAAACGAGCTTGTGTGGCGTATTGCTGACAATCGTGTAGTTAGCCCAGTGAACATAACGTTTGGTGTTATGCGAAAGTTTTGATTAGAAGAGTGAACAAATATATCCTTATATATAATCATATCATATAACTAGCTGAAGTACCCGGTGTTGTTCGGGAGTTCATATAAATATTTTTAGACCTACAGTCCTTGTCCTTATTTATTTAATAAGCCAGCATAATGGAAAAAATTGATTGCGAGCTTGTAAATTTTAGGGTATGAGTTACAAAGCCCTGTAACTTTAATTTTTTTGCACGTTACTTTCTGCTTTTTAACACTGTTCATGTTATAAAAAAAACTACGTTACCATTGAAGTGAAAAAAAAATTTGTTTACGAATTTTTTAAACTATCAATATATCGGCTGTCTGTGCAAAAAATTAAAAATTCTGCTTATCTATTTTTTTCTGTAACCCTGTTCAAAATTAACTCCAGAGCTGAATCTTGAAACACTAAAACAGAAACG
This sequence comes from Coremacera marginata, assembly GCA_914767935.1. Classification (NCBI taxonomy): domain Eukaryota; kingdom Metazoa; phylum Arthropoda; class Insecta; order Diptera; family Sciomyzidae; genus Coremacera; species Coremacera marginata. The sequence goes on from OU612047.1 coordinate 59,302,501, forward strand.
CTTTTCTCAAAAAACTAACGACGAATTCTAAGAAGATTTGCCCAAGAAACCATGGGTCTAAAATCAAAATCGTTCTTGCCATTTTTAACGAGAAACTTTTCGTATTTCATATTATTTTAAAATATGCTAAAGTTTTATTGAATCTTCTAAGAAACTTGACAAAAGTGATGATGTTTGGGCTTGTTCGAAAGGAAATTTCATGAGCTTTCGATAACTAAACAATTTTGATGTTTAGATTAATTTTAAAAAAGCTTTTAAGGGCCTACGGGAGTTTTTCGAAGAAAAAAGATACCTGTCTTAAAAATTTTTTTATTTGAAGCTGTGTTTTATTTTAGACCAAATTTTTTTTTAAATTATTAAAATGTAACTATTCAAGATTTATCCCTGACATTTTGGTCTAAAAATATTCGTCGATAATGTAGAAAAGTGCAATGCCGTGAAAGGCCCTTAAATTTTTCGGTGAGCAAGATATCTGAAGGTTGGTTCTTCAGAAAAGAAAATTTTTCTTTCAGTTTAGTAAAGAGTTCTTGGGTGTTTAATCGTCCGATTTTTCTAACATAAATATTTTTCAAAAATAAACGATTAAACGCCCAAGAACTCTTTACTAAACTGAAAAAAAATTTTTTTTTTGTGTAGGTCAACCAGTTAGTAAGTTAGCAAGAGCATAACAAAAAACACGTGCCAGAAAAAATTGAAAAAATGCAAAATTAATTTAGGAAAATCAAAGTGAATATGTAAGATTCCTTAAAACCTTATTTACATGTATGTATTATGTACAAATGTAGATAATGGTTAAAATAAATTTGTAACTGTAGCCTTAAATAAGCCGAATGAAAAAAATATCGCCTTTTAAACGAAAATTTATGTCTATTGAATACAGTATACAAAATTCAATTTTTCAGCTTGAAACCAAACTCTGATTTTTGTATGAAGTTAATATCTCCTACAAGACGATTTCTTACAGCGCGGCATTCCTTAGGATGGATGAAAAAAAAAATTATTATTTGGCAACAAAAACAGCTTTGAGTTTGACAGTTTGTATTCAGAGTATTTGCCGGTGATGCGGAAATTAGCTATCCATTGAATGGTATGTTATATTTGGGAGTCAGCCAGGTGAGGCAACAGCTTGTAATTTAGGTGAAAAAAAATTGTTATTCAGTTGGTACAACCATGAAAAAATAGTGGACACAATATTACCACGGACAATTGCTTCACTTCATTGCAACTTGCTGAAGTGCTAATCTCAGTTTGGTTGGCACGATGTGAAAAAATAAGCGCTTTATACGAAGTGAATTGCAATTTGATAAGTGTTTGCCTCTGGGTGAATCTTAATTTGTATTCCGCGACGATTCTGTGCTCTTAAGTTACAAGGCTAATAAAAATGTAAAACAACGATGTTACAATTGATCCAGCCACAAACAACCCAGAAATAATTCTCGACTATAATCGTCCAAAAAGTAGCGTCGTACGATGGACCAAATGTTCGGAAATTTACATGTAAGTGGAAGTCGTGTCGTTGGCCTTTGCTCTTACTTTACAATATGTTGGATATAATGGCGTTGGCTGGGTACATCATTTATCGAGAGAATAATCCAACGCGTCGTGTTAATATCAGTCGCCGTAATTATATAAATAGACTTGCTCGTGAATTGGCCACTTAGCCAACAAACTCGAAACATTAAAGCCTCGAGTCTTACAGCATTATCACGTACCTACTGCCATAGAAGCTGTCTTGAATATTCGTGAACAGAAAAGAGCGAAACTCGCAAAAAGCTTGCATTGTTAATAAACGACCAGTGTGCCAGAAGCATATTCAAACCATCGTCAAATGTATTCAATGCAATAAATAAAATGTGTTTTTTCTTATAAAATTATTTTATTATATGAATATAATGAATTTTATTATAACCGAAATAAGAATAAACATTTTCAACATGTAACAGTTAATAAAGACAAAAATAGAAAAATTTTATTTTGTGTGTTGTGTGCTTAAAATACATAACTTTAAGATGTCACGGAGGATGGGTTAGCAGAATTGGTTGAAAGCATTTTTTTCTTGTGAAAAGGCTGGAATAGTTACCCCGGTGACTCGTCGGCCGAATTACGGTTAAAAGCGGGAGTTGCTATTTATGCTCTCTGTTGGCAATGAAAGTAGCTTTTTGTATATATTTGTTTGTGCGCTTTAAACTACTCAACGAATTTTGAGGCGGTTTTTACCATTCCGTAGGTAATTTCTTCCGGAAAGTTTTAATGTATAATACATTCATATTAAATTGAATATTGAATATTGAATATTGAATCTCTGAATGGAAAAAAAAATCGGATAATCGAAATTTTAACTTTCGATCAAAATATCAAAATTCAATACAAGTAAATTATATGAATAATAATTTCAAGCGAACATTTATATTTTTTATCTTTTTTCCAAAAAAAGTTCAAAAAGTTAAATGTTTCTCAAAAAAATTACGCTCAGATCAGAAAATGTCTTTCCATAAATCGCGAAATAAAATCTGCAAATTTCTTAAAAATGTCTCCATTGGTTTTCGAATAGCTGAAATATTTGGAATTTTGGATTCAATATGTATCAAAAGAAGTTTTCATATCGCTTATAGCAAACTTTGTTTTCAGCGTTACTGACAAAAGAGATAAGCAGCATTGTTTTTTTTTTTGTTGGAATAGACATCCGATTTATTGACAATCAAGTAATTACGTATACGAAAATTTGTTATCCCCTCAATCCCCTCAATCAGTCTAACATTTCAGAAAATTATCGAACATTTTTATTATATTACTTGAAAAATAATTTTTTTCAAGTAATTCGTGCACTGAATTTCATTATTATTACGTCGCTGGCTCCTGAGAAATTGTCATTGCTCTCAAAAAGGGATGTGATCTGCATAAATTCTCATAAAATATAGACTACAATGCTGCAACCTCATATATCGGATTTCATTGTCCTAGCATTGCATAGTTTTCGATATATATCAGCTTCTATACAAGGTGTCCCGCAATTGAGTGCAACTATTTATGGAGCAGAAAGGTTATGTTGATATGAGCAAAAAATCGTATGGGAGGGGGAGTCTATTTTCATTTTCTTAGGAGCTACAGGGTTAATTAATATTTCACGACTTTGATTAACGTTATTGTTTCTAGCAGAAAAACTAACTCACATAAAACTTATTTTGATAACTCATTTTAAAGGCAATGAAATCACCTTTCTAACAGCATATCAGCAAACCCCACCAATTTAACCGTTACCGATCTGTGATCGTGTGAAGCTGAAATCAATCGATTGAAACCACAAAATTTCAATTTTGAGTGCCAATTTCTCAGAATTTTGCGTAATAAATGAAATTTTTTTTAGATCAATTTTGTAATTTATTCAATTTTATTTTCAATGACATCAAAAACATAAACATATTTTTAAAACTAAAAAAGTTGGCTGAATTAAAAAAATTATATTTATTAGAAAATAATGATAAATAATGACATTACAATTAGTTATGCAGTAGATAATAGCATTGTTTTCTAATAAGTATAATTTTTTTAGTACAGCCAACATTTTTATTTTTTAAGATATGATTATGTTTTTGCTGTCATTGAAAAGACAATTGAATAAATTACAAAACTGATCTTAAAAAAAAATTAAATTTATTACGCGAAATTCTGAGAAATATGCTATCAAAATTGAAATTTGGTGGTTTCAATCGATTGATTTCATCTTCACACGAGCACAGCTCGGTAACGGTTAAGTTGGTGAGGTTTGTTGCTTTGCTGTTAGAGAGGTGATTTTATAGCCTTTATAATGAGCTATCAAAATAAGTTTAGTGTAAGTTAGTTTTTGTGCTAACACCGATTAGCAGATAAAAAAAATTAAAAATCACTAAAACCAAAAATTACCCAAAAAATATTAAAGAAAAATGTAAAAAAATCACCTAATAACAACGAAATATGCCCAAAATTTTGGAAAAATTGCCTAAAACTTATGAAAATCGGAATCTTAAACAATAACGTGAAGCAAGGTCGTGAAATATTAATTAACCCTGTAGCTCCTAAGAATGTGAAAATAGGACCTACCCCCCACTTCCCCCCCATACGTTTTTTTGCTCAGCTCAACATAACCTTTCAGCTCCGTAAATAGTTGCACTCAATTGCGGGACACCCTGTATATTTTTTGCTAGAAAAAATAAATAGCAGCAAATAATTATTATTTCAGGTCAGAAAAAATAAACGGCAAAAAGTTACAATTAAATTTTGTGTTCAAAAATAAGAGACAAAATTATTTTTTTTGGGACTGTCAGTTTTGATCTGAGTTTTATAACAGAGTGTTACATGTTTTGGTTTTGATGTTTTCAAAACGCCTGAAATTTCCAGGTTATATATTAAAATCCTCTCAACCAAGTTCCACTCCTTCCCAAGTAAAGAAAATAATACCCAAAGTGATTTCAAGTCCCTAATTAAGCTATTTTAGGCCACCATAGCAAATTACTCTCCGTTCTAAAAGCAAGCAGGTTCTACGGCCTACTGGGTTAGAACACATTGGCTGCTGGCGGCACATAGCTGCGAACCTCTGCGGGAATGGTAGCAAAATTTCACCTTCAAAGACCTCCTCACTTAACATTCACACAGCGGGATGCAACACCTTGGACTAAGGAAAGCGGCAACCCTTTCGCGAAATGGCGAAGGCGCAAAATAATTCCAATTCGAAAACGCTTAAGCCAACTGGAAGCGTCTTGCATTACGCGCTACATAAATCACTACTTGAGCTTGGTGCACATTTAGCTATAGAACATATCTTCTTTGCAATTCGTCTCGCACCCCCCATTGTGACACTGCATTTTTTTCACCAGACCCCACCCCACCTTCCTAGGTTGAAATGACACTTTATTTCACATACCAGTTTTGCGCACTCGCACCAGCTCTTATCCGAATTCGCTTGCCTACCGGCTTGCAGTAGGGTACGCACACGCTTTTGCTGAGCTGCTAATAAAGCAAATTGTATTTTGAATTATTGTTGCCACACCGTGATATTCTTCAGAGTTGCCACATAGCACAATGAATCTACTGCACCAACAACAACAATACGTTGCGAAGGCGGTATTTGTAAGGTCGTGTTTGTGTGTTTCCTCCACAAAAATTCAAGCAAATCTTCCAACAAACAAAATCCAAACAACAATGTTCGCTGGCTAGTGTTCAAAGTGTTAATGATTCAGAGAATGAAGGCAGAGATGATGCAGTCGATCCAGGTGAGTCCGCAGTCAACTCTTCGCTGCGCTTGTGGCATGTGCCTGCCTTAAGAAATATTTAAGACCTACGCTCGAACATAGCTTCTGCTAGCACTCTGTCCTGAGATTCGCTACGTGGCATAACTCATTTATCTGTAGCGAAATATTTTTTGTTGCGTTTAAATTATGACGATCGCAATAATTTAGGGATTTCAATGATATACGTCACCGCAGCAGCTTGTTCTTTGGTGGCTGACCCTTGGTTGCCACACGATTCCAACTGTCATGCTCGACGGCCTGTATGATCATGTGTGGACTTGAGTTATGCGTTCGCCTTTTGGAGTATTTATTTAATATGAGGATCACTTTTTGTGTGATCGAGAAACTAAGCTGGACGAATGAGCTATTTATATGCTTAAACCAAATTTGTAAGAATTGGATGAAAGATAAAAAGGGAAGCAAGTTGAAAGAAAAAACTATTGACTAAGTATTCTTTGCTTAAACTAAAACTTAACAAAGCGAAAATGTCTAATATTAAAGAAAATAATTTCACATAATTCCAGAGATGTTTTTTAAAAAATTTATAAGCAATATTAAACATTTTTGCTCCCCAAAAAAATTAACAGCTGTACTTTTGAATAAACATTTTTCGATGATTTTTACACCGAAAAAAATCGACACGTTTTCAAATTGATCACAATTTTATCATTTTCAAAATATATTTTTTCATATTTTTTTTTTTTTTTAATATTCACATATAAGTTGATAATATTATGTTGTTATTTTGACGAAATTTGTTTAAAGCTTTTTTAGATCACAAATTGTTTTTAAACTCAAAACACTGTACTGAGGGAATGCTAAAAAGTCAAAAATTTAAAATCATGACACATCGCTATAATATCGCTCATGCCAGAAGCCAAGGGGTGGGGTATAGTTTGGAAATTAAAAGCCGAACCCCCATTGGGTTCAGAGAGTATGGGAAAAAATTATACAAATGAGACTTTTAAAATTTAAAATTTTATGTTTGCCTTTTTAAGAACATGTGAGATAATGATGTACTGTGGGTGCCCAAGTTATTAGGTGCAGTACTTATATATATATGTTAGTAACAAAATAATTCTAGTATGATTATTTTATTTGGCATTGCTACTGGTATCATTATTTTTGTTAAAAATAAGTGGCGACTCAGTAAACCTGCGCCATTTTTGTCATAAGCACTGTTACATTTCGACTGCTTCACCTTAAAATTCAGCACCTTAACCTTAACTTTTAGCATGGCCAAAGCTTCAGATACGTCCCAAAGAAAATATAGAGAAATACTAACATTACAACTTCACTCAACAAATTGACCTCAAAGAGAGACATAGCATTTATTGGAAGTGTTTCGAAATCTGTCGTTAACCGAATAAAAATTCAAATCGAACATAAATTCTTTAAAGCAGGCCGTTCTGGGAAAATGTGCCAGGAAAAGGATCGCATCTTTCCGCTCTGACCTCAATATCAGGAATATCTGCCTCAAAAATTGTAAAATAAGTGTTATCCGTATGCCTACGATGATAAACGATGAAGAAGCCAGAGTTTGCAAGAGGACAGTCCGCAGGCGGTTGGCCGAACATAACCTCATGTGTCGTCGGCCTAAAAAACAACCACGTCTTACCGAGGCAATGAAAAAATGCTACTGCAATGGGCCAGACAACATCGTATTATGACTGAAGTCAAGTAAGTACAATTTTGTAAATGTATGTCAACAATGATTTTTTTGTGATTATTGTAATATTGGCTGTGGTCGACATAAGTGCATTCATCCTTTGGAGCCCTGGAAAGCAGTTCCATACAGACAGCATTACGGAGCGGGTTAAGCCCCCAACAAGTGTCAGGGTTTGGTTTGTAATTTCAGCGAAGGGTATGGGGTGCATCGTGGAAGGGAACATGAGGCAAGATCAGTACAGCGAGTGCTGGAAACTTGCCTACTACCACAGCTCAAGGAATGATTATGCACTATGCGGTATCTTGCCACAAAGCCAGAACTGTCACTGCATTCCTAGCTAAAAAAAAAAAAATTGCATTGACAATTTTCAAAATGTTCTCGAACTTTATCTTAAAAACTAAAACTTACTTTTCTGGAACTGAATCAAATTTATTTCGTATGAAATTTAAAGATTCAAATAATAAAGGAAGAGAAAAAGTAATTAAATATCAAAAATTAAACATTATCGATATTGCCCATCACTTTGTTAAATAATTATTCTGTGACAGATGCAAATTTTTTCTTTTCAACTTTAAATTTTCACACAATACGAATACAGTTTTGAGTTTTAATAGATCTGTCACCGCTTGAATCATTCAAAATTGGTCCCATGCTGAGTACAGTTAAATCTGTCCTGTAACAGGCACAAAAAAACCTATTGCGTGACGAGTTATATCAGACCTATCCTGTGATAGCTGTCTATTAGAGCTGTCACGGGGCCAGTCATTTAAGGACAATTGACTCTGCTTTCCCCGTGGGGATAGTGTAGGTATATACAAAGAAACATTCCATACACACATTCACTTTTACATACACACATACAGCGAACATCACGCTTTTTAACTGCTTCTTCGATTTGTTGGATTGGTACTATGGCGCACCTTTAAGCTCTGTAGAATCTGTATTATAAGCAAGATTGAATTGAAAAAGTTGTACATATACTCGAATAGTTGCACACAAACATCAATTAAAAAAAAAGTTCGATTTCAAAAAGTTGTTTGCCTTAAACCTCCCTTAAAATAAGTCATATTTGGATTTTAGCTAATCTTAGAGGGAGGTTAGGTTAGGTAGAGGCGGCAGCCGGTGTAAATGAAATACATACACTAGTTCACTTATACCAGATAGGCCCATTGTGATACCGCTGCACACAGGCTTTTATTAATAATGGAACCAACTTGAGCTCCGGATGATGGTTGTCAAGCTCATGAAAGAAGAAAGAGCCTAAATATTTGTGCCTTCTTCTGGCTAGCGCAGGACAGGAGCACAGAAGATGAGAGATGGTTTCTTCCTCTTCCTCGTCCCTGCAGCTTCTACAGAAGTCATTTGAGATAACTCCTAACCTGTAGGCGTGTCTGCCTATCAAGCAGTGCCCTGTGATGACAGCCACTATTGTGGCTAGTTCTGGTCTTGACAGCGAGAGGAGGGCTTTCGATCGCCCGAGATCTAGTGTCGGCCAGATAAGCCTTGATGCTCTGCATGTTGAGAGCTCTGCCCACCTAGTGTTGGCTTTCGATATGATATTGTTACTGATTAGTAGCTTGAGGGTCGCTAACGGGATACCCGGTGGGTTCACCATGAATAGTGGCGCTTGTGTCCCATTTCTAGCGAGCTCATCTGCCTTTTCATTACCTTTTATGCCTTTATGCCCAGGTACCCATATTAGGTTGATGCTGAAATAGTTCGACATTTCCCCTAATGAAGCACGGCATTCTTTGGCTACTTTAGAGCTTGTGGCTACTTGTTCCAACGATTTTATCGCAGCCTGACTGTCAGAGAAGATATGCAACCACTACAGAAGATGCAACCTCTACAATTGCCATCAATTCGGCTTGAAACACACTACAGTCTTAGAGGTTATTTTTAATCTTTTGTATAAAATAATAGCCTGTTTCCAAATACGGATTTTGTAAGATCACCTAAAATTTAAATATAACTGCTTTCGATAACAATTCCTCAGCTGAAAAAGTTTTTATATAAAAATTTACAGTGATTCTTATTGTATGTTAATGAGATCAGATGAGGAGAATATGATGATTTTTTTAGTAAATTCTCTTGAACTTCGACAGCCTTAAAATTAATTTTTTTCTATCTCGATAAATTTAAAAAAGTTTTCATAAGTAAACAATAAGATAAGTTTAAAACAAATTTATATCTTGTCTTTTGACTTTTTACGAAACCCGAATTAGGAGTTGCACAGGGCCAAAATCTTGTGCACACGCTAAGGACCTAATAGAAGTACAGTGAAACTCGCTTAAGTACCTCCACCTTTAAGTACCTAACCCGGTTTAGTTCCCGAAATTTTTGAGCATTTTTCACGAAAATTGATGATTGTTTACACTCTTAAGTACCCAACCTGCTTAAGTACCTTAAAATGCTGACATTTTTGGGCGAGGTACTTAAGCGGGCTTTACGTTAAGAAAACTAACAAGAAACAAAATCTAAAGACAACAATGAAATGCCCCATAAATTTGTAATAAACTAAAAGAAGCCATTTTATTATATTCCTTTTTTTAACGTTAAGGGAGTATTCCTGGTTGGAAGGCTGTTTTTGGACCCTTTTTGAAAAACTTCTCATTTGAAAACGCAAAGATTTATTTACATTCTCTTTTTTTTATTGTATTAAGAACATATTAAATTATATAAAAAAAAAATTTGTTTTCTTTGTGCAAAAAGGTGTCGGCCTTCAAAATTGTGCGTCGAAAAAGAAGGTATGCTGCTTGCGGCCGTATAACTTGACTTTGGATCATCTGAAATGGAAAAAATAAACGGCGTTAGTTTAAGTACAGATGTAATTTTGGTCCCTACTTCAATCATAATTTTGCGATTATTTTTTACAAAATGGCGGTCATTGAAAAATGAAAAACCGATTTTGGGTTCTTTTTTTTTGTAGTTTAGTGTAAAAAAAAAATAGTAAAAAATTGTTTCAAATAGTGATTGAGGTAGAAGCTAGAATGGTGACAATTTTGCGTCGATTTCACTTTGTTTCATCAAAATCGGTTCAGAACTACGGGCGCAATCTGGGCCGCAAGCTCGAAAAACGTGGTTTCGAGATAAACGCGTTTAAGTTTAAAGTTATTTTTTAACATAAAAAAAAAAAAAAATTAAATGAAAAATTTAAGCATGCAAGAAATTCGACAATTCTGCGTCGATTGCACTTGGTTTCATAAAAATAGGTTCCGTAGAACCGGAGAAAAGTGGCTCGAAGTTCAAAAACGCGATTTTGAAAAAACTCAAAGAATATTTTAGGCAAAAAAACATTTTTTTTTTTTGTAATACTTACACATATCAATTTGCAATGCCAGCGCCATAAAGAACTCTATCCTCTTCTTCAAAAAATGAGGACTCAGCGGCTCTTTGTGTTCTTCGGGCAGTTCTACCTTCTTTTGATGCGGCCAGAGCTCTGGCTTCGGACCTTTTCAAATGTTCTTCGTTCCGAGACATGGCGAAATCATATGTGACGTTGCCAATCGGGATGTTCATTAGGTTCATTATTTGAAGTATTGGCAAAAAACCTTCGTTAAATATGACAGTTGCAATATAATTGGCAATGTCAATAGTGCTTGCGCCGGTGTGCATATGCTTCGGCATATGCTTGCATATGATCACAGCACTGCGTTGAAAGATTCGTTGCTGTTTTGAGTTTCGGAGCCAAGGCATCTGTTCAACAAATCATCGACTGACAGTGCTTCGTAAATAGGTTTGATTGTTTCCTGGACTCTCTAATTTAGTCGTGCATACGTATGCTTGAAGCTTTCGATTGTCCCTTCTGCTACCGTTTTTTGCCAGGCGCACCAGCTTGACGCACCGGTCGGACAGTTTTGGTGCTGTGGAGCTTCATCAGTCGAGATTTTGTGCAAAAACGTTGCCCAAACAGCCTTCTTCATGTCAGCAACCGTCCCTGGATGACGACGAATAGCGAGGCCATAATATGTTGTTAGTTCAGAGATGACTTTATCCGTGAGTTTGCCTGCACCCTCGCCGCCAATGCCTCAGTTCTCTTTTCTGGCCTTGCGGAGTCTGGTGCCCATTCTTTTTTGCACGTGCGATATACATTCTTTTTTTTTCGACGATTGGGTCGCCATCGTACGGATCGTCGTCTATAATAGTTTTAAATGTTTTTGAGTCACCATCGCCGATATACTTGCAATATTTTATCGCATCCACCTCCATCTTCCCAGAGCTTCCTTGATGGTTGGCTCGGCATTCCTCTTCGTGGTCTTCAATCCAAATTTCATATGCCAGTGGGTCTTCTTCTTTCTTAGCTTCCCAATACTTGCAACTGTTGCATGCGCTGGACTTTACAACAGAGTCGACTATGTTGTTACTGTATTTGCCAATCAACGCTGTAGCGCCGTATAGTGAAGAAAAGCCACTTTCTTTCCAAGTGCCATCACCTCATACGGTAAACATTGTTGGATCGCACTGTGGATCGGCTGTGGCCATGGCACCTTTTTCTTCTTTCGCGGCTTTTGAAAGAGTGTATTTATAGATCGCGCTTGCAGCTGTATGAAAGTTCTACAGGGCAGTGTAGTATAACGAGTTACCCACACCACTGCAGATATTCATGAGGCCACAAAACGTGTTAATGCCTTTTGGCCCAATGCCTGAAAGCCTCATGGCAAAAATCAAGCGCCGGTTCATCAAATATGATTTGCCAACCAAAGACGACGAAAAAATATATGCAGAGGTCGGGCAAGCGCATTGAACACCAATTTTGAAGCTAATTCCATACGGCGATGCTTTTTTAAACTCGATTTTTCCTTCACATTTGGCACATATCACCAGATTAGCAATCGCAGACTGTATAAAACTCCAAAATGCAATTCTCCTTTTGTTGTCAATGCCTATGTCTTCGTTTTCATTATTTTTAAATTTTTTTGCCGATGTACTTGTGAATTCGGTGTCCTCATCTCTTTCGTGTTGGTTACCACGAAACTGGCGTTTCAAGGAACGAGTTTTTCGATTGCTATCAGTGTTTCTTTAATTTTTATTTCTATTACTTTTTCTATCCATTGCCTATAGCACAAACAAAAATGTGTATCAAAACTGTACTTTTCAAAACTGTATGCGCGCGCGCGTCCGGTTTATAACTCAATTCAAAGTTAACTAAATGCTGCCAACATTCGAATACCTAAGCTCTAAAATGTGTATTAATTTGTTTTTAAAATGCGTATACAAACAAGTTATTACCTACTAAAGAACGCGTTTAACGAAATTCGGTGGTTGCTTCAAACCGTTGCATACAAAAAGTAGCCAAATTAAGCAAAACGCATTTTGGCGAAAACATTGCTGGACAAAATAGGCCATATCTCCTAAAGTATTTCGAATTTCTAAAAACCCTTTTAGGACGATATTCTCCTAAATATATAGGAGCTATATATTTCCAAGAATATTCCATATCCAAGTTATAAAAATATGCAAAAAAAAAAATCGAAAAAAAATGTTTGCCAACCAGGAATACTCCCTTAAAGCATTTCAATTTTTATGTAGAAATTATTTTTGTTTAATACTTAAATTCTTGTGTTAGTGAAGTTTTGTGAGGGAAATTTCTGGTTTTTGTGTTAATTTTTGCAATTGTATTTTTTAAAAAACTATTAAAAATTCTCAATTTGGACCATTTCTCAACAACTTTTGAGCAAAAAAAAAACAGACACATAGTTCTCCATAATTTGATAGCTGGAAATATCTTGAAAAACACGAAAACATTCAAAACAAGCTATACCTCAAAATCTAGAGCAAATTTGACAAATTTAAAAACTGGGTTGATAACAGTTCAGGGAAAAATGAAGTTACAACGTGTTAAAAGTTTCATTTTAAAGACTAACGGTTTTTGCAATAGAAATAAAATAATGCAAGGCTTAACTTGATGCACTAAGCCGCATAAAATCTTTTCCTGAAGTAACACTATATGAACTTATGTATCGTCCTTTTTAATTTTTTCATTTTTTTCTAAAATATGACGCATCTTTTGCATCAACTACAACAGTAGAAACAAATCAAACACATGACATAAAAACGATTAATTAACTGGAAAAAAAGGTTTTATAATCGTTATAAAAATAAGTATCGAATACAACTGCACGAAAAGCTGAGGATAAAAAAAATGGAAGCTGACACACCACAGAACTTCATCTGTCGCATTTTTGCGAATGAGAAATTTTTTTAATGTGACAAACAACACCGACAAACAACAACAAGAAAGACCAATGAAACAAAAATAAATCAACTATTAAAAACAAACAAACATTTATTTGACCAGCAACATGATAAACACAGACGTAAAGCGAACATATGCAGCAGGATATACGAAGGATTTGAGCTGTCAAAGTATTTCACACCCTGACAACTCACTCCCTTCGAAAACATACACACACATACACACACACAAACACGGAAACTCTGATTATTTTCCTGTCAGCAACAATTTGTACAATTGATGAAACTCGTCGGTAGTTGTTGTTGTTGTTGTTGTTCGCACTGCAAACGAACAACTTCCGATTACAACTTCATTTGTTGTAAATGTTTCAATTTTTTACTTTATGAATGCTACCGTTCCACGTTGTTGTTGTTGTAGTTTTTATTTTTGTTGTGTTTGTTGTTACGGGCCCCGCAAAGCCCACACATCTGTCAACTTCAATGAACTGAACTGTCAAAAAATAAGCAGCTAAGAGAACGGAGGGAAAGAAGGAAGGAAGGAAGGAAGGAAGGAAGTTCATCATTTTTATTTGTTGCTGTCGCGCCTGGGCAGCTCATGCAGCGACCTTCTATATCAGCGAATCCTTTTGATCCTTTGGCCGTCTGTGCTGAAGGGTGTGCTAATCTTTTTAACATATATTTGCATTATTTATTTCAGTTTTTGAGATGCCTTCACTGGGGTGAAGTGTGCTTGGGTGGGAGTTATACGCATTGTGTTCTGATTCCTTGGCTATTCTGCGTAAAGTAGTCCCCAGAGTTTAGTCCCTTGAATGTCAGTGTTAAGTCACTGGATAAACATCCAGTTGCGCGATTTTTATACTTGTTTCTACTTTTTGTTGTTGTTGTTGTTACTATTTTGCAAATATGACGCCAAATTGCTGCATGTTTTAATATTAATTCAGTGTTAAAGTTGTAATGAACTTGTTTCATCTGTCTGTCCGTGCGTATGTCCGTCCTTTTATACACTCCTGCATTTCTTTGGTCCTTCCACCCAGAGTGCCACGCCGTTGATGCTTCGTTCGTTCATTTGTTGAATTTGTTGGAATTCAGTCAGTGTTCGTTTCTCGTTTTGTTTGAACAATTAAATTATTTGCCTCACTGCGAAGCTGCCTGCGTTGTTCTAAGAACTCCAAACTGACATCCACCCACCCTGCTGGCGCCATTCTGCTGCTCGATTGCTTCACAAATAATTTCATTCGTGCGCCGTACTATTTTCTCTTATTTTTTTTTTTTTTTTTAGTTTTGTTTTCTTATATTGTTTTAACACAAATACGGGTTGAGTTTTGAAGAATTTCACTGTCGACTTGTTCTTGTAAAACTTTTTTGTTTGCTTAAGGAGAGGAAAAACTATGCGCAATAAACTATATCAGCAGGAGCAGGAAAAGGAGCAATGGCGACAGCGTTTTATTATACTTCTCATATAGTTTTTGTATTTGTATTCAGGATGTCAGTTTGTGCACTTTTTACACTTGAATTCACAAAATTGTCACGTTTGTTGAACTACGTTGAAGAGTTTATTTGCAGAACTGATTTTGATATATGAAGCATTTCCAAGATATACAAAACTTTAGAAAAAAAAAAATAAACAAACCTGTGCTGTGCGTTTGTGTGTTTGAATCACTTATATGAATTTGAAATCCTTAAATTTTTATAAATTTGATTTATATAAATATATTAAATATATAATATTTTTATATGAACCTTTAACCTTTATAGGACCACACAGAGCCAAAAGATACCACATAATCAATAGCATCATCAAATTGACCTTTTTTATAAGGTTTTCTTGTTAATATTACCAAAAAATAAGAGTTTTTCTGAGAGATTCTTCTTCTGAGAGAAATCTTTTTGATTTCATAATGAAATTCTTTATGTAATTTCCATGAATTTTCAATAAGAACTCCCCTCACAAAATTTCACTAACATAACTTTAAAACAAAAAAAAAAAAATGTGTATAAATAATTTAAATAAATAAAATGTAAATAAATATTAAAATTTTTTAAACTAATAAATTGGGTCTAGGCATCGACCGCCAAACCTAACTTTATTTAATAATACCTTTGTAATGTTTTTTTGCAGTTTATTAATTTACAACTGAAAGTTATGAATCAGGAGTATACATAACCATTTCACATGAAGAGGAGAACTTTTTTTTGGATTTTGGCCCTGTGCATAGCCTAGAGCAAAGTCTCGCAAAATATGACTGACTTCGTGAATTGAAGATATTCAAAATGAAAATTTTTTAAATAACTTAAAATTACATTTTTTAAACTTTGACATATTAAAATTTATCGAGATGATAATAAAAAATTATTTTAAGAAAGTAGAAGTTCAAGAAAACAAACTCAAAAGATCATCTAATTCTCTATAAAAAGTACTGCACATTTTATTATAAAATTTCTTCAGCTCAGGAATCGTTTTCGAAAAAGGTAATTTTTAAATTTTACGTGATCTTACAATTCTAGTATTCGGAAACTAGACTTAGCACATGGCTAATATAAAAATGAGAGTTAAACTTAAAGCCAGCGGTGCATCTAGCGAAATATTGCTCGCAGAACTAACAATTTTTTTTTTTCAAAATTTTAAAACACTAAAATTATAATTAAAATGAAAACTTAATTATATTATTCTTTATTCTTATTATTTCAAAAGGTTTATATGTGTAGTATTAAGTATTAATCCAAATATATAATTACAAGAAGATTTTTGACATTATTTATTAACATAAACGCAGAGAAAAAATATTTTTATATATGTTTGGTTTCAAAAACAAAATATTCAGAGGGCCACTTAATGAATAAGAACTTTCCTTCAATAGCATTATTTTTCGATATAAGAAGATATTAGTTGCGTCCAACATTAATATAATTGCCTTAGCTAAAAAACTAACGTCTACATTAATATGCTTGTGACAAAATAGAATTGTGTGTTTCTACCCAATGAAAATATATTTGCATCACTGTTAAACTCAAAAAGAACAGAACTCTGCAAATTTAAAACAAACAGAACTCCTTTCTTTTATGTGTTTCGCTTAGACATACATCTATCTGCAGATGTTTGCACTTGCACGAAAAATAGCGGAAACCTTGTTGCTTTATGCGCTTGCTTTTAACAGTTGCCAAGTCTTGGCGTCATTTTAAGTTTCAAGCAGTCGCGCCAAACGTGTTGAAACGTTTAGCTCTTGTGAAAAGTGTTTCTGAAAATGTTTGTTTAAATTAAAAGTGTTTGTGTTTTCAAATTAATAATATAAAAAATCAAAATGAAAGAAAAATAAGGCGGTTCAGCAGTAAAAATATATGAGTTTTGAAGCATGTATGCATGTATGCTTATGTGTGCTTATAAAAATTATTGTAATGTCGGATAAACATAATATAATTACTTCTCAACATAATTAAATCCAAGAAAAACTTATTTACTGTTTTCTAAACATATTTTGATTGCTTCAAGCCAACAATTACTTCTAAGCAAATATTTTGTAAACACAGTGAAAAACTTTTGGCATTTCTTTTGCTAAAGTATGTTTCCAGGTAAATATAGTGTAATAATCGGTAAATATATTATGTTGTTCTTTGAAAATAATTGCTTGACTGCAATTAAATTATGTATTCTCCAATTAATATATATTTGTCCGTGAATATTTAATGTTATTCTTGGCTAAATTATATTTCCAAGCAAGCAAACAGTCCATTTATAATTACAATATATTTATATGAAACATATTTTCTTTGAAACAAATTATATTGTTTTTAAATTCAAACAACAAGTGCTAAGGTACAATTAAATAATATTAAGATGCAAATATATATATGTATATAAAGAAAAATTGCATTAATTAATCATATTATATGTGGAACCAATTATGATTACTTGTTTCCAAGAAACATGCAAAAACGTATTATACTTCCTGCAAATTATGTTTACGTCTTCGTGTAGGAAAAAATAGTGTTATATTGACATAATTCAAGAATTTGTTACAAATGTTAATAGAGCTTTGGGATGGCAAGATTTAATAAAAGAAAAGAACTAACTTCAGAGAATTCAGATTAAGAAATTAATATAATGTAATGACATTTCAAGAAAAGTAAAAAGTGAATAAAAGTGAAAGAAAAGTAAAGTAATAAATGAAAATTAAGCCAATGTAGCGCAACAAAACTTTTATTTCAGTATGATCAAGATTAAGAAACCACAATTGGCACGATTACGATTCCCTGGGCGCCGCGATTTGAAAGTGTTCTTCATTCAAATTAACAAAAATAATAAGTTTGATCGAACAAAAAATCTTGAGGTATTGATTTTTTATCGAGTTATCGAGACCTGTTCAAGAAAACATCTATATCTTTGCCAATATCAACTGGATCTTAAATATTGAATTATCTTTAAAAAAATTTGAATAAAATTATCTATCAGAAATAATACATTAAAAGAAATAATATATTTTACCAATAAATTTAAATGTATAAGCAATTTTATATTATATTTAAGTTATATTACTGATAAAACCGTTATTTTCTCAAAGTTTTGCATTATTAAGCTGCTTAAAGTCTATTTTATTTTTAAAGCATGAAATTTTACCTTTAATTTGATATACAGAAGGTGACACTTTTTTTTTAAATCAACACCATATATGATATTTTTTTTTACATATACCTATGAAATACAAAACTATTTCTTCAATAATAACACTTTAGGTGGCAAGCCCCCATATGTTTTTTCGCATTTTTATTGTATGCTCTTTGACCTCTTAAACCTAAATACATAAATAAAAAAGTCCGCTCAGAATTGGCTTAGGTGATAAAATTCGTGAAAGTTTGAAAAATTACCATTTCAAGATTGTTTTAACATTAAGTTCAAAGAAACATCGCATTTATCAAATTTCTGAATACTTTTGATATATCAAAAAAATTGATATATCAATAAATACCTTTGATACCGAGTTGTTCTACTTCATTTTCTTCTTATATTTCCTTATATCTCCTCATGGATGGTTAAAACTCGCTGACATTTTTCGGGAACAACATGTTGTACGTTTCAGATTCAACCGTAGGTACTTCAAGATCTTTTAGCTACAATTCAACTCTGCGCGTACCGTCAATGATTCCAGGATAGACAGACTTCTTATCTACCACAAACTGCATAATTTGAGATTCCATGCAATTTTTTATGCATTTTCTAAACAGTTTTTATGATAGAAGAATAAAGCCATGAATTGGTGAAGCAATTTAGCAGATCTGCGGCAAAGTATTGCCTTTTTCAGGAGTTTGTTTTGATTTTCTAAATTGTTTACAGTATTCTTACTATTTTCTCTTTGCTAAACCACTTTGCTAAACTTAAAAATGCGGCATTCACTCAGTTTTGCACTTTTCGACCAGCTTCAAAAGAACACCAGTATGTAGACTAATATCAGTACTTTGTCCAAAGCCCTTTCTTTTAATGACTCCTTGAATGCGCCTTAGCATATGGTATTTTCGACCAAATTTTCAATGATCTCTCTAGGGATATTCTAGGGATACATACCCAAACGCTTTTTCACTATAGTCCACAAATTTTCAACGGGGTTCGGATCAGGGCTTTGTACTGGTCACTTCAATTGCTGGAAAGTTTGCTTTGATAACCGTTTTTGACAATTTTGGATGTGTGTTTTGGGTCTCCATCCTGTTGAAATACTATTTCCTCTTTTGGATACGTGCACAAGTCCACAAATCCCGGTAAATAGGTTTTTAAAATATCAAGGTAATCTTTCTTCTTCATAATACCATAAATTTTCACAAGAGGCCCAACATGCCACCACGTAAAGCAACCCCATATCATCAAGCTGCCACCATCATGTCTTAAGGCTTGCTTCAAATGTTGTTTTTTTATTCTTTCATGTTCACGTGCCTAGTAATATTGTTTACAATCCCACTGTAAACGGTTAATTTTTGTTTCATCAGATCATATGACACGTTTCCACTCCTCCACTGTCCAATTCTTATAGGTTCTGCTGAACTTTAACCGTGCCCTTACATTTTTGTCAGACAATGCAGGCTTTTTTTTTTTGGTTGCCGACTGAAAGCCTAGTTCTGTGCAAAGCCCGGCAGGATGTTGATGCACTAACATCTTTGTTTAGTGATTCAGCCGCTAAATATGGTGTTTCGCAATCATTCTTTGAATCATTTTTCATGCTTTGTACCATAAAACGTGCGTCTGAGTTCGACAGTAGTTTTGACCAACCACCAAGGTTAGGCTTAGAGGCAATTTGCTTTCTTTTTTTCACAGCAATAACAGTACTTTGACTTATTTTAAGTTCTATTCAAATTTTCCGAGATGAAAACCCATTCTATTTCATCGCTACAACAACAACAAAATTTTGTTGTAAGCACTTTAAAAAATAAATGGTGAAATTTTTATTAATTTTTGTTTAATATTACAGAATTGGCAGGCTGATGAATGCTGACTTACGAAATATCCACTCAGTTTTGATCGCCAGTGCACATAAAAAACTTAAGATGTGAAATACCTAAGCCAATATTTGAAAGATAAATTGTTCGTCTTCCGCAGAGGCGAAGCATGATTTTTTCAAAATCAAAAAACCACAGTTTCGCCCTTTTTTCGTCTTGACGAAGAAAAAGCGATGTCATTGAGGAATTTTCAAAAATTTCTGCTCAATAGCAAGAATAATTTTCTGCTCCTCAGTAAGAAACATTTTCTGCTCTTCTTGAAGATTTCACCACGATGGACTTTTTTCTCCCACGAGAGAGCAGAAAGCGATAAGATAGTGAGCTCGCCGGCCTAAAATTGTTCCTGAAGAAGATTTGCTTTCTGCTCTTCCGCGATAGAAAATGATGGTTAGGACTGAACGGATTTTATTTATTGAAATTTTTTCTGAAAGCTTATTATATCTGTGGGCATTTGACAAAACAAACTCTTTTAAATTTGCTATCTTTTCAGGAGAGCGAACAAACTGTTGAACTGCTTCATTTTTGGAATTTTAGTAAATGGGGAAGCGTATAAGTACATATGGTATAAGGAATAATAACTTTCTCAATTGAATTTCTGAAAATTTTTAAACTGTTTTGAGAGAAGCTGTTTTGTCAAATGCAATTTATAAGAAAATTTAAGAGAGGCTGATTTGGCGATGATATATCTTTGAAACTAGAAATCGTAAAAATATGACGATTACACCAGAAGAAGCGTATTAAAATTTTATGTTTATAATAAAAATTCTGGAGAATTATCTTATCTCTAGAGAAGTTGTTTTGGCAAATGTCCAAAGATATTATCTTTAAAGTGGTAGCATTACCAACAATATCGATTGTATAATAAGAAAAATATAGGTACTTTCTTAGCAAATCTTATAAAAAGAAAACTATTTTTAAAAATCGATAACTGGAAAACAAATCTATTAATCGATTAATCAATTTTTACTTCAGGCATTCCTATTTGCAATGAAAGTACTTCACGAATACATTCTCCAATCGCGTCGCCCAGAAAATCGTAATTTCCCCTTTGCATTAGAGGCATTAATACTTCAAGAATGGAATACTCAATTGCAATTTCTTCTTAATAGGTATTAATTGTAATGCCAGAGAATAAGGTTACAAATACTTAAAGTGTGAATTTTTCTCTATAGGCAATTTAATGAAACTCCCTGTAACCAAGAGGGTGTTAGAGATGGACCCCAGCAGCAGAATAATTTTTTTTTTAAGAACGTTCCAAGGAATCATATCAAAAAAATTTAGAATTTTGTCCGCCCAGATTGGTCAAATCTCACACTGTGCGATTGTTACAATTTTTCTTAAAATGAAAAATTTCAAGTTTGGATTTTAAAAGCCTCATTTCACACTTTCTGAACCTTATGAGGGAATGAAACCCAGAAATTGTTCGCCCTCTCGCCCTCCCCCCCCTCCCCCCCCCCCCACTCTCTCCCTCTTAGCTAAGGCCCTGCTCTAGCCATTTTTTATATCAACCGCTATTTTCATAGTCGACTGCCCAATTAAAACACAACTAAGCGTAACCTCAGCAATTTTTAGCTCCATTAAATTCATATGTATTACTTATTCATAAAATAAAAATAAAATTATTATAGCTAGTATAATTTAAGCCAGACAATCTAAATATAGATACTAAGCTGTAAAAGAGTCCGAAATAATTTGGTCAAACCAACTTTTTTTAAGCTACTAGAGTGCCAGAGAGGTAAACCAAAAACCGATTATATATAATAAAGCACCTCAATTTGAATAAAAAACTCATTTTGAAAAACGTTTTATGAACGATATTAATTTGAATTTTTGTCTTGTTGTTTTTTTTTTTTTTTGGTTTTATTTCTTGTGTTTCGAACAGGCAGGGGCCCCAAAAACTAACTCAGCGCTTCTTTTATCTAGATGCGAAGGCATAAATATCTCAAATCGCAGCCATTGTTTAGCCGTCGACAATTAATCAAGATTTTTGATATCTTTATTAACTGAGCTAAACTCAGGCAGTCAACGAGCGCCGAGCCGTAGACCATGCCTAGCCATGAGCAGCCAGCGTGCGGTTTTATGAACGTTTAAATTTTGGTTAAATGCGTTCTCATATTTCTTAAACACAACAACAACAAAAATACACGCTCAGATTACAAGCGATTACATGAAGCTACCTGTGCTTTGGCGTTAATGTTGCCGTTGGCGTTGGCGTTGGCGACATTTTGAGAGCGCTGCAGCCTACCTACACTTGTTACAACATAAACATGTCAACAGTTGCGCTGTTCCAAGCCAAACTCTTGCTTATCAGCACAGTGGCATCAATATCGCTTGCTTTACATAAATTAAGCTCTCATCTTGTGCTGTCAACAGTTTGACTTTGTTGGGAAAACTTCTGTGATTTGAAACTCAAGATTATTTGGGGATGATTTTCCGCAGTGTCAATTAAATTACATAGTCAAGCAAATCTTGTCTTTGACCTCAGATTTTCACTCAGCTGATTTAACCGCAATTTGTGCACTTTACGCGTGTACTTTGGGTTGTTCACAGATTATGCTATAATTACCGGATTAAGGACACGTGCCTGTTGGCTGTTATCTCAAGACCTAGAGGCATCGAATGTAGCGGATATTCAGCAGATTCTTTATGCTTGTTCGCTGATATGCGCGTAATTAACGTGTGACTGTTAAGCGGGGCGAGACGGAACGCGGACAACATCTAGTGTTGTGACAACACTCTGAGACACACACTTGAGCGGTGACAAGAAATTCATATTGAATTAATAGCTGCTCATCCTGTCGATATATCGGGAATAAAGAATATGTGCTGTATTGTTTGGTTGAAGAAATACAATGAATGCCTTGTTCTGAGCGCGCGTTCGTATTAAAAATCAATCATATGAAATTAACACGTGAACAATGACCAAGGAGCAAAGTTGTCGACTTTTACGTTTTTATTTTATTTCTTTTTTTTTCCTAATTTCACTACAATTATATCCAGCTCTTGTTAAGTGAATGAACACCGTTGCTGTGGCGGTTTTGTTAGACGTCGAAGTCACCCTCTTGTTGTAATAAAATAAAAACAGTTGCAATTTTATTGCAGTGCAGTTAATTTTTTGAAACGGGGCTTTAGCACTGTGTCGCTGTGACACGTTTCTAGCAATTTTTTTTTAGCCGACTTATTGTATTTGTATTTTTATTTGCTTCAGCTTCATTATAATTTATATTAAATTGAGTCACAATATGCAGTTTGTGTTACAATACTATTCTATGAAGTCAGTTATTTTTTGAAAATATTCAACCTAAAACCATTCTCACATTATACGTTTTTACACAAAAATTTATCGTAGAAAATTCCTAAAGAAAAAAATTCAACTGATTCAAGGTATAATATTTTTTACAATTCGTGATATTAATTAATATTTTTGATATTGATAATCCAAATTTAGTCTTATTTTTTGGGTTCAAATTTTGCCAAAGATATTATTTTTATTCAAATATTATATGGTGTGAATTCGGGCCAAATCGGTTATATATATTTTTTTTTTTAAATCAACCACAGTGCCACCTACGGGGATATAAAAACACAAAAACATTTTGGAGGACCACGCGAACACATGTTGT
Source organism: Coremacera marginata (assembly GCA_914767935.1). Taxonomy (NCBI): domain Eukaryota; kingdom Metazoa; phylum Arthropoda; class Insecta; order Diptera; family Sciomyzidae; genus Coremacera; species Coremacera marginata. The sequence continues at coordinate 59,325,729 of OU612047.1, forward strand.
GAATATAAGGTGGATGGATAGCTTCAGTGGTTCAACAGTGATGGTCAAAAATACATACGCACCAACGTTAAGATTATTTAAATTTTGTGAATTTTTTCTTTATGAATTTTTACGGTCAATTTTTGTATAAAAACGTATAAATGTGAGACTGGTTTTAGGTTGAATTGGGTGCGAGAATTTAATTTCTTGCATCAGTTTTGTTTTAGCTGTACGCGTATATATACAAAAATTTTTTAAAAAAAAATCCTTACGAAAAAATCCACAAAATTGAAGATGTTATATGATAAAGTGCACCCCCATCGTCCCCCTTTTTTTTTGATTTTTTAATAACTTTTCATGCCCTATCCGAAAACTGCCCAAGCAACATCAATTTTTTACCTCCATACAAATCGACCCAGCCTACTATATATAAATAGGCGGAGGCAAAACAGTGCTACTATTTTCTCCAGTGCTTCTTAACCGATTTTGATCGAACCGATGATTTTTATACCCCAATGCGTACTGCGTAAGGAGAATATTAACTTAGTCATTCCGTTTGTAACGCCAATATGGAAGCGTGGCAGGTATAGAAAAGAATATATATTTTTGATGAGCAACACCTCCAGTGTCAATTTCCGTTTGTCCGTCTGTCTGTCAGTCAGTATGTCTGTCTGTCTGTCGACACGATTACAGCCGCAATTTTAAAGCTTCGCGATGAAATTCAAAATATAAGCTTCTTTCTAAAATATGAAGATCAAGTTCGAAAATTAGTCAAATCGGATGAAAACCACGCCTACCTACTTCTGACTTCATTTTTATAGTAAAATTTCTTAAGAATCCGCAAAAATTAAAGAAATGTCTTCAAACTTCGCACGTAGGCTTTGATCTTCAATATCTTCAATATGAAAATCATGACTATGAAATTTATAAAAATAGGATGAAAACCACGCTTACCTCCCATACAAAGTGGTTTTATAGTAACCATAAAATCTCTTAAAAAGCTGCTCAAATTAAAGAAAGGTCTTGAAATTTTTGACATAGGCTTTGATATTTGAGCTGCTCAGTGGCGTAAGTCCACATTTAGTAGTTTTGAGAAAATGGAATATTTAGAAAAACTCTTTTTAGAAATTCTATGTATAAAGAAATCAGTTTTGCTTATAAGCTAGGTCAAGAGCATAAAAAGAGTTATTCATATAGTAAAAAATTTAATCAATAATACAAAAAATTATGAAGAATTTCGCATACTAAACTGAACCTTTTTTTTTTAATTTCTTATTTCCGCTGCAGAAATCGAATGCGCGATATTTTTAAGAATGTTTTGATGAGGAATGATAGCATTTAGATCCAGAAGTCCAAACAAACCTTTCCCCTCATGACTATCTTCTTTATAAAGGGAGATATAAAATGAATGGACTTACGACACTTGTGCTCTGAAAAAATGATGTAATTTGTCAGAACTATAACTAAGTATTGGATTTTATTCAGAGATTACGTAAGCTAGGAGTTTCTAAAGTTTCTAATTTAATGTGGACCATTTCTATGATATTTGACAAAATCAGATGGGAACCACGCAAAATTCGGCAAAATTGGATAAAAGCCACGTCTACCTCCCATACAAAGTGACGTCATCAAAATAGAAAAACTTTCGTTTTGCAAATTCCAACGTTTATCCAACACAAACCAAATTTTCCACATGTATTCTATATACACATATGATGCAATGTGAAGTCTTTAGACTTCACATCTTACTTTTAATCGAACTTCTTCAACACCGTATGTGAGACATCAACAAAATTTTGAACATATTATCCTTGGTAATGTGAGTAATCTTACGAGTAAGTTTATAAAATTGGGCGATACTAGACAGGGGGCGTGGCACTTTATTTTTAAACTAGCCCTATCTACTACGTTTGTCCGATTTCAATCAAATTTCTTACATATATTCTTGAGCATAATGAGAAGTTTTAAGCCTACAAAAGTGGGTAGGATTGGACAAAGTGCGTGTCAATTTAACTCTAATCGAACTCCCTCTACACTGTCTGTCCGACTTAAACCAAATTTTGCACACATATTATTTGTAGTGGGTAGAGTGTGTGACTCTTACGCCAGAGAACCCAGGTTCGAATCCTCCATCTGACACAGAAAATATTTTCAATTGAATTAATTTTTCTGTTCGGCCGTCACCTCTCTGCAGACAATGGCAAGCCTCAGAGAGTAAAAACTGCCATGAAACCTTCTTGAGAACATAAGCCGTTCGGAGTCGGCGTAAAACATGTAGGTCCAGTTCTCGATCATTTGTGTGCAAATATTTCACGTCACACACAACACATTTGATCATAAGAAGCTCGGTCAAAGTCCTTTCAAGGGCTGAAATGGCCATTTCATTTTTTTTTTTTTTTATTCTTTGAAATAATGAGCAGTGAGTAATCTAAAAAATTGGGCGGAATTAGACAGGGGGCGTGCCATTATAATTTAAATCAAACTCTTTCTATAGCCTTTGTCCGACTTCTTCCAAATTTTCCATATTTTTTGGAAAAATGAGCAGCCAGCAGTCTAGAAAATTCGCTTGAATTGAACAGGGCGTGGCACTTTGATTTTAAACGAAATTATTTTACACAGTTTGCATGAATTTTCACATACCAACCAAATTTTGCACATATATTCTTTAGCATTATGAGCCGTCTACAAATTACTATGGCAGCTATGGGTAAAATAAAATTAAGCGCATGTGACAAATATTTTTGTAGATTATACATAAGCATTTTATAGACGGCTAAAGACTTCGAATATACTTCAATACGACCGCGGGGGGGTATTTTAGCTTCGGTACCCTGCCGAAGCTCCATTCCTTACTAGTTTTTTGAATGAATCAAAGAAGTGAAAAGCACCGAAGAATTTTTAAAGAAGAATGCTAGCTGGAATACCGGGTGTCGCTCGGAAGTGGTATGACGAAAAGGTCGAATTTTGACCACTAGTATACTCCAGTGTGTAAAACTATACTAGCAAGACCCCCGCTCGCTTCGCCAGGCACTTTTTTAACAGGCTTACATTTATATAGCTGTGAATGTATAGATGAAAGTGTCTGTGTAGTTTCTGTATTCAGAAAAACTGGTTTGAGCCTGTCTATATGAACTATAGCGATAGTGCTTTTTTTAAAAATTGTAAGGAATTTTGGTGTTTTGCCTTTCACCAGCTAATTCGCACAAATAAAAAATAAAAATTAGTTGACAACCCAATGATAAAAAAATTACAGAATTTTAAATTCTGACAACGGATGCGGTTTCAGTGACCCATTTTTACCTAGTGTTCGCCCCAGCACCGAATTCGTAAAAGTAAAAAATTCATCTGCCATCCCTATGGTAAGGGAAGAACTACATAATTTTTAAATACAAATCCCTATGGTAAGGGAAGAACTACATAATTTTTAAATACAAATAACGGGCAACACCGCCTAGCACCGAATTTGTAAAAATTTAAAAATTTAGGTGGCACCCTAAATTTCTCATCATTCAAATTTCAACCATTCTCTTGAGATCTGAAACAGAAAAAAGTCGCTGGGGGCTAAATCTGGAAAATACGGTTTGAGCGAAAGCAATTCGAAGCCCAATTCATTCAATTTTGCCATCGTTTTCATCATTTGTGACACAGTGCATTGTCTTGGTGAAACAACACTTTTTCTTTTGCAAATGTGGCCGTTTCTTGGCGATTTCAGCCTTCAATCGATCCAAAAGTTCACAGTGATAGTCGCTGTTGAGATAATCGATGAATATTATTCCTTTCGCATCCCAAAAAACAGACGCCATTACCTTACAAGCCGACTCTTCGGTCTTTGCTTGCTTTGGATTCGGTCTTTTGGATTCTGGTGTGTAATAGTGAAGCCATGTTTCATTCATTGTTGCATATCGACGATAGAATACGATTTTATTGCGGTTTAACAGCGCCAAACACTCCTCGTTGTTGTTTTTGGTTGAATATGAGCTCACGCGGCACCCACTTTGCACAGAGTTTTGGCATACCCAGATGTTCGTGTAAAATGGTAAAAACACTACCATCTGATATCTTTACAATGTCAGCTAGCTCGTGCACCTTCAATTTGCGATCGTTCATAACCAATTTGTCTCGATGGAGTATCAAAACTCATCAAAAAGCAATGCTTTATCAAAACTCGAAATTCACTTTTTCCATTTTTTTTTTTTTGCAATGGCTGCATTCTGCCAACACTAGCGCTCAAGAAAATTCGTGTGAATGGCTACACTTTTGACAGCGCTGGCAGCTGTCTACGCTCGAGCGATGTGCATCTTACCTAGCGAAATAAATTCCGCTACTTCTACTCAACAGTTGCAAGTTATGTCATTTAACAGCTGTTTGGCGCCAATTTGCATGAATTTGCAAACACTCAAATGAAACGCTTAAAATAAATGCAAATTTTCGTGGCTTGTACTATTTTTAGTGTTTTTAACTATCCTTTGCTCCTTGCAATGGTTGAATGAGGTCCGAAATGTGCTCCTTAATAGCCATATCAAGACCATCTCTAGCACTACGTTTTGCATTAAGTAAACCTTTTTTTTGCATTAAATTTAGCAAAACAAGAGAACAAGCTACGTCAAACGTCAGTTGTCAACAGATTTGACGTTCGACGTAGCAACGCATTCAGGGAAATCCAGCGTAAAATGACCCATAGCTACGATAGCGCTCGCCTTGGCAGAATGCAGCCAATAACAATAGGTGCACACAAAATGCTACAACTCACGAATCAATTGTCATATTGTTGCTAAATTTTTATACGTATCGTTTGAAGGTTGGTACTAAATAAAAATCATATGTTAAAAAATCTAGTAACGCCATCTATGTGTCATCCTATGGACTTTTTGAACGTATTGTTATATGAAACATACCTTAGACTCCAAAACAACTTAGCCAATTTTATGAAATTTTCAGGGGAACTCAAGCAAAGTCTCGAGTTTGGTGTCGATCGAACTAATGGGGTGGGCATTTGACAAGGCATAGACAAGGACGTGGCAACTGCCTTTGGAGTTATATGTCGCACAGCCTTGGAATTTGGTGTTTAAGCTTATTTACAAGTGCCCTTCCATTGGCAACATTTTATGGGCGTTAGGCGAGAGGCGTGCCACTTTTTCAGCAGCCCAATCATCAATGAAACTCGGTACGAACTTGCTATTTAGTCGTGTCCCTCGACTGAAGAAATTGTACAAGCGTTAAACAAATTGGTTTAGCATCAATTAAAATTTTTAATATCGAATAGCTATGGAGCTTAATGAAGCACAATGTCGTGGAAAACTTGCACGATCTTTGGAAAAGGGGATCTGGCTCCGCACATACAAGCCAAAATTTTGATATCGAATAACTTTGGATGTAAAAATCAAAGAACATTAAAACTCAAAATGGTGTTACTATTTGGTGATATTCTGCTTCTGGATATCAAACAGAGGGTCTAATAAAATTTTTGAAAATATTTATTATTTTCCAATAGAGTTGCTGGCTGTGGCAACGCACACAGGTTTTGCTAGTTTAATATTAAAATAAAATAAAGAGCTTAAAATAAAATAAAGCGCTCTGTGCATTGTTGTATATGACTAAAGAAGTTTCACTTAAAAAGAAATTGCTCGTATCTGGCTGGCATTTATCTGGTCGAATTTATCTAGTCACAAATTTCCTTTCAAACTTTAACAATGTATGGCAAAATTAAGAAAACAAAAACTACCAAGTTCATTTATTTCAATACTTTATTTCAATACTTAATATATTCATACTTTATTATACTCTCTACGTAATTTGACTACTTCGAGAGCTATGCTATATGCACACTTTAGACCAATATTAGTCGTTGCACTACATAATGGATTAAAATTTATAATACACCATATTATTAACATAATTTGTACAAGAAATGCTAACCATCGTGGCATCAATAGTTCTTTTATTTTTATTATATATAATAATGATATCATAAAAATGCAACAAAACCGCTCGTAAAGCGAACGATTGCATGAAAAAGAACTCCAAATTTATGGTGCGTATGCGTACAACACCAAACATCGATCGTTTGATCGGATAATATATCCAAAGTGAGCATAAAATTAAAATGACAAAAACCTCAAAGCCAAATGTTGTGTCCACAATGCTGAAGAAAATGGACACTTTAGAATACCCATAAATAACAAGAAGAAAAAAAAAAACAAAATGTTCAGAATCGGGGTTTCCCACGTTAGAGAGTTGTTGAACGCAACGGCAGGGAGCTCAATGTAAGCTATTCCCGGAAATTCAAAAGAGTTCAAACAATTTGCAGTCGATGTTCTGAGTTGAAATATAATTCGAAAGATATTGTTAATAGAGCATAAACTGAAAAGATCAAGAGAATGAGTGACAGACAGACGGACTGATGGGCAGCCAGGTTTTGAATGCTGTGGACAGTAGGAAAGACAGTAAGAAATACAGTGGAAAATGCTTGCATGTTTAGAGCCATTTAATGGCCATTTAAAATGATCTCTATAGCTAACCAAAAAATGTAAAACGAAACCCTAAACTTGGTTTTATTAGCATGTTTTTGTTATGTTTTGTTTTTTTTTTTTTGTTTTTTCTACTAAAGAAAGCTGTAAAACTTGTTGAAATACACATAAAATACACGTTGCATAGTCGTCGTCTATTCGATGCCAACATTAAGATAACCCGTGGAGCAGTCAATCGGCATGGTTTTGGTTATTTTGGGGACGTGTTTGCAGTAGTAGTTTGTTCTAGTCGAAGTTGATAGTGGTAGAAAAGGTGATGCTGGCAGTGTTGGTGATGGTGCCTAGTCAACTAACCATGCAATCTTCCACAACACCTGACTTTGTTATAATTTCTTGCTTTATTTTCTTTTCTTTTTAGAAAAAAATTAATAATAAGTAAGGCAACCAGAACGACAACAACAAAAAAAAACCTAACGAAAGAGCTGTAGCATTCCTAAAATAAGTAATAAATTTCAAATACAAAGATCATAAAAATCGTACAAAACTTTTTATTGGCAATAAAGTTGCTTTGTTGTTAGTTGTTCATGTAAATTCCGAGTAAAAAAGATATCGCTGAAGATTTGTTTCAAAGTTGTGTTGCGATAGATTTTATGTTTTTAAGATATAAAGTTAGAATTGAGTTGCAAGGTTTCGAAAAGTTTAAGTTTTTTTTTTTTATGGAAAAATGAAAAGGAAAAGAAACAACCGCCAAGCAGATACTTTAACAGCCCATTGATTTCAAGTTAGCAGTTTGATGGTTATTAAGCTCGAACGAGTAAAACGATTCAATTAAGCTTGCGAAATCTAGTCGTTATTGCATATAAAAAATTTCATTGCTATTTTTTGCAAATTTTCTCATCCAGATAATGAGACTCAAGATTGACCTATAACACTAGTCTATAGCAAGGAAGAAATAAAAGGCTCTTAATGATGTTTTTTATAAGATAACTGCCTTTATGTTACATTAAAACCTTAATTGAATGTGCTTCGATCTACCTGAAAGATACGATATGGAGGTTAAGGGATATTTTCTTATTTTTTAGAGTTAGCCAACGCTCAGGGGATGCCCCCTTTAAATGCGAAAGCATTGTGTTGATTCGGAAGACGGGTGATAGTTAGTTGGAGGGTGGAAAGATAGAGTAGTGTCGGTGAAGATTTGCTTTAATTTACTCAGCTCGAAGCCGTCGAGAAACACGCTCGCAGAGGAATTGTTCCACAATTTTACTGTGCGACCAAAGAACAAATTATCTCGGTAATGCGATGTTCTATTGGGCAAAGAGGCAATGGGCTTGAAGAACTGCCCGAGTGGATCTAGGAAACACACGAGCTGGTAGCGTCATGTATCTCCCTTGAACACTTCCCATGGCAATACCTATTAGAGCCCTGCATGAATATATTCATCAAGTGAATATACCCTGATTCTCTGCTGTAGCAGTCACTGCAAGCAAAGCTGCAAGCGAATAAATGTAAACAACAGATCGTGTAGCAACAGGTCGTGTAGCGCAAGAGAACAACGTTTTATTTGTTCTATGTTCTTTTTTCATACACTTTAGCACTGAAGTGAGCTTGCGATCTACGCGTTGTTTCAGTTATTTCTCTGAGTACTTAATAAGCTACACGAATACTCAGGAATCTGCTGCAGTGACCTGAATAAAAATCAGGTATGTTGGTTTTACCCCGCAATAAGCTTTATGTTATTCTTAATGCATAGTCAGTTTGATGTTGGATAGAGGTGCAATCAAACGCATTTATTTATGATAAAAATATATTAATATTAATAAAAAATATTTCATTCTGAATGCATATTGATGTAGTAACATTAAAAACTGTACATTTTTACCATGCAATACAATATTACATAAAATATTGAACCATACAATAAACACAAAAGCCGTCGAAAATAGTTTATATCAGCAGTAGCTGAACTCGTAGAGGGGTCAAATATATGAATTGGTCCTATTATTTTTTGCCCTTCAAAATTTCTCTTCTTTGGGTCAAAATGCAAAAAACATTCATTGTACGAACGAACGAATAAAAAGTATTCACTAAATATTCAGGGTATGAACACTGATATTTTTGTTATTTTTTATTGCTTTATTTATTACCTGCTGTTGTTAGTAAAGCATCGTGCTCTTATTCTCTTCATTTCTGATATCTGAATAAAACAAAGAGAGTGTAAGATCAGGTATGAGCAAAGCAGAAAAGGGATAGAGGAAATTTTTTATTCTATAGCCAGAGAATATATTCAGGGAGGCGAAAAAGCATACTCATGCAGGGCTCTAAGACCTATACAGAAGGCTTAGGCAACCAACATTGCGACGATGCAATGAAAGTTGAGAGAAGATGAAATATTTTCATCCCCTATCAAATTTATCGCACGACGTTGAATCCGGTCCAGAAGCTACGAATATGATCTTGAAGCCCCTGCCAAAATGTGCATATTGTACTCCATTTTCGGCCTAATATATGAGGTATAGATCAAACGAAGATCAGATATAGTGAAGCATTTCTTACACCGTTTTAATCAAGACACTTGGCTGCTACTTTTGACATATCAAAAATGTGATCATTCCACCGAAATCCGATTGTATTGGTATGCCCAGAACGTCAAAAGCATTTGACTGTAAAAGATCTACACCGTTCATATTGAGAGGAGCTAAGGGGCATTTGATTCGCTTGTGGGTTAACCAGTGAAGCCAACACTTTCATTTCAAAAACTTCTAAATTTCTTTTCTAAAACCGCCAGAAACCGGCTAAAAAATATGTATGTCAATGGTATGTATGTATGGTATGTGGGAAGAGAGAACATTTTTTTAAGTTAAATACTTTAATTTATTGTCTTAACGACAAGACTAGAAAATCAGGTATAAAAAATGTATAAAATTTTTGAAAAACGTATACTTTTACTAAAATCAACCCATTCTTCTTCGTTTGTTTGGTATGGTATATAGCTTTTGTGCCTATCAGCTTTAGAAAAGCTTTTGGCAGCACATTATAGTGGCGCTTATTTTTTTTTTTATATTCGACATTTGCACCCTTTAAAGTGCTGGAAGTGAGTATTAATTTCAACATGATGTCATACAGCGAAAACAACAAAGTACTGGTTGAAGAATAACCATCATACCGTTATTATTGAGACCCATCTCCAATAGAGTCCTTGTGGTTAAAAATTAAGAGGGATTTGAAACGCAATCCTGCTAGGAGTATAGGAGATTTAAGGAAAAAGGATATTTGCCGATCAATTTCTCCAGAGCATTACCAGGAACTTATGGATAGAAAACCTCGTCTTGCCGCAGCAGTCATAGGTCAGAAATGAGACACTTCACAATGGTATATGAAATAGGCCGAACTATTTCATGACTCAATTTTCAGGCGGCCGAACTTTTCTGAATTAAGACTTATATTTGTTTTTTGCCGTAGTTATAGAGTGTTTGTGAAATGCAAATTTTCTACATTTTTATTTTGTTTAGTTTCATTCTTAAATGTTGCTGTAAAAGAATTTTTTGAAGCGAAGCTTTTTACTCCTCGTTCTGTGATTTGCTTGGAGTGAAATCTGAAATATTTTCCACATATTTTTTCTTGGAAATTTGATGGTTATCTTTGTTGCTACCGCTTATTACAACAAGAAAATTTAATACTTTAATATTAAATACTAAAAATATTTTTTGGCCTGCCCGTGGGCTTCGAACTCGTGTCGTCTTCAATGAGAGTCCAATACACTATACACCAGGCCACAAAGACTTGTTAGAAACATTTGTTAATTAAATGTTAATTATAACAGAAGCTATGCTTCAGTAGATCGTCAACATCTATCAATAGATAGAGGATTGTGTATTTGCTATGCTACAACTAACAAAAATTTGCTTTTATTTGCCACAAGGTGTCTCCAGCATCGGTGTGTTTGTATTGTGAATGCGTTTGTGGTGTTGTTGGTACGAAAAAAATTAGTGTGTTTTTAAGTGTCAAAAAAAATAGATGATATCAATAAATATGGAATTAACAAACGCATGCATGACAAGCATGCATACCATGCATGTCAAGGTATCTAAAATATTTGTTAAATTTTGTTTCGTGTGCGTTCTTAAATATATATTTTTGAAGCGAAGCTTTTTACTCCTCGTTCTGTGATTTCCATGGAGTGAAATCTGAAAAATTTTCGAAAGATTTTTTCGCTACGTAGTACGCTGTTAAAGGAAAAAAACATTTGTTCAGTGCAGCCAAGTTCACAACCATGTGTGGAGAGTTAAAATGGAGAGTCGCTGGCATTATATGCTCGTATATGTAATTGGCGTGGAAATTTTACATTCAACAATAAAAAAATAAGCAATAAATATGTTTTTTGTATATATGTAATTTATTTTATGTTATTTTAAATTTTTGAATTTAAAAGTTAATTTATTAAAAAGAAAAAATTATTAAGCTATCAAATCTATGTAACTGCGAAAAAGCTTCGCTTCTCTCGTGTGTCCAACGACGCACTTGTGTTTTTTTTTTAATTCACCCTTTTTCAATAATTTTTTGAAACTTCCTTCAGCATGTAGACAAAAATAAAGGTGGCCGAACTATTCAGACGAGGGGTAGTAATTTCTTAAGGGTAAAAAGATTCTAAAGATTAAACACTTAGTGTTTTTTTTAAATTTTTACCGCTAGATTAGTTTTTGGAACCGCTAGATCTAGCGGGAAAACCGCTAAATTGGCAACTCTGTGGTTAACAGCCGCACACGGGGATTTGCTAGCATTAAATTCTACTCTATTATCAAGACTCCACTCGGAGGTTTTTTCCAATGAAAGAATTGGGTTGTGTGTCAACGACAGAAGGTCGTTGATAGAAACCAGAAGCAAAGTTGGCAATAGGACTGAGCTCTGCTGTACTCCTGCGTTGATGACGTGCTCTCTGGACATTATGCCGTCGACTACGACACGGATCGTTCTATTCTTAAGGAAGCACGTGATCCACCGAGCAAAGTTACCACCGACACCATATGCAATTAGTTTTGACACGAGAGCTCTATGCCACACTTTGTCAAACGCCTTTGAAATGTCCAGAGCAACAACTCTGCTCTCACCGAATAAGTGAACGCATTGGTTCCATTTTTCGGTAAGGAACGTCATAAGGTCGCCAGTAGAGTGGGTTCTACGAAAACCATACTGGCGGTCACTAAGCAGTTCATTGTGCTCCAGATAGTTCATAAGGTTGAAGTTAATTACGCTCTCCATAACTTTGGCGAGCGTAGAGCATATTACTATGGGTCGGTAGTTTGCAGAGTTCGTCGCATCGCCCTTTTTTGGTACCGGCTGGACCTTTGCGACCTTTCAACAAGATGGAAATATTCCTGTCCTGTAGGAGATGTTGAACAGGTTGCGCAAAGGCCGAGCCAGACTAGAAGCACAAGCTTTTAGCACAAGTGGTGGTATGCCATCCGGACTAGAGGCTTTGTTAACGTTGAGGCTTGCAAGAACTTTTTTAACTGCTCTTGTACGAAAATATATTCCCTGCATTACAGAAGACGTTCTTTAAACGAAAGGCAGTAGCTGATTGCTTGTTGGGATTGTGAGATTATGTGCAAACAATCCGGTCAACAGGTTCGCTTTATCAGCCGAGTCCGTGAAGATTTGATCATCTTTTAAAATAGCTGGAATTGTCGATGACGTCTGATGATTTACTCTTTTAATAAATTATGAAAAGTTTTTGCTCCCTTGAAAAAACTGTTCTCTAATGCAAGTTTCGTGAAGAAACTTTTCGCGTTTTAAAATTGCATTACAGCGATTCCTAGCCTCAATGCGAAGTTTTTTCGTACCGGCATTCTTAACAGAGCGCCCATTATGAAAGGTGTCCTCGTTGGATCTGACTACAATCCTGCAAGTCTCATTAACCATGAGTGGTCTTTTGGCTTAATGATTCTCATCTTATTGGGGTTGAAAGACCGCATACCCAATAAGATGATTTCTTGTACCATAATTGCCTGACATTTCTGTCAGCGAAACATAATTTCCAATTGAAATTGCGATAAAAAATGTGTATCGCAGTCCAATTTGTTTTTCCAAAAAACCGTGTAGTCCTCTTCGGGGCTTCAGGCGTAGAGGTGCGAAGGTAAGAATATGGAAAGACGTGCAAAGAGGTGATGCAAATCACTTCGTGGAAAGTAGTTAAATCAATTGGTTCGATTCAGCAAAAAGCTTAACATATTGCCCTTCAGGTGTTGTTATGTCGCCCGAGTGACATAACGAAGCCGAGTTGTGGACGAGTCTCAAAATCTGAGACTGTACGGATTTAGGATCGTATTTCTTTTCAATTAGTATTTTATAAATAATCAAAATTAATTATCAAAAATAAGAGACATTTTAAGGTGTCTATTAAGTTTTTTACACACTAGCCACGCACATGCTTAGAACCATAATTTAAGACTTGACTAACTAGGCTTATTACGAGGTCTTAACCAGAAACGTCTTTTTCGAATTACAAAATTTGATTTTAGCGAAAAAGATTTTTTAGTAATCTACATTTTGACTTTTCATCATTTACATGTACTCGAAAATTCGAGTTAAGACTTAGCTTTCATGAATTTTGAAACTTTATTCACAAAAATCATCAGAGGCATAAAAACAAATAATAATTTTAAAAAAAGTGATGACTTTGTTTTAAAATCAACTAAAGAAAACAAACACGAGAGATTCATTTAAAAACACTTAGGGAATCAACAAATTTGAAATATGTGAAAACATTTTTTGTTTAAATTCGGTTTTATATTTCAACATATTTTTCTTTTAAGTCGATACAGCGAGTCCAACGGTTTTCTAGTTTTTTTATCCCTTCCGAAAATTAGTCCAAAATAGACCTCGAATTCAGCTATGAGTTTCTCATTTGAGTAAAATAGCTAACCGTTGCGTCATTTCTTCAGGTTAAGAAATAGGTAGAAGTTGTTGGGGCCAGGTCTTGCGAATACGGTGACTGCCCACGTAATGATTTCAGCTAAATAAGCCTTGGGGAAAAACTTATTGGTAAAATATATAGAACTTATATAGAGAGGAGAGTTTAAACTTCCTTGAATAATTCTAGAAACAAGTTTTATACAAGCCCTATGCAAGGAAAAAAGGCGTATGAAGTTAATTACATTATTCGAGAACTCATATCAGCAGACCTATTCTAGCAAATTTACATAGTAAATCAGTATTTTTCATATTTGTGTGTTTGTTGTAAGTTTTTGATTTCAAAACAAAATTTGAAGCTCAAAAAACAAAATTTGTCAAGGAAATGTCAATATATGAAAAGCAGCTGACAATTTTTAACCAAAATTTATTATTTTTAAGCTTCAAATTTTGTTTTGAAATTAAAAATTACAACAAACACATAAAAATATGCAAAATACTGCTTTATTATTGTAAATTTGCAAGAATAGATCTGTAGGTTACATAACTGTTTTATATAACACAGGAATAAAGTTTTACATAAGCGTTTTATTCAAGACTTATTGAGGAAATCGGAAACTGTTAAAAACACAACATTCAATTTTATTTATTACTAGCTGAATACCCGGCTTAACTCGGGAGTTGATATAAATAACTTTCGATATCATTCGTCAATTTGAAAAAACTTTTCACAGACTTTAAAAGAAATTTTGTGTGCATCTTTCAAACCGGTAACTTCGGCGAAATGAACAAAATGTAGCTTCAACATCTGAAAATTATGAGAAAAGTTGGGGCAATCGTGATTTGTGTGTGCGTGCCGCCGATCGCTTGCAAAAATATATTTTCAAGTTCTATATTGTATTCAATAGATTGCACATTTTTGAAAAAAATCGGAGCAAAAACGAATTCTTGGCAATTCGCGAGGAAACTGGAGAAAAATTAAATAAACACTGAATATGGAAATTGAAATGTCAAAACAACGCCAACTCACGACGAAACTGACTTGCGCATGTGTTAATGCATACTCAAATACCACAGAATTCGGCATCAGCTGTCCTGATTTGCGAAAAAAAGAAAGTGGAATATAAATACACATAAAGAAGAAAAAAGATATTTATCACCCTTCGCGCTTTGCTACGCCTTAATGTATTTTGTAGTACAGCGCCCTCTGGAGTTCAAGATATAGCAAAATACATAGCGCCAAAAGACTCACCGCATCCGAAAACCACTTATAAAAATCATGCTTATCGGATGAGTTGTTTTGAGTTTCTTGCGGTATTTGTACAACAGCGCCCTCTGGTTTTCGAGATAGAATATAAAAATAACGCCAAAGCCCTTTCCATACTCGATAATCAAATCCTATATATCCGATACACAAATTTTTATCTAAATCGGATGAGCGGTTTTAGAGTGTTTCACGATTTCTTATGTGATTTGTACTACAGCACCATCTGGTGTTAAAAATAGCGCAGACAAAAAAGTCTAAGATACCCACCGTATCCAAAAACTCCTATTAAAAATGTTCACGCAAATCGGATGTACAGCTAGGAGTATTTCGAAGATTTTTAAAATATTTATACTGCAGTACCCTCTGGTGTTCAAGATAGAACAGAGTAGATAAGTCATAAAAACTACCGTACCCGAAAAAACCTAAATACAAATTTTCATGTAAATGGGATGAATAGTTTCGGAGATAAACTATAATAACAAAATTCGTGGAACCCGATCACAGCGCCACCAACCGGGTCCAATTGCGAATCTGAACCATCTAGGGATCTACTTAAACACACACAAAAAATTTCATCAAAATCGGTGCAGCCGTGTAGAAACAGTTTAATAACATACACACGTACGAATTGTATAACAGCGCCATCTAGTTTCGAGAAAGAGCAAAAAAGATAGCACCAGACCCCTTGACGTACTCGAAAATCGATATTTACAAATTTTCATCCAAATCGGATGAGCAGTTTTGGAGTTTTCCACGATTTCCTAAGATTTGCACTAAAGCGCAATCTGGTCTTCAAGATAGCACAAAAAAGATAAGTTCAAAACACTCAACGTATCAGAAAACCCCTATTTTACAATTTTCATGCAAACCGGATTTCGAGGTTCCAGCGCCCTCTGGTGTTCAAGATAGAACAGTGTAGATAAGTCAAAAAAACTCGGCGTATCCGAGAACCTTTATATACAAATTTTTATGCAAATCGGATGAACGGTTTCGAAGATAACCTAAGAAAAAGAATTCCTGGAATCCGATCGCAGCGCCCCCTATCGGGTCCAACCTTTTTTACTGGATACAAAGTAGCCTATATTATGGCCGAGGATATAAGAAACCTACATGTCAAGTTTCATTTAAATCCATCCAGTGGTTTCGCGTCATACTTTAACAGACAGACAGACAGACAAAAATTTAAAAATGCTATTTTCGGACTCAGCGTCATTCAAAACGTCCATCGTAAAAAGAATTTCAAAAAAATATTTCATATACAGATTTTTTTTTTTTACTATTTTATATATATATAGATTAGTCCGGGGAATAAAGACATTGAACTTCGAAAAAATTAGGGAAAGTTGGATTTTTGCATGAAGGTTCCTTTTGTTGTTATTGACAATATCACAAAAGTCCCTGTCAATACAGGCGTCCCTATGTATTGACAAATATTATGTGGGGTCGAGGTATACGGCTTTTTGAAAAAATCTCGCTAACGGTAAGTTTTATCGAACAAATAGTTGTTACCACGTCTGTAGCTTAGAACATTGCCTACAAAAACATCGTGGTACTTTTTTCGTGGGACTAACGGTTTTTAAGAAAATTCGATTAAAAAATTCGAATAAATTCGAATAATAGGTTATTCAAATAAATTTTATCTCTGCTTTAACTGAAATAATTTCATATAAGTACTTAATTTGCTGGTCATAAATGCTTTTGTAGCCCTTTCTATTATTGAAATAAAAAAGGTGCGATGGACTAGTTTTCTTTAATGATAGCGAGTGTTTTTTTATTTAATTTTGGAATTTCTAATGATATTGTTGTCAAAAATGTAAACTTTCTTATGGCTTTTTTAATTTAATTTTTACTTACTTCAAGTTCGATCTATTTAGAAAAATGTATAAGACTTAGCATTTTTAATGTAATAAGAGCTGCAGAATAACAACAAGTTATAAACAACAAATAAATAAGAATAACTTAAAATTGAGTTATTAAATAAAAAATAATAGTGATAAGGTTTCTTCAACAGATATAAAGAGAGATATTGAAACTTCGCACAATCTTGAACCGTGGTTTCGGAAATTGCAGTCGAATGATCTTTCACAGAGCTTTTGATAGTGTTAGAAAATAGGACACAAATGTGGCTGGTTTTGTTGTCTTTCATTCCTGAAAATGTATCCTTGAATAAAGCTTTATATATGGAATTATACTTATATAATCTTCTTGAATACTTCCTAAAAATGTATAATTGATTATAGCTTTATATAAGAAATAATATCAGAAAATTAAATTTTTAAAGCTTTTACAATGCTCTTTCAAATAAAGCTAGAATAATTTTTTTTTCATACAAGGCGTTTTCAAGTTGAGCTGGAATAACTTCTTATATTTAGGTTAAACTATTAATTGGGTGAGGAACGAGTTGATACCCAATATCGTGCAATTTTGCTTGCGCAATTAACGATAAATGAGATGGCGTATTGTCGTTTTGATAAGGTTTTTTTTATTTATTTTATTTATTGTATGCTAAAAATTTGAACAACTCTATAAACTTAAGACTTGAAACACCCCATTAAATATATTTTATTGGGTGTACCCCTGATATTAATTATTCAACATTGTAATTAGTACTTAGCAATGATTAACAGATAATAAAAAAAAAACGAAATGGCCATTTCAGTCCTAGATGATAGAATTTTGACCGAGAGTCTTATAATCTATTGTGTTGTGCGTGTGGTGAAATGTTTGAACACAAATTATCGAGAACTGGACCTACAAGCTTAAGGGGGTCTTCTCATTGAGCAACTTTTTTTTCGACTTTTTTTGCATTTATTTATAGCTTGGGTAGTTGTGAATATGCCCCTAAAAGGATTTTTAGAAATTCGAAATACTTTAGAAGATACAGCCTTTTTGTGAAGCAAGGTCTTCGTCAAAATGAGCTATTTTTTTTCGACTCATTTTCGAACGAAGCGGCATAAAGTAAGCACCGAATTCCGTTGAAAATGTTTATTGTTAGGTAAAAACGTGGTTGCACACATATTCATACAAACATACGAATACACATTTCTGCTTATTTTAGGGGTTGAAGCATTTTTTGAGTCCAGGTGTTCAACTGAAAGCATCATTTAGTTCAGTTTGTATCGAGTTGAGCAACAGACGCGTGCGCTTCAGTGAACGGAAAAGTAAATTTTTCATAAATTTATTGTGATTTTTGTAAAATGGATCGGAAAAGTAATAAAAAAAAAAAAAACGCCCAAGTGAGCGTCAGAATCGTGCTAAAAAACGCGGGTTTAGTGGAAATCAGCATCTTAGACCAGAGGATTCTGAATATACCAGTACAACGGCAAAGAAATTCAAGAATAACGAAGAAGACGAAGTATCAATCAAAAACAATTTGAAGTATTGCATTCTCGAGTTCTGTTCTGTGTTTACCACGTTGTCAGCGTTGGTAATTTGTGCCTCATGCAAGCAAAAAATTGAGTTCTCAGAAGCCTCACTAAATGGAGTTGGATTTAAAATCGCTTTGAACTGCGCCTGCCCACGCACAACATATATTCCTTCGTCACCTATGATCGGAAAATCATATAAAATTAATCGACGCTTGGTTGTTGCCATGCGGCTTTTAGGGATTGGACCAAAAGGTATAACCATGTTTTGTGGCCTCATGGACCTCGGACAAAGTTTGTCCAACAATCTGAACTATACTATCCTACAAAATTTGTACGTTGCTGGAAAAGCCATGTACGAACATGTCATTTCAAAAGCTATTGGAGAAGAAAAAGAGGCTATGATCGAAGCGAATCCAGAGTGCGATCCCACTTTATTTACTGTGTCGGGGGATGGGACTTGGAAGAAGCGTGGCTTTGCTTCCCTTTATGGTGTCACAACTTTGATTGCCAAGCATACCAAAAAAATTGTTGACACTGTCGTAAAATCTCGTCTGTGTAACAGCTGCAAATATTGGGAAGCCAAGAAGGAAGAAGAGCCAGAGGCTTACCAAATTTGGCTTGATACTCATGACGAAGAATGCACCATAAACCATGAAGGAAGCTCTGGGAAAATGGAGGTGGACGCTGTAATAGAGATGTTCTCCAGGTCGTTTGAAACACACGGCATAAAATATGTAAAGTATATCGGCGATGGTGATTCGCAGACCTTCAAAGGTGTATTAGATGTCGACCCCTATGACGGTGACCCTATAGTGGAAAAGAAAGAATGCATTGGGCATGTGCAGAAGCGAATGGGCACGCGACTTCGAAAAATAAAAAAAGAAAATAAGGGCATTGGAGGCAAAGGTGCGGGCAAGCTCACCGACAAATTAATATCCGAGTTCACCACATATTATGGCCTTGCGATCCGCCGTCATCCTGACTCCGTGGAGGATATGAAAAAGAAAATTTGGGCCACTTTTTACCATAAGTGCTCCACCGATGATAAACCGCAACACCAAAATTGCCGCACCGGTGCGTCAAGCTGGTGCGCATGGCAGAAAGCAGCTGCTGAAGGTACGTTAGATAGCTTTCACCACACGTATGCACCTCTCGACAAGAAGGTGATGGAGGTAATAAAACCAGCTTACGAAGCGCTGTCGGCAGATAATTTGCTTGAAAGATGCCTTGGATCTGAAACTCAGAATTCCCATGAGTCCTACAATTCTGTTCTTTGGTCACTTTCGCCCAAACACATCAACTCAGGCGCACGCACCATCGAAGTGGCCAATTTCATTGCAACGTGCCTCTTCAACGACGGTTTTATACCCATACTTAAAATTATGGGTTTGATGGGTATTGCGATTGGCAAAAACGCATACGAATACGCACTATCTCGCAATGAAGACAGATTGAACCGATCAGAGACTCGAGCTGCGGCATCATCAAAAGCTGGCAGAACGGCTCGCAGAGCAGAGAGGGAACTGGCGGCCATGATATCTCCAGTTCAACTGAACCGATTTTCATGAAATAACGTGGAATCGACGCAGAATTGTCACCATTCTCGGGTGAACCTCGACCATAATTTTAAAAAATTTTTTACTATTTTTTTTTTACACTAAACTACAAAAAAAAAAACCCGAAATTGAAATTTTTTTTTGAATGGCCGCCATTTTGTCAAAAAAAATCACAAAATTAAGCTTGAGGTGCACCCGAGAATTACATCTATACTGATTATAACTCCGTTTTTTTCTTTCATTTCAGACGCTCCGGAGACCCGGAATCGTGGCCGCCGTGACGACACCTTTTTTTTCACCACCAAGTTTGAAGTCTCATTACTTTTTGAACAGCCCACGTATCGAGGCAAAAAAATTTTTTATTTACTTTGAACCTTTTGTAATACAATAAATAAAAAAAGTTTTCAATTATTCTTTGCGTTTTCAAATAAGAATTTTTTTAAAAAGGGTCCAAAAAACGGGTTTTGAATGAGAAGACCGCCTTAATGTCGACTCGTAACGGGTTATGTTCTCTAGAAGCTTTTCATGGCAGTTTTTACTCTCTGAGGGTTACCATTATCTGCAGAGAGGTAACGGCCGAACAGAAAAATTAATTTAATTGAATAAACATTCTGTGTCAAATGGGTTTCGAGCTTGGGTTTTTTAATTTTAATGCAAGTAAAAAAAAAATCCGTAAATATATTGCTTGTACATCATACACATTAAATTATTTCGAACCATAATTAAAACATTGTTGTCTGGGGCCAACACTTACAGGCTCAAAACGGTCGATGGCAGTGGATAAGTTAGCATAAGTTTGCTTTTAATTTTTCTGTAAGATTTTTCTCAATATGCACATATCGGTATGCACATAAAAATATACACAAATAAATTCATAATTATAACATTACATGACAAATAATTATCTTTTCCTTTCTCACAACTCGAGATAACAAATTCAAACACATCCGCGTTTTGGTCCTTCTTATTTTTTATCTTTGCAATGGAATTAAAATTTACTATCAACTCTCTTAAGACGCTCATAGAATAAAATAGTTTGTTACTGATAAGTTTGAATCCATTTCTAGAATATACGTAACTATACACTGAAAAAACTAAATCCTTGAAATGGATCAAAAATAACTTAAATTTTGAGTATTTCGTTTGGGAACAGTGCGTGCGCTCGACTGGACAATCTGTATTATTTACAGTGTGTTGACCCCAAAAATTTGTGAAATGTATAAAGTAAAATTTATTTGTTTTTTTTTTATCCAGATACAACTGTAGTTTTTATTTTTAAGATAAAAAGAATTATTAAATTCAAAATATTTGTTGTGTTATTATGTGATAAATAAATATATCGCACCCTAAATACAAAACAGTCACAACTCAAAATTCTTAAATTTCTAGGTGAATTAAAAAAACAAATTTTTTTTTTGAAGGAACTCCATACAAAGGAATGAGACAAAACTTTTTTTTTTAACTATAGAGAAAGAAGATGTGTACAAAATGTATTTGATGTGCTACAGTTAAAGTATATGATCACTGCGAATAGTTTTACATTAAAAAGTAAAAATTTGTAAATTTTGAGTTGTGACTGTTTTGTATTTAGTGTGCGATATTGTTGAAACTTTACCCAAGCTGGGGTATAAACTGTGGCCTTGGCAAGTCAAACGCAGTGCCAGTCAAACGCACATCCACAAAGCTATTGCTGGCGTTTAGAAATTGGAAGCTAAGTTTGTACAATGTTCTTTGTAATTTGGTGCATTGTAATAACTGAAAAGTGTCATCAACAATATATCACAGAACTTTCCCACTTTTTTTGCTGTCAACTTTTTACTCTTCGTTTCAGAATTTTTTTTCAGCTTATATCCGTACTCTCCGATGTCCAAACTGCATATATGACTGTATTCCCATTCATTTTTAATTAGAATTCAGTTAAATTATTAAATTACTGAAATAGGTAAGCAATAATTTGAAGTTTGAATAGTATTTTGTACGGTTAATTTTTTCTGTGTATTTTTTTAAAGTTTAAATAATATTAAAATACTTGAATCAACTATTATCGCAACTGACAGCTAAAGATTCCAGTTACATGACGTTACAATATTATCTCAAAACAATACTCAAAACAACTTAGCTAAGACACAGACAGCAATCAAACTGCATCAAGCATTAAGTTAAGCTCATAAAACAGTATAAAATATGAAGTCGCAGACCAGGCTGGATGTGCCACCATCAACATAAACATTATTTCACATTGAAAACGATCCATTTCGCAGATAAGCAATCTTATCTGCGCACGGCGGGTGCGCAAGAGTTGATCATGTGCGTGGTGGCGTCTGACGTACAGTGAGTGGTGCATGCTTGTGTATGTCGTTGCTTCAGAAGCATTTCATGCCGCTCATATAACTTCTGTGGTCAGCGGCATGATAGTCGTCAAATTCCGATGGAAATAAGGCGTTATGACCTGTCAGTGAAGTTCAGTTGATATATGTACACTGTTGTACGGTGTACCGCACATTCACTTGACAACTATATTATTTTCAACTTCCCCGCATGTCCTCTTTTTCTCTCTCTCTTGAAGTGATTTTGAGCTGTGACTGCGATTGATGATCACTTAGAAGGTATGATGATCCCTGATTAAGATGAAACATGAGTGATAATAATGTTGTTACTTTTAGCTCTGATGCTGTGCACTCAAGACAGGGTCGTTACTTTTAGGGTCCTACTGATTCTGAATTTTAGATACATATATTGAAAATTTTTAAAACAAATAAGTTTTTTATTTGAAGTTTTGTAGTTGGTGTCAATCGTATTAACCTCCATCTGGGGATTGATTAATATTCCTTAAACGAATTGGCCATTTCAGCCCTCGAAAGGACTTTTGACCGAGCTTCTTATGATCAATTGTGTTGTGTGTGTTGTGAAATGTGTGAACACAATTGATCGAGAACTGGAACTACATGCTTTTTGCCGGCTCCGAACGGCTTATGTTCTCAAGAAGCTTTTCATGGCAGTTTTTAGTCTCTGAGGTTTGCCATTGCCTGTAGAGAGGTGACGGCCCAACAGAAAAATTAATTCAATTGAAAAACTTTCTGTGTCAGGTGGGATTCGAACCAGGGTTCTCTGGCGTATGGGCCACACACTGCGCCACGGTCGCCACATAGAAAATAACCATTAGGAAATTAACATGAATTTAAGGGAACTAACAAGTTAAGGGAATTGTGGAAACTTAAGTTTACTTGCTTATTAAAAACATTTATTTCTTGAATCTGATTGTATTGCTGATACGGCTAAGGAAACCTTTTACCGGCCCTGGTAATATGCCAGACTGGCACATACATGACTCCATTTAAGGCTTACTTTGACTGATGCCTCTTGATATGTGTTGTGTTGTTGCATGCTATCATTCGCCAAAATGTGGCACACTCTGACAATGAGACCTTGTTGTTCTCTTAAATGGCCGCAAGCTTGTCACTTTGACGCTAATATGATGAGAGTGCCTAAGTGTGGAGTTGGCAGGCTGAACACAAAGCCTGTTTAAGGTTTTTTTTCTTTTTGATTTGCGTTTTATCCTTAGAAATTTTTCAGATAATTTATCTTTACATAACTTGATGATGATAGTAATGGTAGAGTGTGTGATTGGACTGAGAAATAGCAATTATTTGACAGATAAATTCAATACATTTTTAAATAAAATAAAAAGTTGAATAAAACTTAGTATTAACGTGCATTAAATATATTTTCCAACGTACAAAATATTTAATTTTGGAAATTCCAAAAAAAATAAATTAATTTTTAAGAATTGCATTTATAAGCTTAAAGCCAAAATATTCATGATATTTCGCCTTTATCGAAAAAAAACTGTAAAATATGGAGAATTCTCTCTATGCTTGTATTAATTTCACATCAACTTTTGGGGCTTCTTTTTAACTTTGCTTTGTAGACAAGCTTCCATTTATAATTTATTTGTTTAGTTCATTTATAAGGAAAAAAACAATGTTTACTTAAGTTGGAACACTTTGCAACATGAAAATTGATGCAAAATATGCACACATACACACACAAACTCTCAGAGTTTACTTCTTCTTGGACACAACGACGGTACGGCCGCGACGACCGGTTGTGTTGGTGTGCTGACGACGTACACGCAGACCCCAGTAGTGACGCATACCACGATGAGAACGAATCTTTTTCAAGCCTTCCAAATCATCACGAAGCTTGGAATCCAAATTGGAGTATGTCAGCTGAGTCAATTTGCCATCGATAACATCTTTTTGCCTATTCAAGAACCAGTTAGGAACTTTGTATTGGAATGGGTTTCCGATGATGGTGGCAACTTACTGAACCTCCTCCTCGGTGCATTCGCCGGCACGTTTTGTTAGATCAACATCGGCCTTCTTCAACACAATGTAGGAGTAGCGGCGACCCACACCCTTGATGGCAGTCATGGCGATGCCAACCTTGCGTTTGCCATCGATGTTCGTAACCCTGATACAAAAATTGTGTTGGAACTTTTCTGGGATGGCGAGCGGCACTTTGACATTTCAAGATAGACCGAGTTCAAGTGGAAAAGAATAGAAAATCAGTTTATCTTTGACACGCGCTAAACCAAGACCGAGTCAAGAAGCACAAAACCGTCTGAGAAGTTATTTTATTAAAAACTTTATTTTTCTTGCGCCATTTACACTTTGCCTCTCACCATATATCTTACAGGATTAAAAAATGGAGAGTTTCTAAAGAACACTCCTTTTCCGATCATAAGAATATTCTTTTTGAATTTGTTGACTTTGACTTTCGTAATCTTAAACAAGTCAACTGGGGTCTCTACACAGACACATTAGAAAAAAATCTCGCATATGGACTACCGAATCGTCATACCTGCAAAAAATTCTTGGACAACTTGGTTGTTAATCTGACTGAGTCCATGAACAAAGCTCTACATATCGCATGTCCGCTCAAAACCCCAAAGGAGAAACAAAAGCCTCTTTGGTGCAAGACCGAACTTGAAGAGTTCCGAAATAAAAGCACAAAACTCTTTAACAAAGCTAAAGCCACTGGATTCACCGATGCATGGGCCAACTACAAAGTGGCTCTTAAAGAATATATGAAAAATTTGCGGAAAGCACAAACGCAGTCCTGGAGAACCTTCTGTGAAAATATATCACAGACCTCCGAGGAGTCAAGGCTTAGAAAAATTCTAACAACTAGTCCTTCCAACCAAAGCTTTTTGAAGAAAGAAGACGGAACATGGACCACCAACAATGAAGAATCTCTCAAAATTTTAGTAGATCCTCACTTCCTTGGTTGTTCAGAAATAGGCATTACTCCAATTCAGGAGGAGTACGCAACCACTATCAACAACTCCCTAGATCTAATCTCACAATCAAAGCTCAAATGGGCAATTGAAAGCTTCAAAACGTTTAAGTTACCAGGACCAGACGGCGTAGCCCCCATAGAAATACAAAAAGCTTATGTGTATAAGTGCAAATCTCGGTATGGCATCTAAGCTAAGATCTGTACCAAGGGGAACTCCTCAAGGAGAGGTTATCTCGCCTCTCGTCAGGAACCTAGCGGTTAATGAACTACTGGAGAAACTGGAACGGGAGGAGTGCAAGGTGATAACTTATGCAGATGACATTGCTATTGTCACTTCTGGAAAATCTTTATCTACACTTCGAGACATTATGCGAAACAGCCTTAATACTCTCATACAATTGGTTAATAGCTGTGGACTCGGCGTCAACCCTGAAAAAACGGATTTAGTAATTTTCACAAGAAAACACAATCCACCAACAACCAGTCCTCCAAAACTGGGAAGCATAAGACTTAGCTTCTCAGATCAAGTGAAATACCTTGGCCTTATCCTGGATAGAAAACTAAACTGGAAACTCAGTCTGCTCGAGAGAGCCAAAAAAGCCAATATAGATCTCTCTCATGTAAAAAGGCAGTGGGTAACAAATGAGGTTTACAGCCAAGTGTTACTCACTGGCCTTACAGTGTCGCAATACATGAAGCAGTAACTTGGCTAAGATGGTCAACGGGAAGCACATGCCATACAGCGCGTCAGGTTTGGCCAAAAATCACCCTAAAACGCTCAAAAGAACTGATATCCCTGAGAAGGGATCAAATCAGTACTATGATAGGTATCCTAACAGGACACTGCCTAATAGGTAATCATGCACAAAGATTAAACATTCTCAACAACGACTTCTGCAGAAGCTGCAGAGATGAAGAGGAGGAGGAATCTACAAAACATCTTCTCTGCACTTGCCCAGCGCTAGCTAAAAATCGCCACCTTCACTTAGGTAAATGGTTCTATAAAGATCTCGATGATCTCTCAGAGTCTTCGGTCTACCGAATCCTTAGCTTTGTCAACAGCTCAAACTGGTTTAAATAGAGAGGGAAATTAACCCAATGGTATCACAATGGGCCTCATTGGCCTAAGCGTGACTTGGATTGGTGTCTAAAGAAGACAGCCGCTTCAATCTAACCTAACCTTACCTGCGCCACTTAGCGTACCCTAATCGCACTCATACAACACGAAATACAGATTGCTAAGCCCATCTATTGGATATTTTATTTGAATAAAAATCCTATTGAATAGATCCTTAACATGTATCCTAGAATAAAGCTTTATATAAGTAATTCTAATTGAGTAAAAATCTTCTTGAATACATTCAAGAAATGTATTCCTGAATAATTATTTATATAAGAAAAAAATTGAGTAAAAATCTTCTTGAATTTTTCAGGAAATCTATCATTGAATAAAGCTTTATATAACAAATTATATAAGAAAATGGTATTGTCAAGTCTTTTGCATGGCTCTTTCAAGTAAATCTTGAATACTCTTCTTTTATTCAAAGCCATTTCAAGTTAACTTGGAATAATTTTAAATACGTATTAAATTAAAAAAAAAATGAAAAAAAACATGAATTAATATCAAATGAACGCGCATTTATTTGATATTCTAGAATTTTATTTTAACGTTGTGAAGTGATTTTACAACGTAACACAATATCATATCAAATCAATATAATTCATATCAGTTTGACGTTAATACTTGCAATTTAACATGAAAAACGCAGCAAAAAACTTCTTCTTATCGAATTGGCAATGTTTGTGATAACCTTGGAATTGATAGATGTTTGATGTAAGTTTAAGATTAACTGGACCCTTTGAGAACTTAAGAACATAAATTCAATTTATTGTTGAAGGACTCAATTCTGTTTTTAAAAACAATCCTAAATTTTTCTTTCTTACTTACTTCTTTTGGACTAAAAATTTTGTGTTAATCGTAGACATATTGTTATCGTGATGTCATTCTTAAATATGTTACTTTTATAGCTGTAATTTGTATCAATCCTTATCATCCTTACAACTACCATATTATTCCTGTGCCTACTTTCCACAATAAAGAAATTCATATTATTTAACGAAAAACATAAGTTTTTTTTTTTAAATTATGAGGTGCAAAACACTTTAAATTCATATATCATTTGTAAACAGCCAACGCGGCGCGAACAAAAGAGTTACACACTGTAAAGTGGTGGAAATTCCCTATTAATAGTTCGGGAAGTGAAGCGAAGCCAAGTAGAGCACAGAATATTATTGATTGCTGGCTCACACGTAACATGCTGTATAAAATATTACGTGATTAGAATCTATAATTAGTGGTTATTCCACCTGACACGCTACATGCAGTCGATATAAGATGTGTTCTATATTAATATGTTCAAATCGATAACATTTAGATTTGACTTTAATAATAATTAATATATACACCGAGAAAATTTAACGCCTTAAAATCCAAGAACAAAAGCTCTTGTAAAACTGTAACCAAAATATCTTTGCCACAAGAAAATGATCGTTGCAATAATGATTTATCCTTTAACTATGCAAGTATTGCATCATCGTAACAAAAGACTAAAAAAGTCTTTGAAGCTAAATCAATGAAACAATCTTTGACGTGGAGATGAAATATTTACAATAACGACTATTTGTTAACAAGGATTTGAAAAAAGTATGTACAATCAATCAACAAATTTTAGTTGAGTTTGATATTTCGCAGAAAAATATCGTTCAATAACTTGAACGTACATTACGGTCTTCAAATTTGCATCTGAACGTAGCTTTTTTCAGAACATTAGCATACTTTTAGGCATTTGCCAAATTGAGTTTTGATAAACTCAGAAAGCAAACTGAGTTTATTTGAGTTTCATACAGCAAAATTGTACTGGGAACTCAAGAGTTTATTTCGAGATCAGCGGCAAAACTCAACTTTGTACTGAAAACTCAAACTAAACTCTCTGTGTAGACATGCTATTAGTTTGTAAACTAATGCCGACAAATAAAGACGGATTTTCTTAACGCATAACTATTTGCAAAGGAGGGATTAAAACTTCGGTCCCCATATATATACATAACACATTGAGTTGCCAAGTTTCGACTCAAAATTGGGAACGAGCTTCCAAGAAATTTCTGAAGACAATGTTTGAATGGAGAAGATTATATAAATCAAGTTTTGGCCTTAAAAAACCTTGTTTTTGGTCTAAATACCTTAAGAAGTATAAAAAAAAAAACCTATTTAATCACAGCACTAATATAAGAAATTATTTTATTCATGAGTTTTTTAGAATATTTATACATTAATGACATTAAAAACCTTTTCGTAAGTATGAACTTAAGAGTCTAAACCATCTTAGCTTCGGTTTAAGCCGACTATAGCGCTCACACTTCGTTTTGCATTGTTAAGTAAACTTTTCAGATGCGCGGATGTTTAGCACTGTACAGTTATGTAACCAAACAAAAGCCAACAACAACTAACCATAACAACAACTGAACACATTATATTCTACATCCGCAGCAATGTGCGATACGAATTCAAGACTAAAACGCCAGCAAAACAAGTGCACGCTAGAGACTAGCGAGTAGCGCACGTAGCCAAAGAAACATTTGTTGACTTGACTTCTTTTCCTCACGTGACGCAGTTGCTAAAGATTGCTAAAAAGATGAATGAGTCAAAAGATACACAGTCAAAGATACTTTTTGCTACTAGGACAGATAAAGGTGCCGCCTGCTAATATTGCCAAGTTTAACTAGCAGAATGCGCGGAAGCGTCGTTGTTTCAACAACATGATGAATGTGCGCCAGCCAACATCGTTGGCCTAAGCTAACCAAAGCTATCATCAGATCAACGAGCTAGGGAGTCAGTAGCGGATGAGCAACGGGTGCGCGCCTGATTTATGTGTAAACTGCGTGCAACGCTTTGAGTTTCATTTTGCTCTATTTCTGGAAGTTCTTGACAACGTATGCTCGGCTTAATAAATGCTTTTAGTTTCTTTTTTGTTTTAAGCAAAAACAATTTTGATAGAAAAAAACTGACGCCCCAAACACTTAAAACAAAAGAAATCAGAAGCAGTAATGTGGCACCTAGACGCAGGCGGGGTTTGTATGCAACCCCCAGTTTTTGCTTTAAAATTAAATCCACTAAAATGGATTGAATTAAATTCAAGTGCTTCATGCGTGTGCGAGTGCAGCATTTCGATTGGTCACTCCGTCGCATACAAACGCACATATGTAGATTGTGCGTGTCCGGCACAATGTTGGATTGTTTCTAGTCGTTGCAATAATTTTATGTTATGTTGTGTTGTGCTTCTTTAAATTATATCGATTTCATTCAAATACATATCGCAATGTTTGTCCATGTCATCATGAGCTCTGCCCACAGACAGATTGTATCTGCTTATTTGCATATTTGCCATAGGCGACACATTCACACTCACACGCACACACACACACATATATATATATATATGTGTGCTTGATGTTTGTTGTATTCAATTAACGTGGGCGTTTAAGCGCCGAATAACGAACTCATTAATGCAAACGATATGAAAACATTTATTATCAATGGGCGTGAAAAATCATCATAATAATCATTGATTTGACACAAAACTATTGACACTTCATAGCTGTTGCTCATTCCATCAATTAAACATTTATAAATTGATTTTTATTTTTAACACCTGTGATTCTGCATTTCAAATTCAAAATATAAAAATATATGATAGATTCAGTTTTGCTTATTCAAGCTTATTTTGATTATTTTTAAAACATGATTCAACCCAACTTTGGCCAATTTTGAGCTTCAATTTTTAATATAATTAAGGCCTAATACCAGTGTAGATGCCTCAAATAAAAAAAAATTGAAAAATGTTAATTTACCAATCAAAATATACCACATATTTACATATGGTTTAAGATATAAATATTTTATATATCTTTATTTGTAGTTGAACTTTCAATAAACATTTAGTTTTTGCATTTAGTTTTGGAGATGTTTTGTATACAATTTTAGAATTACTACAACTTCAGAATTATTTTTATGTCAAAGCTAAGTTTTTGCGAATATAAGTTGAGATCAGAAGAAAAACTACAAGAAAAGAACTAATCAGTGGCGTAGCGCGCCGTATAAAATAACGTGTATCAGAAAGGTTTATAAAGGTAACGCAGTGTTGCGTTATTGAGTTGAAGCACTTAAATGAGTTACTGCGTTGATACACTTATTTCAATAAAAGTAACGCAATAGCGCAGTAATGGCGCTCTCAAAGCAAAAGTTAAAAAATATTTATGTGCATCGAACATAGCGACAGAAAGTTGAAAGCGAACTTGTATTTCTCTGTATAAATATGGACAAGGTGTTGCGGAAAAGATGCAGTTAAGTTTGAATGCTTGGAGTGCGTTTGACCGTTGTTAATGTCTTGGCATTCACAGAATAGTTTTGTCAACTTAATAAAATTTTGGAGGTATTCGAAGTACACCGAGAAAAAAGCTTATGTTGAATTGAAAAAAACCTAGTATAATTTATAAGATGGCTTTGGCAGTTTTCAGCCTCCCAAGTACTTCATCAAAACGCCTATGTTTTATATGTTGACTTGCCAATTTTTATTTGTGTGATAAACTAAGTATTTGATAATTTTTTAAACACAACTTTTTAAAAAAAAAATTGAATTTCAAAAATCTATTTATTTTCTGGGCTTAGATTTTTTTATTTTCCTTATTGTTGCAGCTGCCGCCGCCTCTCGATCTGTGATTTGCTTGACTGAAATCGGCAACAACACAAATTTTTCTTTTATCAACACCGTTCTTTTCTTAGAAATTGATAGTTTCTCGGCTTTTCTTGCTGTTTGACGTCTATTAAAATAAGAACATTAAATTAAATTAAATTAAATTAAATTAAATATCATATACAAAAATTTTACCTTCGCATGCCGTTGAGATTCGAACCCACAACCAACCGATACCACTTGTATCACTGGCATCACTATATACCACTAGTTTATACCACTGTGTATAAAGTCACACACTACGCATTGAGCCAAACTCCTTCGTTACGCGGATTTTTATTGATTTTATTGATTTATTCAATATTAACTACAACTGAAGCTATGCTGCAGCATAACACAATAATCTATTAAGAGATTTTTGTTGTATGGCTATCAACAGAATACTTCCACATACTGCATCTGTTAATACAGCATCTGTTAACATAGCTGCAGTAATGTCAGCAAATAGTAGCAAGGCTGCTCGGATCAGTGGGTAGAGCGAGGGACTGGCACCAAAAGTTTCAGGTTCGATTCCGCACTTCGGGCAAAGAAATTTTTTTTCTTTTTTTCATTTCTTTTTGCTGATGAAATGTAATAAAATTTACTGGTGTGAATATTAACGTGTGTTTTTTAATTAACTTTATGTTATTAACTTTATGTACTTTTGTTATTTTGAAAAACAATATATTAACAATACATTAAAACAATATATCAAATCTATCCTTCTCTCGTGTGTCTAATGACGCAGCTGTGTTTTTTTTTTTTTT
This sequence comes from Coremacera marginata, assembly GCA_914767935.1. Lineage (NCBI taxonomy): Eukaryota > Metazoa > Arthropoda > Insecta > Diptera > Sciomyzidae > Coremacera > Coremacera marginata. Next base: position 59,357,129 of record OU612047.1, read on the forward strand.
GCAGAAAATAGCTCAAACCTATGCTTAAGCCATCCATGCTAGTTGTTTTTAATTTTGTATTTTTGGATTTTGGGCTTAGGTGAATCAAATTTTTTTTTTTTGGTAAGGTATCGAAGTATGTGCTTTCAAAGCAATGTATTAAACAATAAATTGTTAGGGGAATAAGCATAAGTTTATAATTATGCTAGATTAAAAATAAGTTTATAATTCCTATACAATTCTCTTTACCCAAGCCGACTTAGGTGATTTACCTATTGCTTTTTTTCTCGGTGTAGAAGTAAATTTGAATTTTAATTCAATTCAAACTACAACGTTATTTAATGCCCTTTGGAATAAATTTGATACCATAGTGAATATTATATTTGAATTTTAAGGTGTTACCCCCACTTGTAACTTTGAATTTTCATCGTTTTTTTTTTTTTTTGCCTCAAATTTTGTTCTTAGATTGGTTTATTGTTTAGAAAGCCAAATCCAGAGTTTAGGATTTAAAGAATTTTTTTCACGGACCCACAGTCATGCGAATGCCAAATTAGGGTATATTTTGAGACAACGTAGCACAGTCAATTTAAATAAAGTATCATTGGAAAGGTTTCTTTTTTAAGGAAAAAATATAAAACTTTTGAAAAAATTCCATTAAAATTAAAAAAAAAAAATCGAAATGGTCATTTCAGCCCTTGAAAGGACTTTGACCGAGCTTCTAATAATCAATTGTGTTGTGTGTTTTGTGAAATGTTTGAACACAAATGATCGAGGACTGGACCTACATGTCTTATGCCGACTCCGAACGGCTTAGGTTCTCAAGAAGATTTTCATACCAGTTTTTACTCTCTGAGGTTTGCCATTGTCTGCAGAGAGGTGACGGCCGAACCGAAAAATTAATTCAATTGAAAAAACTTTCTGTGTCAGATGGGGGATTCGAACCTGGGTTCTCTGGCGTATGAGCCACACACTCTACCCACTATGCCACGGCCGCCACCAGTGGCGGTAAAATTACCCATTTTTAATTTCATAGTTTAATACTATGCCAGCAACAGGTGCTTTAATTTTTTGTTTTTCATTATTTTCATATTTTTTACGTGTCATTCATTACCTTTACAACGATGTAAAATTAAGGTGTGCCCTTGAAGGACACACAAGGAAGTTATGGTGTAAAACGTTAGTAGTAATGAATTTTTAATACAAATTCAACTAGCTTTCGACTTTTTTTTTTTTGTTTTTTATCGTCGAAAAAACTAAAAAAATTACGTAATCTTTGCGAGAACCCCTCCTCTCCCCAACCTAAGAGTGAGTAAGATTCGGCTAACCCCCACCCCCTAAACGCCTCACGTAATTAATGAACGCCCCCTTACACATGAATATATTAAAGAAGGCTTAAAACTTCGAATATAGTAAATTACGGTCGAGTGGGGGGAGGGGGGGGGGGGTGGGTATTTTAGCTTACTATTTTTCGCTAACGAACAAAGTTGTTTATTTGGCAAGTTAAAATGTAATTAACTTATAAAATACTGTGTTCCAATAATGTGTATAGGTGATCGAAAAAGCAGAATGCAATACGTATATATTTTCTTGTTTATTTTGTATAAGTTTTGAAATATATCTATGTTATTAATATATGCATAGGCGTGTTATAATGCTTTAATTAATCGACTTTCAAAAGCGTCAGCACAACAAACCTTTCACCGGAATATTTTGGAATGGTGCTACTTAGACAATTTTTAAAAACAAAATTAAAAAATTCACTACTAAAACTAGTGAATTTTGGTATTTTTTCACTTTTCAATCATTGTGCAACATAAGAAGAAGCCTTTAAAACCTACTCATTCATAAGTCCCAGTCATAAATATAATGTTAATTACTTTAAAATACAATTTTATTGCTTACATTACCCATGACATTTATTCTTTTTCCAAAACAGCACATACATATATTCCATTAATAAACTTCGAGATCTTATTCGATTTGATATTCGATCTTAGAGCAGATAACGACGCTTAGTAAAAAACGGCTCTTAGCAGGTCATAAGCTACAAATTTTATTTTATATTTCCAACTATAAACAGCCTAAAAACTTAATTAGCATTCGATATACATACGTTAAATATTAAGTCATATTAAGATCGATTCGCAGCAAGATAGCAGCGAGATTTACATAAGAGTTTTTTGAATAAAATATTTTACGAAATCTTTTAAAATATCGGCTTAAACTAAGTTTTATTGGTATATCTTATTTATGTTTGGTTGATCTTATCTTGAAATCTGATGTTTGTTGGTTTTTATCTTGTTGGTAATCGAAAAAGTAAAATAATTTTCGGAGCTGAAAAATTTGTGAAGACTTGTTTGTATTGAAATTAGATACAGATTTAGCAATAAAAAAATAATAGATAAAAAAATATTTGGCAGTTAGGAACATATTTAGAGCAAAGTCATAAAATTATTGGTACTTTCGAGTTGTAGTTTCGAGTTCTAGTTTCGAGTCTGCAGAACAAATTTATTCAAAGTTCCTGTTTTCAAGGTTGCAATGAAAACAATTCACTTGTCTGATCTTCGACTGATCAAAAAAGTCGAAGCTATTAAAATTACTATTTTATTGAAAAAAAATCAACAGTTTAAAATCTTCGACAAATTATGTGAAATAAAAATGCACAGTTCAATGGCGAATTTAAAAAGCAAAACTGTTTCGATTCTTAAAGAGAGCTCGAAATAGTAACGTCTTAGTCGGAATATCGTCAAAGTCGACAACTATGATTTACTGGGTTGGGGCTACTTTTAATGGCTAAGGACTATTTTTAGTGGCTTTCGACTATTTTTAATGAACTGAAGTTCTCGTAAAATATTATTCTCTAAAAGTGGTCAAGTTATTCCATTGCAATCAATTCAGTATCAACCCTTGGATGGATTTATTCCGTCATGTTCCAGAGCAAGCCAACATAGTTAAAGTTACAATTGGACAAGAAAATAAAAAAAAATGTTGATATTACATTTTTGATATTATTTGTTCGACTTCAAGTTACTAATGAAACTGGCCTCGGTTTACTCAATATTTCAATAAGTCAACAAGTGCAAACAAAATTAAAATTCATTTAACTGACAGGAGTATAGAAAAACTAGGAATAAAGCCACAAACTCTATTAAGCGTTCCAAAAAGATGTTTTTTTTTTATGTCAAAATTAAATTTTATTTTACCATTCAAACAGCTCTGGAACAACCTCAAGTCCCTCGGTGTATATAACAAATTAACTGCATCATGCCAAGTTGATTAATTGTTACAGCCGTATTCTAGTGTAGAATTTTGAAAAAATCTAAATTTTTTCATATTTTCAAAGTTCAGATTTTCAGATTCAGGATTTTTGAAAATTCCAATAATATCGAGCTATAGCCATTTTAGCGGTGCGGCATCAAATCTAGTATGACCAGAACTCAAATCTTTAAACGTGTTTTTCTCGAAACTCCTTTTCGCAGCACGTTTGACATAATATATCAAGTTCTAATAGTCTTTTTTATAGAGTCATGGAATAAAGTCTTCATGCTCCCCTTTAAAAGCAAGAGGCTGCTGAACGAAAATCATTATAAACTAGTAAGGATGAAGCTTCGGCACGGTACCGAAGCTAAAATACCCCCTCCCCCCGCGGCCATATTGAAGTATATTCGAAGTCTTTAGCCACGACTTACACGATGACATTCAGTTTTATATATTAACGAAAGTTTTGATGATATTATGATGACGTCACTTTGTATGGGAGGTAGGCGAGGTTTTAATCCGATTTTGCCAAATATCATAGAGATGGGTCATTTTATATATCGAAGCAAATGTGCAAAATGTGCAAGCAAAGGCATTTCTTTTATTTTTGTGGATTTTTAAGAAATTTTACCTTTAAAATAAAGACACTTTGACAGAGTTAATATACCCCTTACGCAGTACGCGTCGGGGTATAAAAATGTTGTTATGCCAAAATGATTTTATTGCATTCTTATTAATGTACAAAAACGAAACTTTCTATTCATCTCAAAACATAACGTAAGAGAAAAAAAAAAAACAATCCAAGAATTACTGACCCAAAAATAGCTGAAAAGATCGGTAACACTTCAGTTTCAAGACACTTCATCCAAAAAGGTACGAAATGCGTTACAAACTAACGGTTATGCAAGCAGAGTTCCCCGCAGGAAACCATTAATATCCGAGAAGAACAGGAGGCTTCGCCTTGAGTCTGCAAAAAACATGAAGACAAGGGAGTTGATTTCTGGAAAAGATTTGGCGAAAAGAATACAGTACTTGACCCGAATAATATTGTTCCAATCGTAAAACATGGTGTTGGTAACGTTATAACTTGACTCTTATTATATCAGTTCTTGATCTTGTTACCAATTTCCGAGTTTTTTCTCGGTTGTATGAGGGCTACATTTTTCTTGCTGTTGAACAGGTTGTCAAACTACTCCATCTGCTATTAGCTATGTCAAGGTAGTGCGAGATCACCCCTCCCTACACTGCGTTCAGTGGAATTGAAACAGGTTTCGCTATTGAAGCATCAAGGGAAAAACCCAACCTGTCCAATTCGTCCACCTTTTCATTACCATAAATGTTCCTGTGGCCGGGAACCCAGATTATAGTAATAGAGAAGGCTATACAGGCCTTATTAACCCTATGCGCAATGTTTGTTTTCCAGCGGATACTTAGTGCTGCTGGATAGGGAAACTGTTTGATCGTTAAATCGCGGTAGGTTGAAGTGCTGCACCTTGGTTTTTATAGTGAAGAGCTTCGTTGATAACAGAGAGAAACATACGCGATACCATTACAACCACATCATGCGCGTATGCTATCACTTTGACCCCACTGTTGTTAAGTAGATTCAGCACTCCGTTCATAGCTATGAACCAGAGAAGGGAAGATATCACCTCTGCTTGAGGTGTATCCCTTTCAACATATCCAGTAACTTGGCTGTTTCCAAGGTCCGCTTGAATAATTCTTGAGCTGATTACACACCTATGTCGGTAAGAGAGTCGTGAATAGCCCTAATATGAATGTTGTTGAACTCTCCTTCAGTGTCAAGAAAGGGAGCAAGAGTGTATTGCTTGAAATAGAAGGATCTCTCAATTTTTATAAAAACCTCATGCAGAGCCATTTCCGTCGATCTCCCCTTGAGGTAGGCGTATTGGGCTGTGGAAATAGAGATTCTACTGAGAGTGTCCCATAGATATAAATCTAGAAATGTCTCTAGTGTTTGTAGAACGTACGATGAGAGACTGATGAGTCTGAAGTCCTTAGCGGATTCATGATACCGCCTCCCAACTTTCGCAATAAAGATTACCTTGACTTTCTCCAGCTTCTTGAAGTACGGTTAAGTCGTAAGGAACGCTTTACGCAAGACGCCTGCAGGCTGTCATCGATACTAATGGTGGACCGACAAACCATTAACTTTATTACAAAATATTCAGAAACTTTTAATTTAATTTTTAAACTTCAAAATACTTACACTGTATGAACTTTTTCCCCCTTTTAATTTTCAGTTTTCTATTTCTATGTCGTTATGTTTAAAAAAACAAATGGAAATTTTTGTTTTTGTACACTAATAAAACTGTAGTAATATCAGTTTTGCATAAAAAATTTTCCGTGATTATTTTTGTTCAGCATTTTTTTGGTTTTAAGGTATGTATGAAGACTTTATATTACTCTATGACACTCTGTCTATATCCCTTTAGCACTACAATTATGTAAAAATTTTGTTTTTTAATATTTTTAAAAAATTCAAACCTTTGAAAAAAGGGCCATAAAAATTACTTTTGATTGAAAGAGTCGCGATTTCGAGAAAAAAAAATAATTTTCCTTTCCCTAGTCCCGGATATTCTTAGATTTTTACTAATAAAAAATCTTTTTTTCAGATGACTAGAAGGGTTGAAATCGTGTCAAGATAGAGGCACCCTTTTTTTAGCACATTCTACCAGCCTGTAATGTTTTCAATTTTTAATTTTATTTTTGTCCTAATTTTTTTTTTTGAAATATTGAAATATTAATAAGCATATAATAAAAAAAAAATTAATTCTAAAAATATTTTTTTTTACTTTTAATGAATTTTAAAAAAAGCTCAACATGATTATTCGTATGATTATTTTATTGCCAATTCTACATCTACATCCTTGACTTCCTTTTAATCTGAATATGATAATAAACCTGCCTGTACATCTCCTTACAATTTAACGCAATGAGTGAAGTGGATGTAGCACGCTGCATTAATAAGATAACATCTAATGCGACTGGTGTTGATGGTATATCCATTAAGTTCATTAATTAAATGTATATTACCATATGTACTGTACTTGTTCATTTCATAAACTACTGTTTTACATCTTCCAGATACCTAAAGTTTTAAAAAAAACAAACAAATTCTTGTGATCCATCTGATTTCCGGCCAATTAGCTTATTGTCATCATTGTCCAAAGCTTGCGAGCAGCTCATGGCTGAACAAATTTTCTATCACATAAGTAGATTTCGACCACTTAAATTTTGCATAAGGGTTCTTTGAGCCTCTTTTGGCCTAATGCATAATTTACCATACAGTCTAATTTCCGACCTGGACATGATGAGATAAGAGCGCCATATGACATGGGTCATTTAAATTTACTCTGCCTGTTTGGCACCGTTTAGTTTTCTAAAGCGTTTGGCACCGTGAAACATTATCTACTGCGAAGAACACTCAGGCTTGACTTTGGTTTCTCTCATGTATCGGTTCGAATAGCAGGTCTCAAAGAGTCAGGGTAAAAACAACATCTCGTCTTATAAAGGAACCTCGAGAGAAGTTTCACAAGGCTCAGTTCTACGCCCAATCCAGCTTCCCATGTTTACAAATGATATCTTTTTGTAAATGCTATCATAGGTCCATGCATGCTTATGCTAATGATCTGCAACTTTATATGTCCAGACCCATTAGTCTCCCTGAATATTTATGCACTAGAGTCAATGAAGATTTCAATAATGTAGCAACTTGAACCAGACTTAATATGCTGAAACTGGATCCACTAAAATCGTTTATCTTGCCGATCTCAAAAACGCCATTTCAGAATCTTGATATTGCCTCAATCTTCCTCAATGGCGTTGAGCTAAAATTTGTAAGTGAGGCCACAAATCTGGGCTACCTTATAAACTCTTCTCTATCCTGTGAAGATCACGTAAACTCTAGAGTGAGTAAAACCTACTTTATCCTACGAAATCTAACTACGTATGACTGCAGCAAGTGTACCTGTCGAAACTAGAAAAAAGCTAGTCCTGTTTTTCTAGTTACTGCCTGTTACAGCTGTTACTGCCGATATTCTCTTATGCGGAATGTCTTATCGTTTTTCATGCAAAAGTGGTTTTCAATAATTTTGCACGCTGTTTCTTCGGTCTTCGGAGGTTGAATCGTATATCACCCTTTACCAAATAATTATAAAGACGTATCAAACTTAGCTAACTCGAAGCAACAAACTGCATTTTCTCATATAAGATAATTCACTCGCGTTGTCCAGTTTATCTTTTTGAAAAGATAAAGTTTTGTATAAGACTATGGAATTTACTTCCAAACAACATTATTATCATTTTCAAAAGTAAATACTTTAAGCAGTTAATTTCGAATTCTTCTCTTAACTCTATTTATCCTTTTTCCTGCTTTTTTTATCGATTATTAAATTCTTACTACTTTCTTAATATCTCTCTTCAAATCTTATTTCTTTTTGAGTTCTATTTTTTTGTTATTCAGTATTGTTAGATAGTTTTTACATAAAAAAATGTATATATATATTAAAAATATAAGCTTTTTATAAAATTAAAAAAAGGGCGGCATATTTTTCCTTGCCCAGGGGCGGCATTTAGTCTTAATATGGCTCTGCTAGTGAAACATATTGATTCAACACAAATTCGTATATTTATTATATAATTTTTTTCTGTGCTTATGTTAAATTCATAAAGTTATGTTTAAATTAATTTCAGTTTAAAACAAAGCAATGTATTATTCTTGCACCGAGAAAAAAGCGTATGTTAAATTGAAAAAAAACCTAGCATAATTTATAAGATGGCTTTGGCAGTTTTCAACCTCCCAAGTACTTCATCAAATCGCCTAAGTTTTACATGTTAACTTGCCAATTTTTATTTGGGTGATAAATTAACCAAGTGTTTTGTAATTTATACATTATTAAGAAAAAAAAAATTGAATTTCAAATACATAACATTTTTCCGGTTTTTGGTTTTTTTCATTTTTTGAAGAGTTTTTTGCATTTTCCGTTCTGCTTTACTTTTGCTTTGCTTCATTGAAATCGGCAACTACACAAATTTTTCCTTTATCACGCCGTTTTTCTTAGAAATGCATGGCTTCCCGGCTTCTCTTCTCTGCTTGCGTTTATTATAACAATATCATTAAATTTAATTAAATACCTAACATAAAAATTTTGCCTTTCGTCTGGCGTGGAGATTTGAACCCACACCCACTGATACCACAGATTAAGAAGTCACTACACTACACACCGAGCCAAACTGCTTCGTTACGTAGAATGATTGATTTAATATTAATTACAACTAAAGCTATGCTGCAGCATGGCACAATAATCTATTAATAGATTTTTGTTGTATAGGTATCAACAGAATACTGCGACATACTGCATCTGTTAAAACAGCATCTGTTTACATAGCTGCAGCTATGTAACCAACCAGTAGGAAGGCTTTTTGGATCAGTGGGTAGAGCGATGGACTGGCATCAAAAATTCCAAGTTCAGTTCCGCATGGCTGGAGCAGAAGTTTTTTTTCTTTTCTTTTTGTTGATAAAACGTAATAAAATTTACTGGTGTGAATATTAACGTGTGTTTTTTAATTTACTTTATGTTATTTCTGCATTTAAGTTATTTTATTGAAAAAAAAAACATTATATTATCAAATCTATCCTTCTCTCGTGTGTCTAACGACGCAACTGTGTTTTTTTTTTTTGCAAAAAATAGCTCAAAACTATGCTTAAGCCACCCAAGCTAGGTTTTATTTAATTTGTATTTTTGGATTTTGGGCTTAGGTGAATTACATATTTTTTTTTGGCAGAGTATCGAAGTATGTGCTTTCAAAGCAATGTATTAAACAATAAATTGTTTAGGTGAATAAGCATAAGTTTATAATTTCCATACAATTCTCTTTACCCAAGCCGACTTAAAAATTATCGCAAAAATCATCGCACTTATGTTAATGTTCACATGCTTATATTGATACTTCAAAATAGGGGCTGATGGAGGACTACTGCATCACTCAACTTAAAGTTCAGTCTACTGAAATTCAGTAAATTTTTTCACTTCCGGCTCTTGAGTCATCATAAGTGATGGACCCAACTTTTAGGTAGCCTCTAAAAATTCAAAAATTATAATAATGAAAAAATCACTACCTAAAACAAAGTTTTAAACAATCAACTACTTCTATTTTATGGCAGCAGAGTTCAATATTTTTAACACTTCAAATTTTGTAATCAATTCTAAAACCCCTCTCCTCATGATGCTTAAGATTTTACCGAAAATTTATGAGTACTTCAACAAAAACGAAATAAAAATTACATAGCTAGACATTTTTCGGCGCCAAATCGTATTTTTTCACCTTCGAACCCACTTCATGACCGCATATTTACCACCTTTTGCCGAAGAAGAAAAAAAAAAACTAAAAATGCCGCAAACTGTGAACGACACGTCTTTTGCACTCTGATTGTGCTAACGTCTGAAAATGTTGGACAAACAGCTGTTGCGCTCCATTTGTACTAAAGCATGCCGTTGGTACACGTTACTCTTATGCTGCCGCTGCTACTGTTTCTTCGAATGACAGCTGAAAACTAGTTGAGTTAAGCACACCCTGTAACCAGCCAACCAAACTGAACAAACAGCTGTATAAGAAGAGCAACGTATCTACTGGCTCCACCTCTTTGAGTGGAAAATTCTCTACAGCACAATGGTTGCCGCTATTAGCAGCAAGGCTAACTCGACTCAATTGTTTCGAGCTGATTTCAAGCACTACTACGCAAGCGTATTGAGTGAGAGTTTATGAATGTTAACTTTACTTGGTTAGAGTGAAACAGTGGCAACGAAAAGCAATGGAGTCTGTTATGGAACACAACAGTGGCGCCGAGTTGTACAGGCGTTCGCGAAGGGGTTAGTAACCTACGTTACTAAGAATCATAAGTGCTCCAGATTTACGACCACTTTATACACAGCAGTGTTTCTTTATTTCAATATAAAATTGATATCAATTGAGTAGAATTCCATTCATTTGAGGTATGTCTATTCACATGTTTGAAATGATTCCTCTTGGCCTTAACTCTGAATTTGGCCAATATAACAGTGTACTTTTCTTCTTTGCCTTCATGTGAAAAGTGTCAACGATAGTAACGCACATAAGGAATGCAGCGGCGTAGCTGAAAGCCTTGCCGACCTCTTTAATAAATAATTTATTTAAAAAAAATTAAATACATTTTAAGCAGACCCACGATTGTAGCTCCATAGGATAGGATCGCCAAAATATACTTACCATAATTTAAAAAAAGAAAAAAATTTTAAATTGAAACTGAAAATTTTAATTGCACTGGCGTATAACAAGTTTATTACGGTAATCCACTAAATCAATGAAGCTCAAGATATTTAACTGAAAGACCAGATCTTTTAAATATAAAACAAATATGTGTGTGGCCGCCACGCACGGTAGAAGTGAAATTTTTCCATTCCATTTTTGGGAAGATTGCGAATCTATTTTATTATCATTCCCTTCTTCAGTGCAACCAAATGGTAAAAAAGCAGTATGCTTTCATACCAGTAGTAGTTCAAGAACTGTCTTTTTTTCATAAAGCCAACTAGTATTTTCAAAATGACGATGTCATGGGGACATATAAATTGTGCCTTTTGTTTATGAACAGTTACTGAAAAGTTCAATATTCACGTACAGAATTAGATTGCAGTTTACTTTCGTGACAAAGTTGGTTATCAAGAGGATTTTTTTATATTAATTTGATGACTTCCTCATAACACAGACGACAGATCTTGCTGTTTTATTTTTTTATTATATCACCATTGCCTCCCTTGCATCAAAGCGAACAAAATACGAACAAACCTGAAAGCAAGCATAGTTTAGATGTTCCAATTTATATTATTGGATTGATGCCAAATAGAATTTATTGTTTATCAAAAATAATCATCAATCGATTATATAACTTTGGCTTTATTTATAGAATTTATTTTTAATTTTTCTTAAAAAAAACAAAAACTGCTGGTATGAGTGTAAATATTTTTATTTTTAAAAAGCAAAAAATTTCAACCGCAGTAAGGATCACAAAACCTTTGCTTCGTTTTCAGAAGCTCTGACCTTATGCTACCGCGTATGCTTGCTTGGGTTTATTTTACCGTGCCTACACAATTAAAAATGTTGATACGTTTTTCGTTACAAGATTTTCATCGTATTTTATGTTGCATTTGCGACGATATTTAATGCTAAATGATGCACACATGTATATGTATAGAAGAAACTTCAACATTATCACAAAAATCCTGCTATTTCTCACACGGCACAAAATCCGACTTCGATATCGAAAATTTAAAAATTTACGAATAGTTCGCGAGGATAAATATCGAATTCAATATCGATTTCGATTCGAAAAAGATACGTTTGGCGGACGTAACTGTTACTTCATAAATGCAGGTTCACTTAAGTTTCGAAAAATTATTCGCTTACAATTCCAAAGCGATTAATTCTTCAACACAAATGCGAAGATAATTATATTTTCCACTTTTTTATTGTAAGGTGGATACTTTAGGATAACTTTTTTAGCACTTTCAGACTTACTTTTATTATTACTGGTACACTGGAAAAGAGTGATATGAAATAACTTTCGAGTTTTGATCAACAAGTAGGAAAAAATACGAAATAAAAAAAAACTTCTTCACGCCTTCAATGGTATAAACCAATATTTAAATCGAATATTTTCTGAATTATCTAAAAATTCAATTTCTTTATTATATAAATTTGAGTACTTTGTTCAACGTCTTAAATTTCCTGGAAAGAAACCTTTTGAGCTATGAAAGTCAATACAGCTTTATACAAGGTATCCAAAAAAGGAAATTTTTTTTGTTTTTTTGAAACACAATAGGAACTAAAAGTTGCGTATTTTTACGTAGTTTCAAAATAAGCTAACCATCTTTAAGTTCCATTAAACTGTTGGCCCTCTACCAGAGCTTTTTTGACTGAAACATCTCTTATTTGCACTGCCTTTTGACATAATACCAGAGGTATTCAGCAATTTTATTAAACTTTTTTCTTAATACTTTAAGATTGCTTAGTCCGAAAATCATTATTAAAATTATCTTTGCATAATATAAAACACAATAAGCAAAATAATTAAACAAAATAAACCACAATATAAAAAAAATACTCATGCGCCTCGAAAATAAAACATATCGAATTCTTCAAAACCTGAGCTTTTTATGCTGATTGATACAATACCTAATAAAAATTGAAAAAATTTCAGTCAGAAAAGGTCCGGATAGAGGGCCAAATGTTATATTCATTTCAAAAATGTTAAGCGTATTTTAAATCAGCGCAACTAAGGTAGAACGAACTTCCTCAGTTACTTCTAACAAAGCAGTCACACAACCAAATTTTTCTCTGAAGCCTGACTGCCTATCGGAGAGAAGTGAATGCTCCTTAAGAAATTTATTTATCTGATTATGAAAAAGCTTTTCGAGAACTTTTGAGAGAAACGGTTATATTGCGATGGGTCGATATTCATTGCTTGTCTTGGGCACAGGAATGATTTTTACCTTTTTCCAGATAAAGGGCAAAATAGATTTCGTGAGAACTGAATTAAAGATATCAGTAATATATGGTAACAGTTTCGGTAACAACGCTTTAACAAGTACGGGGTGGATATCATCCACTCCTACTGCGTTTGATTTCGTAGATAAAAAACTTTTTAGGACTTCTAGCTGTTCTACACATGAAAAACTAAAGAAACTATCACAATTATGCATGCTGTCAGCAGTGTTATAGATATTACTTGTGGGTTTGGATAATGTTGTGTTCAGAGAATTTATATTTAGATTATTTAAGTCGATGGATTCACAGGCATGATTAGCTTTAGTTTTACCCAAGCCTATATTTCTGATATATAACCAGTTTTTTTTTTGCTTTTTGCACCATTCTTACAACATTTCTGGTGTTTTGTAGCGCTTCCACCGATTATAAGCTGCAGTTTTCTCTGTAATATGTCGTTTTATTTCTTTTGTAAACCAGGGTCTTTCACAATTTTGTACTTTTTTTCGCTTTAAGGGTGCATGTAGTTCAAAAATACTATTTAAGTTTTTTTGCAGAAACAAAACTTGGTCATCTGTTGATGATATAGTGTAAATTAAATTCCATTCAATGCTTTCAACATAATCACTTAGCATATTGTAATTAATATTTTCAAAATCTCGGTAGAAAATCTGTTTTGTATGATGAGTTAGCGGAAAATCGTAAGCTGGGAAAATTAAGTCATGTTTGGAAAACATCGGCACTGAAATCTGGTCGCATAAAAGTTTTTTGAAGATGTCGTCAATAAAAAATAGGTCCAGTAAGGTGTTGCTCGTACTTGTAAAGTATGTAGGTGTAGTCAGATTCGCCGATGAAAGCCCATTACCATGCATCATGTCCACTAAAGTGTTATCTTCCAAGATATTACTATTGAAATCACCCGATAAAATTACATCACTGTACGACTGTGTGAATTCTTCAACAACTGACATTAAGTCTGTAGTATCAATATTACGATTTGAGCTATAAATAGTTCCCACTATAATTTTGAGTGCACATGCAATTTTTTGCGTGTTAAATTCAAATCCACAGTCTCTTTTTTTCTATCGGGTCAAGCTTTGGAGATATAGGCAAAATGTGAAAATTGGTACTTTTTATGGTAATTGGATCATATCTTAAAATTTCAAATAAATAATGTTAGGCCTAACCATTTCAGCTTACTTTAAGTCATTAACTTTTGTAGTCTTCAAAATATTGGCATTCTAATTTCAAAAATTTTAAAAACTTTACTTTATATGCATATTTGCAGTCATTTTTATTAAATTTACTCAAAGAAAATTTGACCTTATGGCGGGCTATGATAAGTATGTATTGTCTCTTCTTACATTGGTCAAGAATTGTAGGCATTCATTTTATTTTTATCATTTGTAAGCTTGTGTATTTACTTCTTGTTTATTGTAATGCATTTATTGTATGTTGCAAAATACGAGAGATATCCATAATTTAATCTGAAGGCTTTTCGATTTTCTCCAAAGGCAACAAAAAACCGCTGGTGGCACTATCTAATAATTAAAAAAAAAAATTCTACCAGAGTAACCAGCGATGTTGTTATTTATTCATGCAATTTTTGAAAGATCTCGGTTGATTCGCGAAAAAATATTTTTTTTTTTTTAATCATCCTAATGAGGGGCCAATGCAAACGCCTGGGGGCTTAGCCCCTACTAGCCCCTGGGTAGCTACGGGTCTGTATGTATATAGAAAAAAAGTCCACCTTTAGAAGCATATATCTTCCAAATTTCTGAAAATAGGCAAAAAACAAAAAATAAATATATATGTAAAATTTGTGAATTTTTAAGTAAGAAAATTGTAAAATTCCGTTTTTAAATCTTTTTGATTTCACTTATTTTTTAGCAAATTCCAGGCCAAAAAAATGTATTGTGCGACGCTAAATTTATTTTCGAGTTATAGTTTGAAATGAATGATACCACTCTTAAATTTTTGCAATTTTTAAAAAATAGCAAAAAAAAACTTCCTTTTCAAAATGACACCACATTCATATAATTGAATAAATAAGTATTTTCATACGAATACAACAAGAACTTCAATATATGATTTATTGTAAGCAGCTTCAGTTTATTCCTGACATACATAAAATTTGCATTAAAAATCAATATATAATAATGTTAAAGAATGTGTAATAGTTTACTCAATATTTTGTATCTTCAATTTTTCCAGTACACGCACATACTAATTTAAATAACTGACTCTGAAATTTAACATAAAACATGACATGACATTGACATGTTTCTTAATTGAACTACGCAGCAAGCAAATATTTTATGTAAATAAATATTTTTAATAAAGCTAGCAAAACTTTTGCTTGCATACCAAATTAATTCAAATTTTTGCTCAAACTCACATAAAGTGTACAAACGAAAAAGTTCTTGCAACTTTTATTTGGTTTATTAAATTCTGAACAGAACTTTTGTCGAAGTTTTCCTTTACAAATTCAAACATATTTTTTAACAAACAATTCAGAAAATTTATTCATATTTTTCGTATCTTCTCATGCATTTATTCATGTGGGACTTTGGAAAATGTTACACACCCCGAAACACAAACTCAAAGATGCCCATCCCCCCACTCTTCCCCCAGCCAAAGGCTCTGCCGCTTCTCTTAGCAACCAATACTACTGCACTTGAAAGTCATATTTAACATATATACACAATCATATCCAAACAATGGCAACAAAAAAAAAACGCCAACAACAATAACAAAAATAACTGTAAATAAAATAACGAACAAGCCTGTTAGCAAGAAAAAAAAAACAATGTATATAAAACATGTTGAAACATTTAAGTTTGGGAATTTTTATTGTGTGCATAAATTGTTATTTGCATGAAATGTAAATGAAGTTGAGCCACCATTTTGTGTCGTTCGTATCATGTTTGCCAAAAGGATTATTGGTGCTTGGCAGCCATATCCTGTGCAATGCTATGCAAAGTGAAGTGGAGGCCCCCTCCCCCTTTTTTGTGTGCCTTTAGTGAAATTTTAAAATAAATAAATCAACAAAAATATGGTGTTCAAAGAAAAGCCGTTTCTGTCAAGTTCAAAGCTATTGGGGCGGTTTTGAGAGAAGTTAAAACAGATGCTTGTTTTTATCATTGGAATTTAAATATCCTGAATTGACGATGATGGTTAGGTTAGGTTTAGTACATTGGTTGGAATTCTAACACTAATAAGCAAAGAGCTTTATATGCTGCAATAAGAAACGAATGGTGGCATTGGTCCTCAATAGTCTAGTGACCGTTCACCACCTCAAGTCTCGCCAAATACTTATGTATTCTATGTAGAAAGTGGAGCATGAGCAAAGGTGATGGTGTACCGAGTCCTGCTCTTCTTCATGCCTGCAACCAACTAGGTCATAGCTACCTAGCTACGTTACAGGTAGTGATGTGATTCCACCGGCTCTCCGCAAAATCGCCCAAAGCAAAATCACAAAAAAAAAAAAAAAATTAAAAATCACACAATTTTTTTCCAAACTAATTTAGGCGATTTTTCATATGAAAAAACACCCAAAAAAATTGGGCGGTTTTGCATTTTTGTTGGGTAAAATTTCGTTTTTTGCTTTTGGGCGAAATTTAAATTTTTGTTTTAGGGTGATTTTTCGTTTTCTTTTTTTTTTGTGATCATTCGTTTTCAATATTTTTAAAAAAATGTTCCTAAAAGTTCCTAAAGTTAACGGTATATTAAGTAAACTTCCTTTGTTTTTCTTGTTATTTCTTGAAATATTGGAGTGATTTTTCCCTTGTACGAAATGTTTTTATAGATTTTTAATCATGAGATTATTAAAAATGAAAATGATTTAAATTTTTAAATTTAAATGATTGAATTAATAGGGACTTAAAAAAAAATATATAAAAAATGGGCCTTCAAATTGCACATTTCGAACAAGGGAACACAATTCTCGTGTGGGAACACAATGCAAAAAATTGGGCGGATTTTAATTTTTTTTTTTCTGGGCCTATTTTCGATTTTGTTTTTGGGAAATTTTTCCAAAAATGTTTGGGCTGTTTTTCGTTTTGTTGGGTGAAATTTCGTTTTGGGCGATTTTTCATTAATTTGTGAGTCATTTTGGGTGATTGTTCATTTTTATACCCCAATGCGTACTGCGTAAGGGGTATATTAACTTTGTCATTCCGTTTGTAACGCCAATAAGGAGGCGTGGCTGGTATAGAAAAGTATATACATTTTTGATCAGCATCACCTCCTGAGTCGATTTCCGAGTGTCCGTCTGTCTGTCTGTCGACACGATTACAGCCGTAATTTTAAAGCTATCGCAAAATATAAGCTTCTTTTTAAAAAAGGAAGATCAAGTTCAAGAATGAGCCAAATCGGATGAAAACCACGCCTACCTCCCATTCAAAGTGACTTTATTTTAACCGTAAAATCTCTTCAAAATCCCCAAGAATTAATGAAATGCCTTGAAATTTTAGGCTTTGATATATAATATAGACTATCTTTATGCTATTTGACAAATTTGGATGAATACCACGCCTACTTCCCATACAAAGATACTTTATTCTAAACGTAAAATCTCTTAAAAATCCACAAAACTGAAAGAAATATCTTAAAATGTTGCACATAAGCATTGATAAAGTATGCGGAATTAATGGAGCAATTAATTTGCTCCAAAGGTCATTGATCACAGGTCAAGTACCCCCTTCTATTACTTATCCACTAGATATCAGTGCTTACCATCCTAATATCAGAAAATTAAAGCTCAAAAAAAACATTAAACTTTTAGTGAGAAAATTTTTCCATTTGATTAATTTTTCTGCCGAACATAAAGGTAGCCTTCTAAAATTTTTCGTTCTATCTTCGTCGTATTTAGAGTTAGATCGTAAAGAATGATATATCAATGTTTTTGTCTCTTACTTATATACTTAAGTAAAGCTACAACCGTATGCCGGTTTTGGTATTATCCTTGAATTCCCATTGAAAACCATTTGAGTTCTGCGGTTGCTGGCGCCAGTTGGAAGCTCCAAGTTGATTCAGGTTGTCCTCCACTTGGCCCTTCTAACAGAGACGCGGTCATCATCTTCTGCGTTGGCTGCCGCTAGGAACTGAATCGAGTATTTTCTTTGCTGGAGCGTCACCTTCCACGAGCCATTGACGCAGATCGTTCCGTAAAGCTCCCAAAGTCTTTTCATCAGAGTTGCTCAACGTCAAGGTTTGTGCTGCATATAACAGGACGGGCATGATAAGTGACTTATAGAGCGTGACTTTTGTTCATCGAGAGAGGGATCTGGTTCTCAATTGCCTACTAAGCCTAAAGTAACACCTGTTGGCAAGAGTTATCCTTCGTTTTATCGCACTACTGATATCGTTGGTGAAGTTTATGCTTGATTCCAGGTAGACGAAGTCTTCACAACTTCGAAGGAGGTGTTGTCAACAGTGACGTGGGTGCCAAGACTCTGGGACTGTTTGTTTGTGGACCAGATAATTCGTCTTATCTGCGTTCACTGCAAGACCCACGCTACTCGAGTCTTTCTAATTTGGAGAATGTTACACTGAGTTCGCGTGTATTATGGCCAACGATATTAGCATACGCTAGTAGTCTAACACTCTTGTAGAATTGAACTTTGCCTCAGATCAGCAGCACCTTTTCTGAAACCGTGTTTAAACCCAATTTAAACAGCGCTGCTGGTGTTGCATCTTGCATAGACGGATTAATTTTGCAGGTCTTCCAAATTCTTTATTTGTTTCTCAAGGGTCATTTCCAAGATTTGTCATGAATATCTGGTCGGTGGTAGATTTTCCAGATATGAAGCAACACTGATTAGGTCCATTGAGTTGGTTTACGATGAGTTTCAGTCTTTCCCATAGGACATTATATGCGATTTTAAGGAGGTTTATCCCATGGTTGTTTGTAGAAATGATGAAATCACCTTTTTTGTGTATTGACCAGGGTCAACATTGGTTCTAATCGTTTGGAATGCATTCTTCCGACCATCTGCACCCGCAGCTTTGTTGTTTTTAAGCCAAGCTATGGCTGTCAAGACTTCATTATAATAAGGCAGCGGAACCTCAACACTGTCTTCCGTATTGGGGTTTCTGGGATATCATCTCTTTTGGTGGGATTTTTGTCAGCATCATCATTTAGAAGACTTTAAAAGTGTTCCCTCCATAACTTTGGTGCACTCTTGATATCTGTCACTAGATTCCCGTTTTTATCCTTGCAGAAAAGACCTCGATCCTAAAAGCATCGGCCAGGCGTCTTATCTTTTGGAAAAACTCTCGGGCCTCATTCCTATCGCCATACATTTCAATCTTCTCGCAATCGTACTTATTCGCCCCTCTCTTTTTTCGCCTGAAAAGATGTCTCTCGTCCATTCCTCTTCTCTCTGTATCGCTTTTTAGCAGCACGCGTTACAACTGACTGCAGGGTGGTTTTGTAGGCGGCGTCTTTCTCTGCATTGGTGTCGTGATATTCCTGGTCGTGCCACTGATTTCGACCAGGGCCAATAACCTCTTCGGCAGTCACCCGCATAGAGTGGGAGATGTGTGCCCACTACGCGCATATATCGTCTATTGGGGAAGTGCTGACCGGGCTAACCCAATGATTTTCTGCAGTTTTAGTTGTCGTAGTAGGTCCACTTTTCGCTCCCTTCTCACAATACGGTGCAGAAAATCGTTCCATTTTTTAATTTGCAGCAGTATTTCGCACGTGAAAAGCGGCGTAAGAAGTCTCTTGGCTCAAATCAATACGGAACCCAATTTCATTGTTTACCCTACCCTACCTATGGCCTTGAGACGGTTTGAAATCGCTTTTTTAGTCACTTTTGGAATTTCAGTGAGCTCCTATTGAGTTTGGCATGAATCTTGGTCCAATAACGCCTCCAACTCAGCATCTTCAAACTTTACTGGCCTCTCTTCGCGTTCTTTGGCACTGGTGTCAAAATCGCCATATTTAAAACACCGAAATCAGTATACACATGTTTTTATTAGTGGAGCATGTTCCTCACAGCTTCACACAGCAATCGATGTCCATCAGCTGCACTTTTCTTTAAATTAAAACAAAAAAGTAATGCTTCCTGAAATTGCGCTTTGTTGGCACAAAGGTTGATAAAGTAAAAGTGCTAAAATAATCTGCTAAAAGTATATGTATTGAGGGAAAAAATACTGTGATATCAAACAATTCATGGTTTGAAACAACATATTCCACTGTTCGATCTCATCAAAATAACAGTTGATCAGCTGTTGATAATTTTTTGTTGAATTAACTGTTTTTACAGTTAATATTACGTTCCTATCGTTAATATAACCCCTAATTAACTATTAAATTAACAGATAAGCTATTGCTTTAACTTTGTTTTCTTTTATCTGTAATCTGTTATATAAACAAATTGAACTGTGACTCTCCTGCTCTTCACAGTTGATTTGTCAAAACAAAGCCATAGTTACTTTTAATTCAACGACAAAAATTGTGAACTAATGAAAAAGTCAGTTAAATATTTTTTTTTATTTTATTGTGACTTAAACCAACTGTGAAGAGCTGAGGAGTCAACAGTTCAATATGTTCATATAACAGATTACATATAAACCGTCACTCGTCAAACTAGAAATTTATCAACAGATAAACTCGACAGTGAAAATTTCCTTAAAACCGTTTATTTAACGAAGAAAAATGTTAACTTGAACGGAAATCTCTCAAATGAACAGTGTTTGAAAATAACAGCATCCGACCGTTAATATCACAATTAATATGTAGGAGTTAATACGCTTCAAAAGCTTAGCTTTACGACCTGTTTTATATTTTTTGCTATAAATTTTCGGGTTTTTTTTAATTCGTGAAAAATTTAGCCCCTGGTCATTGAATGTTAAAATTTTGCCTCTTTCTTCTTTAGATAACAAAGTCTCGCTCGATATTTTAATTAAGAACTTCTTGGAGTCAGAATTGATGTTTATATTCAGACTGACAATGACAGCACCTCTGGACTGGACATAGCTGGACTAATTAACAGTCGTATAGTTTTGATACGATTGCAGTTAGCAGAAATGAGTGCGTTTGAACGCAAACTAACGGTACTCCTTCAAACCAGTGACTAGAACTGATAAAGATTGTTTGTTTATTGTAGTACAGTCTGTTCTCTAATTCTGTGTTTGAGCTTTCTTCTACCTGTAATCAACATAGATTTGGCAAGAGTGTGTAATAAAATTTGTTTGGTTTCGTATAGTTTTGATATGCACCTTAGTAACGCTATCTTTTGTAAATAACTCAATACTTATTTGTATACCCAATATGTATATAAATTTTTGTTTATTATCATAAAATAATAAGAAAACAATTTAATTCTGCGTTTTTGAAACATATCATTTTATTTACTTCACTAATGTAATTGGTCGAATCACCTACGTAAATGTTTCTTATAACATGGTTAGACGGGTATGGCTCAAACTCTCTCTCTCTCATTTCTTTGGCACTTTTGTTTACTTTTCGTATTACCTACATATATGATTAGGAAAAATGCTCTTTATAAATAACATGTATGCTTAATGTTATTGAAAGAGGAACTTTTTTGCAGTGTGCATTGATTCAATGTTTGTAATTTTTTGTTCGAACTTCATAGGTATATCCTTCTGAAGGTTATATAAGCTCTAGAATAGTTTTAAAGGCAGACACTTTCTGCATCTTCAAATAGTTTAAAAAGCTTTAACAAAGTTGAGGCTTTTGGGGCTATCTATCAACAAAACTTTTTCTGAATTTGATGTTGTTGCCAAGAGTAACATAAAATTATAAGATAACTTTTAATTTATGTTACTTGCAAATGTACTTCAACCCCAAAGCAGTCAACTGCACAAATCACATGATCCTGCAAAAATTACCTTAACTCAATCATAGTATTTCTAGGCAACCACCAACAGCTGCGTCTCGCACACACAGCAAGTGCCAGTCAGTATAATCAAAAATGTTATCTCTGTGTTTTTGTCAACCGCATCTTTTACATATATTTTAATAAAATTACAAAATCTGTGATAGAATTGAAAAGATTGAAATGCATTCCAGGCAAGCATAAAATTGAATTTGTTAATTTGGAAATCCACAAAACTATTTCAATGCAAGGAGCAACAAGAAAGAGATCACGACCACGATAGTTCTTCTATGCAATGCTAGGCAACGGATGCGGCAACACCGCAAGGCAAACATAGACACGCAGTAGGGCATGGATGAGAGTGCAAGTGTGTGCAATTGAGTGTGTGTGCGTGTGCGTGTGTGTGTCACTGTGACTACAAGTTGTTATTACTTCGCTAAGTGAGCTCATATTTCATAAATTCAACACTTTATGAAAACCTGGTAGGAGAACGAATGCAAGGATAGATGCATGGGCTGGATGGTTGACGGGCTGGTTGGCTGCAAGGGCGTACCGTGCAGGTTTGGGTGAAAAATGTGGGCTACCGCCACGTTGAAAATTTCTATGTTGTTATTACTGCGGGTTGGTGCCAACAACAATGCAATCAATTGAAATGTTAGCAAACATGTCAAAATAAATTACATACATGATGTTGTAATGTTGTAGTGTGGTTCTTGTTGTTGTTTTTTTTATTTTATTATTTTATTTTCATTGGTGTCAAAAGGTTTCACTGATTTTGGCTCGGTTTCTAATTCAAATCTGGTGCTTTTTTTTATTCTCCAATGTTGTTATTGTTGTTGTAATTGTTGTGATTTCCAACACTTGCATGCAACCGCAGCAACCAAAGAGTTTTAATTCATTCGGTTGTTGGCAACATTGCGGTGTCGCTCACTATGGACCACATATTATTTAGTTCAGTTGTTTTGTTATCCGCAACCCTCTATCCATCCGCTCAGCATTATTTTTTGCAACCGCCTTTTTAGTAAATTTTTTTCCACCGCCCTCCATCGGAAGCTGTTAAGTGCCCCTCGCCACACTTATGTCTCACCCACCGCCCACCATTGAAATTGCAGCATATTCTGCTGTGGTCTGCTCTTAGCTGCCTTTGTGACTTGTATGCATCCATGGGTGTATGGTTGTGTATCTCAATATTTTTAATATGATTAGGGCACGAACAATAAACTAAGGTTAAAATCCAAAAATTAAAAAAAAAATTAATAATTCTACAACAACAACAACAACAACAACAACAACAACAACAACAACAACTACAATGAAAAAGAACACCCGCAGCAGCAGCGAAAAAAAGAGGACCGAAACTTCTACAATAAAAGTCCAAAGGGGGTGTTTTTCGCTGCCGCCACCCACAAAGGGAATTTTTAACGCTTGCTTGATTGTGTAATTAAGTTATGTGCCTTTTATTTGATCCTCGGGGATAGCAATCATTGGCACAGGACATGCAGGGAGAATCCTTTATATTCTCCCTTTCGCTGGCAGGTTTTATTTACATGCGGATTTATGCGGAAATCCTGGTGTGTCGATTTATTATGCTACAATTAAGAAATTATTTAAATAGTTCGCATATTTTATTTGAATATTTATTTGGATGTTGCCCAAAATTTTAAAAGGGTTATTCTGAAAGGATGTTTGCAGAAATAAAAAAAAAGGTGCCAAGCCATTTTTTTTTTTAAATTTTTTCAATTACTTTTTATAAACTTTTTGAAATTAAAATATTATGATTCATGTGTAAGTTCAGAAAATTAAACGGAACTGAACTGAGCCCATTAAAAGGTCTCCAGACTAGGAGGATAAAACTAAAAACAAAGGCTGTCAAAAGTGGTAACAAATAATGGTAGTATTTCTAAATGCATCAAGTTTAATTTAATTGAAATAGGTTAAAAATTCGTCAAGTTATTCAATTGGAAGTATTTTTAATTTACTACAAAATCACCAAAATAACTATGTTTTGCTTTTTCTTACTTGCGAAGAACTCGGTTCAGGCAAAACACCATGGAAAACAAAACTATTAAAACAGCTTAAAATTGAAAATTATATAGCTCGACGAATTTTCAACTCATCACTTCAAAAACAAAACAAAAAAACTTTAATATTATTATCAGTTATAATAAAGCATGCAAGCTATATGCAACTGCTGCGAAGCGAATGAGCACATATTCAAACACACAAAACAACCAAATTTTTTTGTTGTGCTTTGCTAGCTGAGCATTAAAAGAGAAGAGCAGAGAGCAACATGGAGGTTATTGAAACTCTCTCAACACAAACTCATGAAAAGAAAACCACCAAGCAATGCATGGCCTCGGCGATGATTTCATACAAATCTTTACATTTCAAATAACTATACTCACTATTAAAATTTCCAAAGGAAAATACCCTCTACTATGCTGTAGCACAATTAAAATATTCTTAAACTTATTTCATAAAAATCGGCACAGTACTTTTGTATTTTAACAAAAATCTTCACTATAGATCGCTTTTACCTATACACGCAGATCGTTTATCGTTTATCGTGCTTGGAAACGTTTCTTGCAAGCGTTTCAACAGTTACGAAAAACGGAAAATGTTGCGGAAAACGGGTTATTTAGTTGCAGGAAAAGAATTTCGTTTGTTATAAGCACGTGCAATTTTTTAATTGCGGCAAATAAAGAATTTGTTTGTTGCATTTCTGTTTCTATTCAATTTCTATTTCAATTCAATTCAATTCAATTTCTAATAAAAACAAACAAAAAAACGAAAAACAGATTTGTGTCAGCTGGGGACTCGAACCTAGGCTGTTTCGCATACAAATCAAGCACCTAAACCACTATGCCATGGCCAGCACTAAAATCTGGTGGAAAGTTTTCGTTTTTGTCGGGCTTCTGCCGAGCTTCTATCCATGACAAATGTTTTACTTTTGCCATAAAATTCAATAAAAAATCAATTTTTAGAAAATCGAATTGCGTTGCTATTTTATTTTTTCGATATTTTTCGCTATTTTTTCGTTTGTTATAACTGAATATTCGTTTGCAGCTTCTACAGCTCGCAAACGAAGCTTAATTGGCTAATTTTTCAGTTGCGCTAAACGAAAAATGGCTCTGCGTGTAGTTTTACAGTATCTATAGATTGCTACTGTGTGTATTTTTTTTGGTATTTGTCAAAGCACCACAACTGTCAAAACGAAAGTTCTACCATTGAGTGGAGAGTTACTAGACGAATGACAGAAAACGTAAATCTTGAGATTTTGTTCAACGCTTGATTTTACTCGCTATATAATTTCATACCGCGCGCTATATATGAAAGCGATTCTAAAGGAGAAAACTTACAAAAAAAAAATCAAACACCCACAACGCAATAACTTTTCCAGCACAAAAAAAAATCGCCACACAAACTCCGCATTATATACGAAACGAACAAGCAAGCAAACGCTCTCCAATCGCTTCATTCAAAATACATTAGCACAGTAAGAACTAAGTTCTTTTATATTACAACATAAATGCATTCAATATAATAACGGCAGCGCAGTCGCATAGACTGGAAAACAGACTTGAAAGGTAGAAAACTTGATTTCTTTTCTACCAACTCATGTACGGTAGAAACAAAATAGAATCAAGTCAGACTTTTGATTCGTTTTTCAGAAGCAAGCCATGATATGTAGGGTAGATTAGGTTAGGTTGAAGCGGCTGTCTCCTTTGAGACACACTTAGGCCAATGAGGCCCATTGTGATACCATTGGGTTAATTTTCCGCTCTTTTTAAACCAGTTTGAGCTGTTGACAAAGCTAAGGATTCGGTAGACCGAAGACTCTGAGAGATCATTGAGATCTTTATAGAACCATTTACCTACGTGAAGATGGTGATTTTTAGCTAGCTAGTGCAAAGAAGATGTTTTGTAGATTCCTCCTCCTCTTTATCTCTGCAGCTTCTGCAGAAGTCGTTGTACCTATTAGGCAGTGTCCTGTTAGGATACCTATCATAGTACTGATTTGATCTCTTCTCAGAGATATCAGTTCTTTTAAGCGTTTTAGGGTGATTTTTGGCCAAACCTGACGCCCTGTATGGCATGTGCTTCCCGTTGACCATCTAATGTTGGCTTTATTTAGGGATAGCTTATTTGTGAGTAGTTTACATGTAGTGAGGGATATACCAATACCCCCAATAGGGATAGTTGTTTGGTTGTTGCAGTGCGAGCGAGTTCTTCTGCTTTGCAAATCCTAGAAAGTCTCTATGTTCGGGAATCCAGCATAGGTGTATTTTGAGCTGCTCTGCCATCTCATTTAGGAATCTGCGGCAGCGAATTACTGTTTTGGATGTTGTTTCAACAGATTTTAGGGCTTTCAAGGCGGCCTGACTATCAGATAGTATGTAGATATCCATGGAGGATATTGCATTCACCTGAAGCCAAGTTACTGCTTCATGTATTGCGACTACTTCCGCTTGGAAGACACTGCAATAGTCGGGGAGCCTGAAAACCAGATTAATGTTCAATGCATCAGAGTAGACTCCTCCTCCAACCTTGCTATTTAATTTTGATCTATCTGTATGGATTCTGATGACATTGTTTTGTTGAAGGTTTCCAACCTCCCACTCTTCGCAGGAGGGAATGGATACATCAAATTTCCTGTCAAAGAAGAGTTTTTGTGTGATGTTGTCTACGGATTTGGGTATCGGAGGATACCTTCCTTATATGCCTTATGCTAGAATGTCCTAATGTGCCCTCCCTCCATTGAGAGGTGACCTCTAAAAGGATGGTTATATTGGTAGCCATCTGTTTTACTAGGATATGAAGTGGTATAAGGTATAGCATAGAAAATAATGTGTCTGTAGGAGTGGTTGTTAATGCTCCACTAAGGCATAGCTCAGCTGATCTTTGAAATTTGCGAAGTATGTTGAGGTATGTTTTTTTGTCTAGTGCTTTCCACCAGACAATGGCACCAGTAAAGCCAGTGAGTAACACTTGGCTGTAAGCCCCATTTGTGACCCTCTGCCTTTTTGCATGAGTTAAGGGCTACATTGGCTTTTTTGGCTCTCTCGAGCAGATTGGGTTTCCAGTTTAGTTTTCTATCCAGGATAAGGCCCAGGTGTTTCACTTGATCTGAGAAGCCAAGTCTTATGCTTCCCAGGTTTGGAGGACTGATTGTTGGTAGATTGTGTGTTCTTGTGAAAATCACTAAATCCGTTTTTTCAGGGTTGATGCCGAGTCCACAGCTATTAACCTATTGTATGAGAGTATTAAGCGTGTTTTGCATAATGTCTCGAAGTGTAGATCTATATTTTCCAGAGTGACAATAGCAATGTCATCTGCATAAGCTATCACCTTGCATCCCTCCCATTCCAGTTCCTTCAGCAGTTCATTAGCCGCTAGGTTCCAGAGTAGAGGTGAGAGAACCCCTCCTTGAGGAGTTCCCCTTGGTACAGATCTTATCGTAGATGCCATACCGAGATTTGCACTTATAATCCTGCCCACTAGCATTTGATTTATAAGTGCACCCAGCGTAGCATCCACCCCAAGCTCCGTTTGCGCATTTGTGATAGCCTCTGCTTTGACGTTATGAAAGGCACCTTCTATATCAATAAAAGCTATCATTGTATATTCCTTTTGGAGAAGAGATTTTTCAACGAAGGAGACTATAGAGTGGAGAGCTGTTTATACGGATTTGCCTTTTGTGTAAGCGTGTTGTGCCGATGACAATGGTTTTTCTACTATCTTTTGTCTCAAGTGGATGTCTATTAATCTCTCGAGAGTTTTTAGCAGAAAGGATTAGAGACTAATTGGTCGAAGGTCTTTTGGGTATCTGTGTGAGCTTTTACCCGCCTTAGGTATCAAAACAGACCTCACATGTCGCCAAAGTGAGGGGATGTCATTGAGGTCTAGGTAGCCTGGGTAGATCATCATAAGCCATTGCTTTATAATATCATAAGCTTTTTGTGTTTCTATGGGGGCTATGCCGTTTGGTCCTGGTGACTTAAACGGTTTGAAGAGATATTCTTCACTGTTGGTGGTCCATGTTCCGTCTTTTTTCTTCAAAAAGTTTTGGTTGGAAGGATTAGTTGTTAGAATTTTTCTAAGCCTTGACGCCTCGGAGGTCTGTGATATATTTTCACAGAAGGTTCTCCAGGACTAGCTTTGTGCTTTCCGCGATTATTTCTTATATTTTTTAAGAGCCACTTTGTAGTTGGTACATGCATCGATGGCCTTAGCTTTGTTAAAAAGTTTTCTGCTCTTATTCGGAGCTCTTCAAGTTCGGTCTTCCATCAAGGTGGCTTTTGTTTACCCTTTGGGATTTGAGCGGACATGCGATATCTACAGCTTTTTTCATGGACTCAGTCAGATAAACAACCAAGTTGTCCAAGGTTTTTTTACAGGTAGGACGATTCGGTAGTCCATATGCGAGATCTGTTTCTAATGTATCTATGTAGAGACTCCAATTGACTTGTTTAAGATTGCGAAGGCTTCGTGGTCTCGGGTCAAAGTCATTACTGTCAAAGAGAATATACCTATGATCCCAAAAGGAGTGTTCTTTTGAAACTCTCCAGTTTCTAATCCTGTCAGATATATGGTGAGGGGCAAGTGTTATGTTTAAGACTTCTTGCCTATTGCTTATAATGAAGGTGGGTTCATTGCCTACATTACTTAAAATGAGATTGCTAGTGAGGATATAATCAAAAAGTGACTCACCTTCTTCGTTGGTGTCTGAGCTGCCCCAGACCACATTATGAGTGTTCGCATTGCATCCAATAATCAGGCCCTTTGATTGCGATGCCGCTGTGGAGAGCAGTTGTCTAACGTTTTCCTCAGGAAGAAATTCATGGTCATGAGCCAGGTAAGCTGAGGTAAGCCACAAACTAATTTGGCCTATCTCGACGCTTATGGCACCTTGAGACACCTTGAAATTTGGTGTACAATAGCGTGTTATTTGGAGTCCTGAGTCCGCACACCAGGCCGCAGACTACCCACGGCTCCTGGATCAGGACGACGTCTTCTCCGTCTTTACTAAGACCGAGGATGAGACTGGCGGACGCAGCCTTTGAGTGGTGAAGGTTAATCTGCACTACTCTCAGCATCAAGGCTGCTAGTAGTGGGATTCGCCTCCACGACATTCCTCTAGGGTAGGGATTCGGGAACGCGCTCTTGGTCTGTTAGGGATCTGATCAACGACTTCGAGTCTCGCGCCCGGCCATACCTCCCCTATCCTGGAGATCGCGATCTTGCAAAGGTCTACAGACCTTCGGTCGGCGCATGCGATCAGCTTCATGTAGGGTAGAAACAAATCAAGTTTCTACACGTCAAGTCATAGCTTGATTTTTTTCAAGTAACTTGAAAATCAAGAAAATCAAGCATAAAGAATCAACTAAGAATTTCAGCTCCAAGAATTTTAGCTCCAAATGCCATATATTTTGTAAACCTATTAATCCTTATTCGATTTCAATGGGATGACATTAGTTGAAAAGGGAAAAAATATTAAAATTATTTTATTTCTTCACAATAAACCATGTGTTTCTACTTTCGGTCACATTTTTGTCAAAAATAATAGACAGATTCTATTAGTTTATTTAATTTTACTTTAAATATGAATAAAAAAAAACGAAATGGTCATTGCAGCCCTTGAAAGGACTTAGACCGAGCTTCTTATGATCAATTGTGTTGTGAAATGTTTGAACACAAATGATCGAGAACTGGACCTACCAGCCTTATGCCGGCTCCGAACTGCGTATGTTCTCAAGAAGCTTTTCATGGCAGTTTTTTACTCTCTGAGGTTTGTCCTTGTCTGCAGAGGCCGAACAGAAAAATTAATTCAATTGGAAAAACTATCTGTGTCAGATCGAATCTGGGTTCTCTGGCGTTCTCTGAGTTCTCTGGCGTATGAGCTACACACTCTCCCACTACGCCACGGCCGCCACAGAATATGATTGGTTTTAAAATAAACCAGTCCTGTTTTTATAGAAAATGCACTCACTTCAAAGTGATGGCCTATTACTCTAAACATACATAATGAGCAAAATTTTGCGAAATTCTATTTAAAAATATTTTATCTGCTTTTATAAATTAGTTAGTTAATTAGTTTTAATCTTTAAACTTTCTCTAAGTTGTTCAACCCATTCCCTCGAAGTGACTGATGTCTTTTGTGTCATAACTTAAGTTTTTTGATCACAAATTTTACTTCTACCATGCACACATTTATGTTTTAATACCTCACAATAAAAAAAGTTTTCTTATGGTATCCTGGCATTATGACAATAAAGGATTTCTTTAATGTTCTTCTTCGAAGTGAGTCAATTATTCATACGAAATAAATTCAATATTGCGTAAACGTGCGCATAAAATTTAAAAAACAAATAGATTGTTTTTTCAAAATTAAATTAGCAACATAAATGCACAAAACAACCTAGTCTATATCCTTGGCATATTAAAGCAAACTGTGCAGAGAATCAAAGAAGCTTCAAATAACAGCAAGCAAGATAAAAACAAAAATATTCAAAAACAAACAAACAATAAAAGCCAACAAAATATGCTAAAAGTAAACTAATCGAATTTGTGTTCAACGCATTTCTCTGTGTTCTGTGAATATCCTGTCGAGCGGGAGGAGGCACAACACACAAAACCGCACACGCACGCACACACACTCGACTGTTATGTGTATATTTTTTTATCCATTTTTTTTTATTTTTTAAGAATTAGCAGCGAATGAATAAATAAAAGAAATAAAGATTTAAAGAATGACTGACATACAAAGAACACACTCACAAACGCAGGATGCTGTATTTTATCCTTTGTCACTTTGTGTTCTTCACTACTGCTGGCTGAATGGCTGACTGGCTGGCTTGTTGGCCAAACCCTGTCATTATAGATTTTCAACACGTGCCACGATTAGAGGGATTGTCCACTGAAGCATAAGTTGGTGCATCATGCTGAGGTTGTTATTGTTGTTGTTGTTATTGTTGTTTTGCTTTAGATTTTGGCTTAAATGCTAATTCAGCTTGAGCCATATTGTAACCAAAACTAAACAAATCCGATGAATTAAAAAATCATTTGACTTCTAAGTATAGTGAATTAACCATCAAAACTGAATATTTGAGTTAAACTATTGACCTATATTGAGCTATAAAAATTAGAACTATCATAACTGTGGTTGCAGTTGTTGACATATCTAAAAAAAAAATTGACTTTTTCAATTTCAACAATCTTTAAGGCGTCTTATTAGAAAATCTTAGTAGCTCTAAAATAAGATATCGATCATGAAATTCCGTCTATTATTTTGCTCTGAATATTGTACAAAAATATAAGGAACGTGATTGCTTGCCTACAAAACAAGCTTAAAAAATTAGTGTCCGACTGAAAAGGAAATTTTTTCGAAACCCGGAATCTAAAGTCGGCCCTTTATGTAATATTCGAACGAGTGCGAAACCGAAACTGTGTATTAATATAAAAATTTTATTTTTTTTTAAATGTTTTTTAATAAAAGCAGTCACAACGCAGTTATACGCAGTCGCAAATTTTGAACTAATTTTAATAAATCCAGTAATCAAGGCCGTTTTAAGTTTTGCTGGGACCCTTGGGTACACAAAAATTTGGGGCCCTTTTGGAAAAGTAAAGAAAGCTAATTATATATACTAACATTTTTCTACTATGATCATTTATTATGGGTAATCAAATATGTAATATAATGTTTCACTAATGATATTAGTGTGCTGCTGGTTTTTTGGTTACAATTACGATATTGGTTTCTTTCGGCATTTCTGTTGAGTAAAATCGTCTACTACACATCCTTAGAGTCAATTTTTGGAGGTTATCACTTTCTAGGCACATAATTGACAAATTACTCAGTTTTTCTTGTAACATTGTTGTTCACAATTCATTTTTTATTCTCTTAAGCTGCGAAAACTACCGCTCTGTACTACAATTTTTAACCATTAGGCAAAGGAATATTCTTGTAGCAACTTCAACGTTTGGAAAAGTTTCTTCTAATTTATCTAACTTTATTAGGTTATGTAAGGCTGAGATATTTAAATCCGCTGATTGCTTTGCTATGTGCTTTAAATGTTGACTTAAATGTAAATGAGCTCAAGACAGGCTCATATACTCAATTCTGCAAAGTATTTGCATTTTTTGGTCCATTCGCTAAATTCGATTGTTGTTAACTGACAAAGAAAACTAAATCGATTATCAATTTCTCGGTATTCTGCCGAACGTTGTTTTAAATGTGTATTTAATGTGTCAATTATTTGAATAAAAGTGTCTACACGAACCCAATAGGCAATGAAGCTAGGTCTCTTCTAACGAAGGCGTGCATTTACTGATACTTTTGGCGGCAAGACACGTGATTTCCTCGCTGCTTCTGCGAGCGCTTCTATGAGGCCTAATTTTTCGGTACCCAGGGCAGTACAACAATTATAATTTTCCTACAAAAAACTGGTACTGCAGGGTTACTTTTTCGTTAAAAGTTAATATGATTTTTTGAAAAATTTCCCATTTTTCCAAGATGTTGTGTCATAAATAGCAACCTATCTCGAAAACGAATTAACCAATTTAAAAAAAAAAATTATGGCCGTATTTTGTAAAACACAAGCGATCACGTCATTTGAGGTTTTTTGTCTGATAATACCATTTTCATATGAAGTAAAACAAACTCTCTTTCTCTCACTGAAATTTTGTTCTGAAATTTATTGCCAGACAAAAAACCCCAAGTGACGTGATCGCTTGCGTTTTACAAAATACGGACATAAATCAAGACAATTAAATTACCTACAAATACTTAGAACAAACTTTGTCATTTGGCTCAGTAAATTTGACGGAATTAGAAGAAATTCAGCGAATTTTTTTTTTTCTGAAAAAAACCAAGTCGAATAATGTTTCAAAAATCTAAAAAAACTCGAAATCTCCAAAAAAAATCTTAGTTTATCATTTTTTACGTAAAGATAGTTCTTTGAAGAAAAAAACACACAAAAACGTTTCGAAAATTAAATTGTTTGGCAATGGTTTAAAAATTATTTTGTCCCTGTTTTGTCGATTGTATTCAGATATATAAAAAGAGGTCTTATTCGCTTCCACTCAAGCCTTTAACTCAGAGTTAGATATACGAAAAAGAGTACGCTTCAAGCAGGTAAAGCTTAAAATGCAGTATGTGTTTGCTAGATTCGCTTGATACGCTAGATTTTTCCCTGTTCTTTTGTTGCTGATGTAAAACAGGTCAAACCGGTTTTCTTTTCTTGTATTTTATTTTTTTTATTTTTTTAGTTGCTTTAGCGTACCCTTTTCGCATACCTGCTTTTGAGTGAAAGGCTTGAGTGGAAGCTGCATGGAATTCGTTTCGGTTGATTGTATCTGATTTTTTGGGTAACAATAGGTATCCAGAATACGAAACAATTGTTCACGATTTACTTAAGAATTATGCAAAGATTGGTATGCATTCTCTAAATGAATTTAACTTTAGTACCTATTCTAATGCAGGTTTCCCGTTCTTATCATTCTTACAACAGGCGCAAACATGTTCTTGAAGATCCACTTCCTGCATTCTCACTTAGATTTTTTTTTCCCCCAAACCTTGGTGACGTCAGTGACGAACACGGTGAACGTTTTCATCAACAAATGAAATCCATGGAGAGACGATATCAGGGATCCTGGAATTCAAATATGATGTGCGATTATATTTGGTTTCTCATTAGAGAAACTGATTCTGAATATAATCGAAAAATAAGGAAAAAAATCATTTTTAAAGCTTGCCATTGCCAAACAATTTAATTTTCGAATACTTTTCTGAACTTATTTTATCGCTTTCTAATTCAACATCTATATCTTATTTCCTTTCCTATTTAAGTCAATATATTTTTTGGTATTATTTTTATTCTGTACTTTTTAAGGATTTATGAAGATATTTAATATTTCGTTAAAAATAAAACTTTTTCATTAAAAATTAATTTCAGATGTGTTTATATTTATGTGTTTATATTATAAAAAAGTAGAATTTCGGTACATTCACTCAATGGACTATAACTTCATTATTCTACAATGAATTTTCCTCAAAGGCAGTGGGTTTTTTTTCCTCAAAGAATTATCTTTACGTAATAACTGATAAACTGGGATTTTTTTTGAGATTTCGATTTTTTTTAGATTTTCAAAACATTATTCGACTTGATTTTTTAAAAAAAAAAAAAAAAAAAATCGCCAAATTTCTTTTAATTCCGTCAAATTTACTGAGCCAAATGACAAAGTTTGTTCTAAGCATTTGTAGGTAATTTAATTGGCTTGATTTAATTTTTGTTTTTTTTAAATTGGTTCATTCGTTTTCGAGATAGGTTGCTATTTATGGCACTACATCCTGGAAAAAGGGGAAATTTTTTCCAAAAATCATATCTCAAAAACCTATCCATAGAAATTTTTTTTATTGTGACATTCGTGCTTAGAAGGCCAAAGTCCATAAGAAAAAATTAGTGGCATGTGGATCACAGAAATTTTTTTGGAATTTGGCGCCTAGTGTAATCAGCGTCATGACTTAGAAATATTCTTGTCTGACAAAAATATGTTAAATAAAATAAAATCACAGAATAAATAGGTAGTAGATATACGTTAAAATAAATAAAGAAAAAAATATTTTTTTAATTCTTTTGGTTAACCTATTCTTTAGGCCATTCCAAAGGAGTACTTATAGCAGGCCTCTTTAAAGCAAGTAGAGCGAAAGGCCTGGAAAATTTGGCCATTTCATATAAAAAAGTATATGAGCTTGGATATGAGTACGGTAGGCCTCCGACATCCATTTTAAGGCCTGCTAGTAGCCCTTCGAAGGCATGCCAATGCCTACTGGGAAACTTTTCCTTACCTCTCAACTGTGCAGTCTCTAATGATCCTTAAAAAAAATTTGCATGTTGCGCGTGGTATTGACATAACTGATCAGAGATTCGTAAAGTTTTGTTACAACGTCCATGTTCGAAGTGCTATTTTGTAAACTTCGACTTGTTTTATTCATAATTCCCAAAAGGTCATTACATATTTCTGTTAGAAGTCTAGTCTTTTTCCATTTGTTTTGCGAGGCTTTGGGCTTCGTTTCTAGAGTCTCCTAGTTGATTGATTTCACTTGCGATTGAGGACAATACTTCAGAAATATTTAAAAAACCCTTCTGCATAGCATTAATTGGCATGAGGTGACTATCTAGGGCCCGAAAGAAACTTCAGGACTCTATTTGCATCTAAATGCTTTGGAAAAATTGTCCATCGTTTGGACGAAGCCGTGAAAAAAATTGAATAATTTTTGTACGAATTGAAAGAATGCCACTGCATCAGTAACACACTCAACAGCCTGAACACCCACTAAATTCAGTGAATATTTCGCACATGGAACGTAAATTGCAAATATGCAAACTTCTTTTATTCTTGACTGAACACCAGAGTATTTTCCTGACATATTTGAGGTATTATCGTAGTTCTGTCCACGACAATCTATTATAGGAATATCAAGGCTTTTAAAAAACTTTAAAATGGTGTCTGCTATATATTGCGTATTATGTTCATCCATAGGCAAAAATTGCAAAAATCTCTCAATTTCGGCTGTCCGTCTTTTACGTATCTTACGATGAAAGTGAGTTGGTCAACGTGAGACAGATCTGGCGTAGAGTTTACGCTAATAGAGAAGTACTTTGCTGATTTAAGTTCTTTGACTAGTGTTTTGCTGTCCCATTAGATCAATGAATTCATTACTAATATTTGCAAATAAATATGATGTACTTACTTTTGTATGTGATCAGCAAGAAATGGATCAAATTCACTAATCAGTTCTAAGCATCCCAAATAATTCCCATTATTTTGTGATCCCAATGTCTCATTATCACCACGAAAAGCAAGATATTTTAAAGCTAAAAATTTCACTACTGCAACTATCCTCCAAAGCACATTCTTCCAACAGCTAATTTTTGTATTATATTGGGAGAGCAACTCACAATCAATTCGTCCAGTAGTTTTCATTCTTGCAACATAATTCACCATAAGTTCCCTGTGCTGTTAACTGTTCTCATGTTCCATAAATGAGTTACTTATATGCTTTCAATCTTTATACGTATCCACTTGGAGAACTCAAATTATCTCCAGTGCCAGTAGTGATATTTAACAGACGGCAGCAATAACAGTAGACAGATTTCTTTGTTGGTGAATAAAGCAGATATTTTCTATCTAAATACTCACTATTCGTCAATTCACGGATAAAAAATATTTTTAGTCAAATATCTATATTTTTTTTTTTACCACTTGAATCTGGAAAACTTGTAGAAGCTTCGGAGAAGTCAAAATTTTTATTTTAGAAAACTCTGGCCCTTTTCAAATCCAAATATCACGGACTTCTTCCGTTAAAATTTCGTCACAGTAAGTACCAGGGTCAGGAGATTCAGATACATTATCCAAGCTTGCAGTTATTAACGCAATGTACCCTATAGGAACAAACTAACTTGTTTTTAAAAACAATTAAAAAACTAGTTTAAAATATACCATTATATGAACTTCTTTGTATTATATTAAGGCAGCATCCACTTCAATTCTAAATAGTTTTTATTGCATTATATATGAAGTAATTGAAATACTACTTAAAAACAAGTGATTGATAAACTACTTTGAATTATATTAAGGCGGCAACTACTCTGATTTTGACATGTATTAATTGCAAATTTTTATTAGATTACAAGTTTATATATACTTAACCATGTTATTTCATAAAATATTATTAGCTTTAGGCCATCAGTAATAGTTTTCAATTGGTTATTTTAAAGTAATTAAAAAAATAATTTAAATATAACTAATTTAACAAGTAGTTGAAAATATATGCAGACGAAAGTCAATTGACTTATTTAGCGGACATCCCCATACAAAATTCTATGGAAAAATGTCAGAATTTCAACTAGTTGTGGTTGACAAAAAACTACTTTACCAACTACTTTTTAATTAGTTGATTTTCCTACAGGTTAGCTTGAAGTGGAGAGTCCAGCATCTGAGGTGTGTTTGTCATTTTTGTCACACGTAACTTCTTTTTCCTGGTGATATTAAGTGATATTTTTAACTTGAGGTGAATACTCAGGTGATGAGAATAAATAATCCCCCAGCTTATTTGTTTCTTCAACAGTAGAAAACGAAGTAAGCAGAGGAAGTTTTTCCGTTATTTCTTTTTGAGCTTTAACTTTTTTTGTTTTTTGTTTTGTTCTTTTCGACATAATGGAATAATGTTTAAACGAACAAATGAAAACTTTTATTATCTAACACAATTTATATTATACGAAACTAAATCATGTGATTTTCTCCAACTGAAAGTTTAATACATCATCCGGGGATTTCCCTAACCATAGAAAATGTTGGCATCTATTTTATGTCTCGTTTAGACTGTGAGTGACTTTAGAATCGGAATGGCTTGCATGGGTGATCGCTAGACGGTGTTTTTAATAAATTTGGTAGAATGCGTTTGAAATATTATTAATTAGTACAATAGGCGCTGTATATGTCTTGTGATAAAATTACCAATAAAGCATAATTTATTATACATTTAATGACTTAAAGATTTTTTTTTTCAACTTCCATACCACAGCAAATCCTAAGACGTAGCAAAAAGAAAATATTGAATTTTGGATTTAACGATCGTAAGGAAGGTGCAAAGGAAACAACGCTTTATGTTTTAATTTTTCAACCGTAAAAAATACTAAACGCTTAGTAATTATTTCGTTTATTTCATATTGAACTGTATTTATTTTTTTTCGTGAAAAAGTGTAATGTGCCCGACAAATTTTTTTTAGAATGAATGTGTGAGAGAAATTGTCAGTTCTTCGGGCCCCCCATCCTCAGGGGGCCCCTGGATACGGGCCCAGGTGCTCTTATGGTAAAGACGGTAATGCCAGTCATTACAATCATGCATTTTTTAATAATTGTTTTATGTTATTAGAATTCAAAAGTTTTCTTAATAAAAGTTGAAATAAAATTTGATACACGTTGGAATAATCTAAGGATTCAGAGCTCGGTACGTATCTATTTTTACAATTTGTTTTTACAAGTGGCTGATTAGATCCTTGTTATAGAAATAAGAGTGCAAGTAATATTTATAGCCTGAACGTTGTGGGTTCGAGTCCCTTATGTTTTATAATTTTTTTTTATTTTTGTTGAATATATTCTTAAACAAGCGCTTATTACAATTTAATCCTTGAGGGAATTGATCTAATTTTTTTTATTTTACGTTTCTAAAATTTGTGATACGGTTTCGGCGTCGTCATTTATACCATACAGAATTTATTACAATTAATTCAATACAATACAATTAATTAATAAAAAAGGCAAGCACGCTGCTCTGCGCCCGATATCGCTCAAACAGTAATTATTTTTTGCGATCAGCCTAAAATTACGCACAGATAATTCATTTGATACTTATCAGTGACATGCTTTCCTTTTATAAACATATGTGCATACTTTCAGGCTGAACATTTTTCAGAACAGTTGTAAAAGTAGTGTAATAATGC
This sequence comes from Coremacera marginata, assembly GCA_914767935.1. Classification (NCBI taxonomy): domain Eukaryota; kingdom Metazoa; phylum Arthropoda; class Insecta; order Diptera; family Sciomyzidae; genus Coremacera; species Coremacera marginata. The sequence goes on from OU612047.1 coordinate 59,395,266, forward strand.
TTCCAACCCGCCGTAGGACGGGCTTTTATGCTAGTGTAATATAAAATAAATATTTTTTGAATCTTTTTTAAAATATTTTTGTTTGAAATAAGAGATTTTGAAGGGTTTGAAGGTGAATTTGAATGTGATTTTGAAGGTGAATCTTTTTTAATATATTTTTGTTTGAAATAAGAGATGTTGAAGGTTCGATTTCCGTTTCGGCCATATTCAGGCCGAAAAGCCGTAACTGACAAAAATGGCCGAAGCCGAATATTCGGTCTGACACTACCGAAAATAGTTTAAATTTTAAAATATTCTTTGATGACAATATTTTTAATACATTAGGTGAGGTGGGGTAATGTGGACTGTGGGTTGATGTGTAACACATCGATTTTTCGAACAAAATCGTGACATATGAGTAAATGAACAACTGTGATATGTATCAGAGTTCTTAAAAGTGTGAAAATTTTTTGTCAAAAATTGTTTATTAATTTACAAAAACTAGCGTTTCTGATAAAATTTTCATACAATTTTAAAAGTGAGCAGATGTTAAATATGATATTGCTTAATATCTTTAAATAAAACGAGAGATTTTGCATTTTTTACATTATGGTAAAATACCATCAATGAAAATAAGTGTCTTACATTGGGGTTATGTGTAACACTCATAGTAGGGTGATTACTCATTATAATTTCATTGAAGAGGCAAAAACGTCACACTCTCAAATGCCATACACATCGACTGTATCTGTTCATGCAATATTAAAAGAGATCGGTAAAGTTCATACTATTCAGCGCAGACCAAAATCGTGTTAGGAAGTCAATGGGAAGCTGTGCTCTAACAAAGCCACAGAAATGTTTACAATTGTAGGAGATGGTGAAAAAAAAGAGGAAATGAAAACCAAACAAACAACAATGAAAGCTGCAGGAAAGATGCTCTGCCGCGAAACTGACGCTATTCATCGGCATCTGAAGAAGATCGAGATTTTTGCATGATTTTTGACGATTTTTTGCCAACTTTTTTATTCTTGTGAGCCATTTTATTTGTAAGAATCCGATATTGATGTTTCCGACAATTTTCATTTTACATTTGAAATTTGTTTTTTAAATTAATAAAGCCATTCATTTATTATATTGAAGTAATAGTTCTGTTTTTTTTTTTTATTTTAACGTATTGTCGTATCAAGTTTTTGTCATAATACTGTTACTAAACATAAAAGTCAAAATAAAAATAAAAAATTAAAGTTCCAGGTCTTTAAACCAGAATTTTGATGTTGTTACACATTATCCCACCGATTTGAAAAATACCAAAATTCCATTTCTGAAAATATTCAAAAGCCATGAAAACACTCACTGCGAATTGGTTCTTCTGCAAAGAATACCTCTTTAAACCAATCAAAAATTAAATTTTTTAACACTTTTATTGAAGCAAATTAAAACGTGTTACACATCATCCCACTTCTGCCTATATCTATTAAAAAACCCCAAAAAATTTTTGGATCAGATCAGAATTTAGATCAGCCCTTTAATCTGTTGATCTGCTGATCTAATCACCTTCCTAGTACTCGCTTACAAAAGTAGCTGTAACTCCGAAAACAGTCTAAATTTTAAGATATTCTTTAAGTGCAATATTTTAAAGACATACGTTCTGTCAAAAAAGTACCGGAAATTGGTCAATAAAACAAAAAATATTTCTTATTCATTGAAATTTATTGGATCGCCTTTAAAGTAGTTCCCTTCCGAAATAATACACTTATGTTACCACTTGGTGGTGTTATTCTACTAGAAAACTGGGGCGGGCATTGAACAAAGGTGTGTGGCTCCACTCATATAAGCAAAATTTTTGATATCGAAAAGCTTTGGAAGTAAACGTCACAGAACATTGAAACTCAGAATTATCTCACTCAGTTACTATTTGGTGATGTCCTACAATCAATCAATCTTCAAACAATCTTTTGATCTGGATATCAGATCGGCAACAATCCTCAGTGTGAGCCATCATTATTCAGCCTTTCGTCAGGACGTCATATCAGCAACAATCCACAGCGTGAGCCATTTGGAGGAAAATAAATCTGGAACGGGCATTGAACAATGAGCGTGGTTTCAAACTAAGGTTGCGAACATAGTGAACGACTGTTGCTGAGCCGAGCCGAAAAACACATTGGAGCGAAAGAGATGCATGAGTTGGTTTCTTTATAGCTCTAATGTGCTTTTCGGCTCGACTCAGGAACAAGCGGCAACTATGTTCGCAATCTAAGGGTCTAAGGCAGTGTAGGGCCAAAAAACACTTGCACTGTTCTTTCTGTTGTGTGCGCATATGTGAGAGCGACAGAGATATACAGGGCTTAAGATGCACGCGTGCATAGGCACTGGCCCACACAGGTCTACAGTCTTGAATATACTTATTATTTGCCAGTGTTGTGACAGTGACACACTTCTTAAGGTGCGTGACTTGTATGTGAAAGAATCCAAGTTCGATACCCATCTGACACAGAATGTTTTTTTCAATTTTATTGATTATTCTGTTCAATCTTCACCTCTCTGCAGGCAATGGCAAACCTCAGAGAGTTAAACTGTCATGTAAAGCATGTTGAGAACATGAGCCGTTCGGAGTTGGCATAAAATTTGTAGGTCCAGTTCTCAATCATTTGTGTTTAAACATTTTCGACACGCAAAACACAGTTCATCATAAGAAGCTCGGTCAAAGTCCTTTCAAGGGCTGAAATGGCCAATCCATTTTTTTTTTTATTATTGATTTTTTTCTTTGTGAGCCTTCCATTTGCATTTTTTAGAGTGCAAAATGTTAAATACCATTTTTTGAGTCGCAATCTGTGGCCAGCATATCTCAACTTCTGAAACAGATATTGAAACAAATCGTTGAGCTTTAAAAAGATATATAAAAAAATGTTGAAGACTGACTACTTTTGGCCCGGCTTTTTTTTTTTTTGGCGCGAATTTGAAAAAAAGACGCAAAAAGCTCTGTGATGTTGACTTCCAAAGTATCCTATGACTTTGTCATTATTTAAGATATCGATCTGAAATTCTTAACCAACATTTGTTAAACTTTATTTCTATAAACAAACTTTTTTCCATTGAAATAAGATCCCTTAAAAAATTATATTATCTTTTAAATACTTAAGGGACATTCTTTTCCCCATCTCATTGTGCATGTGGCTATTTCACCCACACTTTGTTGATTTATACTTGCACATAATTCCACTGACCAGGAGCGTATTTAACTAGTCTCCAACGCCTTGTCTTTGATAGCTTTGATGACTTTGATGGCATTGATGGGTGCGTGTGGCCACAAGTCAATTAATCTTAACGCAGAGCAGCCGCTTAGGGACTTAAAGCCGCGGACCAAGGCAGCGCCTATAGCCAAAACCTCAACGCCACAGTGTTGAGCAAACAAATTGTGCGTGCTTGAAGTTGAGTCACAGCGGCAGCAACAACAAACAAACAACCACACTTTGATGCCTTTGCACACTGCCTGACGCTGCTGATGTCGATAGCTGGTTTAGTTAACGAGATGATTGATAGCTGCAATATTTTTTATCAAAGCTTATTCATCATAACGCGCGAGTTTGTGGTCAAAACATGTTTCGGTGAGTGTGCGAAAGGCGGTTATCGAAGGTGGTGCTGCCGCTGCTGTTGCTGCGCACCACTCAACCAGCCAGCCACTGTGGTCAGAGTCCGGTCAATAGTAGACAGCGAGTCAGCCGCTGCGGGGTCGTGTGAATCAACATTAAATAACATGAAAGTGATCGTTGGATAGTTTTTTCGTATTGGTTTTTTTACTGTTTTTGTTTATTTTTGTGGGTTTTGCACTAAATTCCCTTTTCCGCTGTGCTTCGGACATTTGATTAAATTGTAGCCGCAACGTGGTGTCTCTTCATTACGGTTGGCAGAGGGATGTGTTGTATGAATGGCTGTTCAAGTAGGTGCGTGTAGTTTTCACTTTGTAAACATTTTTAAGAAGTATTAATTTTCATTTATCATTTTGATTGAGCGATCAAATAAATGAGGCTTTGCGCTTATTTGGTTTTTTGAAATATGTACTCAATTTTTTTTATTTTTTGTAACTTTATTTTTTGTTGTAGGTATTTGGTTGCATAGTTGTTGAAACTATTGTAAACATTTTGTTGCGTTTATTTTTATTTGTTTCTTATTTTTGTCCGAGCTGTTACGAGTTTTGATTTATGATGAAATTGCTCAACATGAGTTTGAACATGAAATTTTTTAAAGGTGTTAAAGTTAAGTTAAGGGTTAAGAATGCAAGTATTGGTATGTAGAAAACGATTAGCTTTAAAGCTCTTAAAAATTGTACAGATCATCTGCCTACTGCCATGAAAAAAATCAATGTAAGTATTCAGACGGTCCCAAAACATTTCGAAGGACAGGCGAACTATGATTTTGGCGCTTTAGAAATTCACGTGATTTTATCACAATATTAAACTGTTTTATTAAAATAGAAAATTAAAAAAAAATAGCGGTAAAGTAAATTAATTAAAAAAACTGTTGTTTATATTTTTGAGAAAGGCAAGTTTCGTACTGAAAGTTTTTACAGTATAAAGATAAATGTAACATTGTGAGAGCCCAACAAATATTAAAATAATAACCTATCCCAGGTTATCAGCCAGGGGGGACAGCTTTTTATATATGCATATATACATATTTTATTTAGTGTTGGATCTCAGAACTAGAAGATGAAGTGGATGCAGAGTCTACAAAATCAGAAACTTCATTTAGAAGCTCGCAAGCGGGTAGAGGCAAAATATTCTCCTTCAAAACCTCACTCATTCTGACTCAGCTTTCTTTTCCGATTGTCTGTAAAAGTGCACTTTAATGAATTTTACTACGTCACAATTTGCTTTTCCCACGTAAAAAACAATTTGGGAACTACAGTTCCATTGCGAGTCCCTCTTCTGTTATTTGTGCTACCATTTTAACCATTGTTCCAATTTATTCCCCAAACCATCCTGTGCTTTTGTTGAACCTCTGCATGTCTAGCAGTGGTGTGTTCACTAACTCTTCCTAGCCTTTGAAAAATCTGTTATCCATATATCGGAGTCAACGATTCTGCAGATTTGGACATTCGCTTGGATCTGTGGATTTTTGGATCTTTGCAACTTGACTGAAGTCTGGCGCTGTTATGCCCATTTTATTGGCCATCACCCCAATGGGGCAATGACCTGTTAGAACTACAACAAGAATCCGGATTACCCGTTTGACCAAAAGTCGTTTGACCAGAACACTTTAAGTTCTCTTCTTATTTAGCTCCGGCCAAAGCCCTCGTGCACATCTATATCAGCTCTGTTTGCACTTGCCCCTGCCTCGTTCCCTCGTTGATGTTACGGGTATTGCAGATACTGTTCAGTACAAGTTTACAGTTTTGTACCGTTCGAGACTTCGTCATTTTGATGTTCAGCGCTTTGATGCTATCTAAAGGGTGATTTTTTAAGAGCTTGATAACTTTTTTTTTAAAAAAAACGCATAAAATTTGCAAAATCTCATCGGTTCTTTATTTGAAACGTTAGATTGGTCCATGACATTTACTTTTTGAAGATAATTTCATTTAAATGTTGACCGCGGCTGCGTCTTAGGTGGTCCATTCGGAAAGTCCAATTTTGGGCAACTTTTTCGAGCATTTCGGCCGGAATAGCCCGAATTTCTTCGGAAATGTTGTCTTCCAAAGCTGGAATAGTTGCTGGCTTATTTCTGTAGACTTTAGACTTGACGTAGCCCCACAAAAAATAGTCTAAAGGCGTCAAATCGCATGATCTTGGTGGCCAACTTACCGGTCCATTTCTTGAGATTAATTGTTCTCCGAAGTTTTCCCTCAAAATGGCCAACTTTTTGTTGCCAAAAATGGAAGAACTGAACTTGGTTGACATGTGGTTTCAACAAGATGGCGCTACATGCCACACAGCTCGCGATTCTATGGCCATTTTGAGGGAAAACTTCGGAGAACAATTAATCTCAAGAAATGGACCGGTAAGTTGGCCACCAAGATCATGCGATTTGACGCCTTTAGACTATTTTTTGTGGGGCTACGTCAAGTCTAAAGTCTACAGAAATAAGCCAGCAACTATTCCAGCTTTGGAAGACAACATTTCCGAAGAAATTCGGGCTATTCCGGCCGAAATGCTCGAAAAAGTTGCCCAAAATTGGACTTTCCGAATGGACCACCTAAGACGCAGCCGCGGTCAACATTTAAATGAAATTATCTTCAAAAAGTAAATGTCATGGACCAATCTAACGTTTCAAATAAAGAACCGATGAGATTTTGCAAATTTTATGCGTTTTTTTTAAAAAAAAAGTTATCAAGCTCTTAAAAAATCACCCTTTACAAAAATGACTACCCTTTTGGTGGTAAGATTTTTCCTGTTAATGGCCTGAGCAGCTTTTTCAATAGCATATATTTCTGCCTGAAAAACGCTTTAATTATTAGGGAGTTTCTAAAACTCTTTGATTTGAAGCGTTTTACAGTGTACACCCGATCCAGTTCCGTATTCCATTTTGGAACCATCAGTATGTAATTGGAGATTGCCGTAAGATTCTACAGCCGTTTATTTTCGTTCTTGTTTGCTGGGGATAGATGTGGTGTATTTTGTACCGAATCTCACACTGGGTATGATATAGTCGGTTGCTCTTTTTGATTCCTCGGTTCCAAAGAGATTTAGAATAGATGCCTGTCCGAATGTGTTGTTCTTTCAGGCTTGTGACTCGTTGAGGAGATTGAAGAGAATCGCGCTTTTGGTCGCCGAACACTTAAGGAACTCTTCTATGGGGAGAAAATTTAACATCATTTCCAGACCCGCCTGTGGCGTAGTTCTCATGGCTCCTGTTACTCATATGCATGGTGAAATTGTAATGAGGTGTTAGTGAGTTGTTGACAACAGCAAGAACTGTCATTCTGTCAAAAAATTGTTGGCGAAAAAGCGGAATTATTAATAGTTGTCAAATTGTATTATTTGCTTGAGTTGCTAGGCAATGATGTGTTATTGATTTTATAGTATATTATGCGAATTAAGTGTATATAAATATTTAGTGCAATTAATTGTGCCGTGTTATGTTGGCAAAAAGTTATTGCTATTATCTCCTCCCATTTGTTCGCCATTGCATGGTTTTTCCATTTTATTAAAAACGTACGATGGAAGGTGCCACCAACATGAAGCTTTGGCCAGCATGCAATTTTTCTTCTGCTTCAAGAACATATCGAATGCCATGAGGGAATATTCAATGCCTCAACTGATAATAGCTGATAATAGCTTGATAAACTGAAAATCTTGTTTACTTGCACAAAAAACACGAACTTAACTACATTTCTTTTTTAATTGCATTTCACCATCAACTGTTTTTGACAAGAGCGGGGAAACATAAATTTATCATTTTGAGAGAGAAGTGTCAATCTCACATACACCTAATTATCATTCCACCATGCTCGTATGCACGTTAACCTTTGGACTCCTGTTAGGGAGCTAAGGGAGCTCTTTCTGTGAGCTATCGTCCACCATACGAGAGAGCCGTAGGTAAGAATAGGTTTCACGATCGCTGTATACATTCAATGGATGATGTACGGTCGCAGTTTCCTGCCAAAGGTTCTCTGACATGCGTATAGAGCACTTTTTTCTTTTTTATTCCTTTATACAAAACTGTTATATTAAGTTTAACATATAGTCAACTGCAATATATGCTAAATATAAAATCTAATTTATTAAAATTTAATGATTAATAATTTAATGATACAATTAAAATATAAGTGAATGGAGATGAAAATTAAAGTAAATGAGAAAAAAGAAAAGCATAGAGACTGTGAATATTGTTGAGATGAAGGTAGAAGGTATTTTTTTCAGTTTTTCAATATGAAAATTTTTTATTCAATAAAATCAAATATTATATAAGATAAAATCAAGTAGAGACTGGTTATAAATTAGATGTGTTAATTTAATTAACTTAACTGTGTCAAAATTGTCACAGATTCCTGTGCAAAAAAACAAAACGGCAGATTCCTGCATGTAATGCTTTCCCATTCTCAGGCGTATACTTTCCATTATTATTTCAGTTGTTGTTTTTTCCTTCATTATCGTAATCATGCCCACATTAAGGAATAAAATAAGCATAAAAATGATGCATTAGTTGAGAAAACTTCTTTGACTACGCAAGAGGACTCTGTATAAAATGGCGAAAATATATTCGGTTAATTATGTAAAACATTTGGCAGGTGCACTCAGATTTGTGTCTACAATTTTTATGCTTGGTTAACATCTGCACAAACGAAATGCAAGCGTACGAAAACCTTTATTAAGATAATTTATGTTAATTTTGTGAGTGAATGAGGGAAAAAGGATGACGCTGCAAAGTGGCAACATTCACAAATGAAACTCTGGCAAAAATGTTGCAAAGGTAGCAATAAGATAAAAGTTCGAAAGTGTTTAATTTTTTAATTCAAATATTAACTTTAAAGAAACTTTATTAATGTATGTCACATAATATTTTTATTAATATTTTTTAATTTTCTAAACAATTCGGTTTTCTCTTAAGACTACTCGTGAATATGCTCGTTTTCAAATTACCATTAGAGAGATGACAACAGTTTATTGAATTTTTTATCAAATTAATTTTTAGTACTAAGTTTTCGATTTTTGCGTGTGGTTTTTTTGAAAAAGAGTCCAAATTGAGAATTTATAATTGCCTTTTAAAAAGTATAATTCCGAAAATTAGCACAAAAGGTAAAAATTTCTGTGACAAAATTTTACTAATACAACAATATTAGTTTGAAAGATAAAAATAGTTAAGATTTCTTGCAGTTTATTAAAATCAAAAATAAAATTAGCTATAAAAATTTAAAACTTTTGATCTTATTCACCTGTTGAAGCTTGATTCACAACTTTCACGGGACATTTTACATAAACGGGCAAACAATAAAATTTGAGTCCTTAGATTTGGTTTCTTTTTGTCTATCTTAAGCTTTTATTGATCCCCCAGCATGTGTACAAGTATTTGGACCTGTGTGAATCCTAGTTCGATTTATCATTAAAAGCCAAAATATTACCGCTCTCGAAAACGATTACGACAATTGAAATTATATTCAAAAGAAAATATTTTAAAATCTTTAGAAATTTCCTCATAAAAAATTGATATTATGACTGACAAAATCATTCAATTCCAATAACAATTACTATACTTTTTTTATTAATATTTTTTGAGCAGAGGAATCGACTCCGATATTTTATTCTATATTTTAATCTCAGATTATTTTTCAAAAGCCGTAATTCGAAAACTGGTCTTTGCACAGCACCAATATCTTATACCTCAATATATTATTTAAGTTATCGCATCAAAATAAGTCTTTCTTTGAAAACTGGATAAATTTTTATTAAACAATTACTTTCTTTTTCATATTCAATAATTTAATCAGTCGTGGATTTAAATTTAAGCTATTTGTAAATGAATTGTTAATTGTTAATTTTTCTTATGAGAATTTGGTTTCTTGATTCAAAAAGTCATCAATTCCCCTTAGAATTGGACGGTATAAAATGTCTTAAAAAAATGTTTTATTGAGTATTTTTTCGAAAAAAATGATATTTAGATTCCAGGTGATTTTTCGAAACCTGTAATTTGGAAAAAACTTCGCGCAGGGCTAAATTTTTGTACCAAGTTTGAGATTTTAGATGTCTTATATGCCAAGAAAACAACAAAATAGAATGGGCAAGCTTTTAAGTCATCCACTTTACGTGGAATACCCCATAATGTGTTAAATTTCGTGGTTCATTATTTTTATACACAAATGCTTTCTCAAAGGTTTTTGGTCCCATAAGCTTACAACTTTTTAAAAAAAGTGTCAACCATCATTTTTATAATTTATGAAATTATATTCGTTCTAGGTAGGTATAATTTCACATATACATTTTTCCGGATATTAGGGTCTTTTTGAGCATCAAAATCCACAATTGAAACGGTTTTTAATATACAAGCTCCTTGCAGCTAAATTCTATTATAATGATTATGCTTTTAAAAGCAAAGTTAATCTTTCATTTGGCCAGACAAATTTCTCTTTAACTAAGCGAAGTTTTTTAAATTGGCTTTGAAAATGTTTAAACTTTTGCATCTTCAAGTAAATTAACATCATTATCTCAGTTTATCTTAAAAAAAAAATTACATTTTGAATTTAATAGTCTCATTTGTGTTATTTTTTCATACTTTCTGGACCCTAAGGGGGGTTTCAACACCTAAAATTCCCCTTGTCTACAGGCCTGTTTACATTACTTAGCTTTGTTTGCTCGATAATAAAACAACACATCTAAGGCCATCAAACAAACAATCAAATATTAGGTTTTTCAAAAAGTCAGTACGGTATTATTTACAGTTTAGGCTCATTCATTTTAGAAATCAAATAATCATCAATCAATTATATATTCACCGTTTTGTTTGATCGCCTTCTGCTATCTCTGTGGTAGCTACATTTTTTTCACGCAGATAGAAGTCTCAACTTTCATCTGCAAAGAATCTCTCAAGGTGCTGTTTGATAAAGTCAATATTACCAAAGATTTTATCATTCAGTGAGTTTTACAGGGAGCGAAATGTATGGTAATCTGAGGGCGCAGACTCTGGACTCTAGGGTGGATAGTTCAAAATATCCACCAAACTCGGGGGTTTTTTGACTAGTCACCAAACTCATATGAGGTTTGGCGTTATCGTGGTGGAATATCATCTTCTGTAGTTGCCCACAGTAGACTTCAGAATTTATGGTTCTATACTGTGGGAGAAGCTCCTAGTAGACAGGCCACTTCCAATACCACCAGATTGATAGCATCACCTTTTTCTCGTGAATGTCTTCTTTTTCTTGCCTATCCGGCGCTTCATCTTTCCTTAACTAGCTTCTTTTTCTTTTGACATTGTTGTAAACAATAAAATTTTCGTCACTCGTAATCATATGCTTGAGAAATGGTTTGCTTTTGTCGCAAATATCAACTCGATTGACTTTGTGAATTTCTTTCAACTCGTGCAGGGCCCAGATATTAAATTTTTTATGAATTTAGAGCACTCGCAATTTCTCTGACTGTCGAATGCTTGTTTGTCTCCACTGGCGCACAGTACTTTGATCCCATACAAATGTGAGGAATAAATACTATTGCTTGTTCGATTTTTGTGAAATTTTGCATGATGATTAATATGTGGTCGCTGATTTCAAAAATCTGATCAGGTTTTATGTAGATCTATTATTTTTCTCTAGAAATTAGGTTGAAATATCGAAATTGCTCCGTTTTAAGGGAAATGTTAAAGTTAGTAAAAATATTTTTTTTAAATATTTTGTTTCTTCTGTGAGATTGAAATCTAACTCTTTAATATTTAAAACCGTTTTGAATTTTTTTTTTTTTTTTCTTAAAAGATATAAATGTAGTTTTTTATTCACTTTTACATGCTTGTTAAAAAGATATGTCCTCTCAAAAAAATATTTATTGATAAAACAATTTTTAAGATAATAAAACTTAACTTTTTAAAATTAAAGTGAAATTTTTAAATAATATAAAATGTATTATATTTCTTTATAATAAAATAAGTTGTTTTGTTTTTCTTAATGCACATGCAATCGTAATGCACATTTTTGTACACAATAAAGCCAGACCGCTTTTATACTCTGAAAAGCCAAACTATTATAGATCGAATGCGTCGTCTAAAAGTTCCAGCGGTGGACATGTGGACATCTCAGCAGACGGATCCTCTGCAACACAATTCGCATATTCGTCATTAGCCTCAGTTTTTTCACATAACTCCACAGATACGGAAGCTTAAACCACGTGTCATTCATCGGCAGCTGTTGATCGCGGAATGACGGAAAGCGTTGTCGAAAATCGCCTGCCAGCCAAATCATTGCGCCTCCAAAAAGTCTCGTGTTACCGCGCAGATCTTTCATTTGCCGATCGAGTGCATCCAATGATCGTTTATGTGCCATTGTACATTGTACAATCTGACAACTTTGCAACACTTTTGCATTGCAGAATTCTTTGAAATATTTAGGCTATTCACAGTTTAAACGTATATTAACAAAGCGTATTTATAGCATTTGTTATTTTTGAAACTGTGAGCACCTCAGTGTGTGTTTGCCGTATTCAATGATTTTGCAACGCTGTTATATATGCTGTAGATAGGGCATAAAATACGAGACACAAAAAACACGTCCAAGGGCTACTTTTATTTACGCATGTTTTCGTATTTGCGTTTGCATGCAAAACAACAACAAAGGAAAATACGCTTACGTAAGTTGGCGTAAAAATAACAAATCGTAAATTAAGCAGGCCTGCGTACTTAAGCTGTGAATAGCCTATATGCAAAAACAAAACAAAAACATGCACCAACGACAACACAAACGCATTTATATATTTATATTTATTTATTTAATACATTAGTACAATAAGAATAACTTCTTTTTGTTGTACAAAGGCGGTTTTCATAGCATTTAACAATTTGAAGCTGTACGATATTTAATATTACAATAAAAATTAAAATAACATAATACCTAATCATTAAAAGATAATGTTATGAGATCATATTAAAAGAAATTTAATTTATTAAGATTTTTTTTTTTTAATAAATCAGAAAATGAAGAAGAAAAAGAAAAGAAAGAAAACATTATAAAAGTACAAATAGAAATCTGGTTTTTGATTTGTTTATAATTTTAATATTTAAGAAAAGTGATTTAAAACGGCCTGCCTAAAGCCACCCTTGCTATCCCTACATTTAATTACGCTTGGTAAACTATTCCATAATCTAATGGCATTAATGAAAAAAAGCCTGGTAGAGTTGAGGTACTTCCAATTTGGTATTATGATCATATTGCTTCTGGTTGACTGGCAAAATTGCAGTTTATCAAAGAGATACCAAGGAGTTTTTGAATAAATAAGTTTGTGTAAAAATATACAATTACGAGCATTAAGATAACTTATAATGTCACAACCAAGAATACTTTTCTTGAATTGTGTTATGTGATCAAATCTGAGAAGGTTATAGACATAACGAGTAGCATGGTTAAACGAAACTTGCAGTTTGTGTTCGGATCTCGAGTCTAGCTTACTATAAACGAGCTCAGAGTAAGTTATGATAGGAACGATAAGCTGTAAAACGAGCTTGCGTTTGGTTTCCACAGGAGTGAACTCTGCCGTCATTTTAAGATTACGCAAAACATAGTAGATGCTTCGTACCATGCTATTTATGTGATCTGTGCATGTTAGGGACGAATTAATATAAAAACCAAGGCTTTTCACATTACTAACAAATTTAAGTGTCTCACCTCCTATAAACAAGCCAGGAATATCCTCAAAGAAAATTTTGTTTTTACTAATAGGTAGCACATATGACTTGCCTGCGTTCAATTTAAGACCATTTTTTAAGGACCATTCACTTATGCTATTTAAATCTTCATTTAGCCTGCAACTTAAGTCCTCCAGGAGACCAGTTCTGCGAGAAAGGTGCAGTTGCACATCATCTGCATAGGCGTGCATAGAGGCGTGTTTGCAAATGGAAAAAATATCATTTATGAATATTGAAAAGAGTAAAGGGCCAAGAACTGAGCCTTGTGGCACTCCACTGCATACCGACTTAAGTTGAGAACACCTGTCGCCAACATACACTTTCTGTGTTCTGTTTGACAGATAGCATCTTAAGAGATTAACAGAATTTTCACAAAAACCATACATGCACCTAAGTTTTTGACAAAGTAGGGAATGGTTTACGGAGTCAAATGCCTTGGAGAAATCCAGCAGGCAGAGTAGTGTGATTAAGCCTTCATCATAGGGAGTTCGGATATCATCTAAAACTTTTAAGGTAGCAGTTGAGCAACTATGTCCGCGACGAAAGCCAGATTGCAGTGGAGATAAGAGATTATTAGCAGTTAAAACGTCAGTGATCTGGTCCGCCATAATAGCTTCACATACCTTCGATAGAGATGACAAGATACTTATAGGTCTAAAGTCATTGGGTTCGCATGCAGATGATTTTTTTGCGACAGGCATTACTTTTGCTATTTTCCAGAGCTGAGGAAAAGATGACGTTGTGAAACAATGGTTCACAATGTGCGTAAGCGGGCTAGCTACGTGGGTTAAAATTAGTTTGATAAACTTAATCGAGACACCATCGTCACCAATGGCATTCGATTTTATCTTCATTACTTGCTTACAGACCTCATGTTCAGAAACATTGGAAAACTGAAAGTTTTGTTGAAAAGATACATTAGACAACTCATTAGAGCTACATACATTCTATAGCAGAAATAGATTATTTTTAAGAGAAATAAAACTTAAATTAAAACATAAGTTAGTCGCTCTACATATTGCTCTCATAATCAGCACCTTTAAACAGCTCACCCGCAACGATAGCAGCAAGTTGGTCAGAGTCATCAACTAAGAAGCTTTCTCCATTTTCGTGCTTTTGGACAAAGATTTGACCTCTATTTATATAAAAAAAAACAAAAAATATTCCTTGTCCACTTTGAGGATCGATTCTGTACACCACCGATCCAAGCACCTCTGTTAACTAGAGATATTGATTCAATATTAAATATAACTGCAGCCATTTTAACAGAAGTTAGCAGATGTTATGTTAACAGATGACAGTTAACAAATGGTGGATGATGGACCAGTGTGTTCACTTGCAAATTTTAAATAGTAGTGGATTGAGTCTAAAATGTGTGGTAGATTTTAAAAAAAGTTGGAATATTTTTTCTTCTTACGAAAAAATTCTATACTGAAGCCCTACAGCAAAAAAAAAATTATAAGAAGTATACCACAAAGTAATTTTTTCAGGCTTAATTAGTTTTATTGCAAATAGTTCTCATATTATGTTTTTAAAACATTACTGCATCCACTCTTTACATACCAAAATGAATAAAATATTAATTGTAATAAAATTTCTAATATTGGACTTATTATGCAGTCATTTTTATAAAATATAAAAAGTGGTCGATTTTGGAAAAATACAAATAGTGGGTGATAAGATTGGTAGAAACCAAAAATGTGGTAGATTTATCACAATTGTGGAAAAGTGACAACACTGATGATGACTCTTGTATCAAGTGTTTTAGCAGCTAGCCAAACCACAAAAATCTATTATTAAAATATTGGATGTGCTGCAACATAGCTTCAGTTGCAGTTAATATTAAATCAATGATTCTGCGTAACGAAGGTATTTGAATCGATGGGTAGAGTATAGAACTCTTAATCGGTAGGTAACGAGTTCGATTCCCACAAAGGCCGGGGAAATGTTTTATATATTTGATATAAAATGTTCTTACTGTAATAAATGCCAGCAACAAAGAAACCATAATTTCCTAAGAAAAACGGTGTCGAAAAAAGGGTCGTTTTAAAATTTCACTCAAGCAAATCACAGAACATACCTTCACAATATAAATAAAAAAACTCAAAATGTGATGTACTTGAAAAACTTGGATTAAATTAAAGAATATACAACTGAACCACGGGACATTAACGAGTTTCATCTAGGGAAATAGCGGCTACTCTTAGGAACTGGCATCCACTTGCCACATTATGGCATCAGTAGCGTTTCTAGCTATTTATTTAGAATCTAAGAACATCTTTATGTATTAAAAATATCATAACCACATACAAGTGGCTGTATTTTTTAACTATAACTTTTTAAAGCGAGAAATTGTGGAAAAATGCAAGTGGCTCTAATAATATGATCACCCACTGTATAATTTATTTTCATCTTAGTTAAAAATACTGTTACACTTTTGTATCATTAATAGAAACATTAATGTGCGCAGTGATCTTTGACAAATTGATATTTAATTAAGTAAGCGACAGCCGTGACCATGAACTCTTGGCCACTCACCTTGCTTAATAACCCTTGAACTTGCCTGGCTTAAAAATGCCACGAAAAACACACATACATCCTACACCTAATTAGCCAGCATGCAACATAATTAGCTAGAACATGCTTAGGTTTAGGCCGATACTTATTTTGTAGAGTGAAATATATATATATATATCCGAAACCATGGCTGCCTTAATGACGTCTTTTCTAAAGAATAGTGGTGAAATTTTTATTAAACCTTATGTCCTACCGTGCAGAAGCACGTTTTTTTGCGTTTTCTTAAGCAGTCTTTAGCTGATATCCTGCTGAGTGATCATAACGCGACAGTCTTTACAGCACATACACCGTGAACATAAACAAACTCTTAATTAGACTTGGTGTTAAAATATACAGTGGCAGTTTGTATTAAATTCACCAGCATGAGCAACGCTTTTAATGATCTTCCTCATAAAACGTGCAACATTGCCCTAAAGCCTCTCTTTAAAATCTTAAGCAAAGCACACAGATTTGTTTAAATAAAAAATAAAATAAAATAAAATAAAAAACAAGTTGCTCAACATACAAAACGGTATGATGATAACCCGCCTCAGCTAACATCCGCTTACTTTGAAACTTTTTTCCTTACATTCTCAATTCTTACTCAAGTTAGAGTCAGAGGAGAAGAAAAGGAAAAAAAAAGCACTGCACAAAGATGATTATGCATATTTCCTGTGCTCCACCCAGCGACTTGGCACTGATTTCATAGATGCCAAAAGGAAAGAATAATAAAAAGATAAAAATATATGAATCTTTTTTCCAACCTCTTCCATACTGCAGCCAAAGAAACACAAATCGCAGCAAAATTTCCACTTGACGTATTTTCATATTTCCTCAGCACAAAATGTCGGCAAGTATAACGTACAAAATGGCGAATTCTTAAATCGTATTTTTAAAGCACATCACAAGGGAAAAACTAAATCAAGAAAAATACTTCTTTATATGTATGTGTGTGCGCGGAAGAAAACTTAAGAAATCCCCTAGAAAAGTTTTTTCTAACAAATGCGCACCCATATACACAAGCGCACATATACACACACACACACACATACAATAGCGTTACCCTGGCAAGGGAGCGAATTGCTCAAAAGAAATTGCTTTAAGGCTCCAGGACATTACAATTACGAATACAGTAGCTGCGACCCCCAACAAACCCGCATTGGATGGAGGAACCGCCCCCAAGGGATAGTAAACAATGGGCAAAAAAAAACCAAGAATAACAAAAAAATCAGCAGCTACAAAAATTCAAAGTTGCAAATAAGAAACAACAATACAGCGGAGTTGCAATAAAACAAATCCCGCTGGATTCAAACGACAAATAGTGACGGAAATTCTATGAGTGCAGTCAATGAAGAAAGGTGAAAGGTTTGAAACTCAACATTTAGAGAATAAAAAAAAGCTAAGAATGAGTTTTTTTAATGTTAATATATAAATATATATGTATATTTCAACTTTATATCAGCAAATTTACAAAACTTTGTTTTTAAAATATTTATTTCGTGCAGTTTTCCATTAAGGCCCAGCTTCAATTTTTTTAGAAAAATTTTCGAATTTTTATTTTATTGCTTTGAAAAATCAGAATAAATTTCGAAGCCCTTTAAGAGATATTTAAGTTTTTATGAATAGTAAACGCTCATAACGTAAAGCACACCAAGACTTTATTTTGAAACGGCTTGGACTCTAATTCGAAAAGTATTCCTCCGATTAAGTCAAATCTTGTTTTATTATTTTTAAAAATTAAATACGCTGTGAGTGAAACGACAAAATCAAATAAAAATTCTTTTTTTTTGTGCTCTTTATTTAATTTATAAGGACAGATTTCGTGCACGAAAAATGTGTTTTTTTTTAATTTATGCGGCATTTTTTTATTTTTTTTCTTTTCTTAATATTAAACTTTTTGTCGGTTCACTCACACGGCAAAACTCTTCGAAAACAACCTTTTTTTTTATTGTCTTGTTTTTCGCTTAATGGAGAGGAGATATCATGCAAGCCGAAAGAGACCTTTCGTTCGCGACCTCAACTCTTGCACGCTGTATAACAATAACTATTGATGCAAAAAAAAAATTAAATTCCTTAATATAAGACTTAACTATGAAGATATTTCGATATTTAATAAAATAAAAGATTTTTTACTCAAAAAATTGAAAATAGGCCTTTAGTTACTTTTTACTTATATAACAGTACGATCAAAAAGTTCATAGGATGGACACATAGATGGCGCTACTAAATTTTTTTCCATATGATTTTTATTTAGTACCAACCTTCAAACGATACGTATTTGACAACAATTTGACAACAATCTTACAATTGATTCATGAGTTATAGCATTTTGTGTGCAACTATTGTTATTGAAGAAAAAAATGGAAAAAAGTGAATTTCGAGATTTGATTTTGCTTTTTGAAGAAAAAAAAAATACAGTGGAAACCAAACAATGGCTTGATAAACATTATTCGGACTCTGCTCCATCGAGACAAATGGTAGAAAGTGGATTGCTGAATTTAAGCGTGGTCGTGCCAGCACAAATGATGCAGAGCGCAGTGGACGCCCAAATCAGACTGTTATTCCACAAAACATCAAAATATTCCAAAAATTGGTTATGAACGATCTCAAAATGAAGGTGCACGAGCTAGCTGACATTGTAAAGATATCAGATGGTAGTGTTTTTACCATTTTACACAATCATTTGGGTATGCGAAAGCTCTGTGCAAAGTGGGTGCCGCGTGAGTTCACAGTCGACCAAAAACAACAACGAATTGACGCTTCAGAGGAGTGTTTGGAGCTGTTAAACCGCAATAAAATCGAATTCTATCGTCGATATGTGACAATTGATGAAACATGGATTCACTTTTACACACCACAATCCAAAAGACTGTCAGCTGAGTGGACAGCAGTCGACGAACCGAATCCAAAGCGAGCAAAGACCCAACAGTTGGCTTGTAAGGTGATGGTATTTGTATTTTGGGATGCGAAAAAAATAATATTCATCGACAATCTCCAAAAAGGAACCACCATCAATAGTGACTATTACTGTGCACTTTTAGATCGATTGAAGGCTGAAGTCGCCAAGAAACGGCCACATTTGCAAAAGAAATAAGTGTTGTTTCAATGCACCGTGTACGAATCGATGATAACGATGGCAAAATTGAATGCATTGGGCTTCGAACTGCTTGCCCACCCACCGTATTCTCCAGATTTAGCCCCCAGCGACTTTTTCCCGTTTTCAGATCTCAAGAGAATGCTTGCTGGAAAGAAATTCAAGTCCAATGATGAAGTAAGCCCTGAAACTGAGGCCTATATTGAAGAGAAAGAGAAATCGTACTATAAAAGTGGTATCGAAAAGTTGGAAAATCGCTATACTCGTTGTATCGCTCTCGAAGGCAACTATGTTGAATACTATAATCGAGTTTTATCAAAATTTTGTTTGTTTCTTACTTATCCTACGGACTTATTGAATGACCTGTTATCTCCTTTTTAAGGGGGAGGTAAGGTTTGGCAACTTTTTTCCATATGTTTTTTATTTTTGTTTCTGAAAGTACAACATCTGAAGAATATTGTATTAAATTTTTAGGTTATTCGGAGCAAAACTAACGAAGTTATAGTACGTTGATTGACCGTACCTCTCACTTAGTTTTGCGCGCCTTTTAGCTACCTGCGCTGAGCGGCGAATGGCAACTGTTTCGGTCTCTATTGTATTACTTTTATCCCCTCTTTTCGTCTTAATATCTTCAGGTAAATAAAATATGTAACGTACATTGTATCGATGTAGAATATATATTTCAGTCTAAAATTGAACTCTTAGGAGAGCAGATATGTGCGTCATTTCAGTTTTGCTCCGACTTTGTAAACTCGTGCTCCGTGTTGGGTTTACTTAGTTTTCTTAGTGATTTTGTATTTACCATCGAAAAAATGCCGAAACCAACTGGCAGAGAAGGACGTGCACAGGGTGGCCCAAGAGTAAGCCGACCAAGAAAAAGAGTAATGCCGCAGGATAGAAAAACGAAAGTAAGAGCGTCTAGTGCATCAGCGAAAAATATCAAGTGGAATAATTCGCTTGAAGTCGAGAAAGATCTTAAAAAACATTACCGAATTATAGACTGTCTTTTAGTTTTTTCTACTGTAGCAACTTTAGTGAAGTGTAAAACTTGTGATAGCTCAGTGGCATTTGAATCTTCTAAAAAAGAAGGTCTTGGCATCAAAATAAAAGTTACTTTCAAAATTCCAAACTATTCCAAATTCCATCGAGTAAAAGAATTGATGGTAATGCCTACGAAATAAATAATAGATTTGCATTCGTAATACGAGTTTTAGGCCTAGGACATGCCGGGTGTGTGAAATTTTGTGGATTGATGGACATGGCAAGTAGTTTTATTTCAAACCGATACGAAATTACAGTATCCGGTGACGGCATGTGGAAAAAAAGAATTAAAAAAAAATGTAATTCGCTCTTTGGTGTATCGTCATTGCTTGGCTATTGGACAGGCAAAGTTGTTGTTATTTTTGTCAGCATTTCGTACTGTAACTTATGTGAAACCTGTAGCAAAAAACTAGGACCTTACGAATATGAAGAGTGGCAAGAGGAGCACGTGAAAAAATGACAATGTGAATCAAATCACAGTGGGCCATCCGGTAATATGGAAGTGAGCGCTATAGTGAAAATTTTTTAACGTTCGATAGGGTTTTAAAAGTGAAATAAGAAAAATAAAGAAAAAATCACGATTCTGTGGACAAAATGAAGAATGCTATAAGGGCGACTTTTTGTCATTATTTTTCGACTGATCAAAATCCCCAGCATGAAAAATGCGATGAATCATAGTGCGAGTGGAAGAAGACTGAAGCTGCAAAAACATTACGATCATTCAAGCACAGTTACTCTCCACTTCCAGCTGATGTTAAAGACGCAATAAAGACAATATATGAAGATTTAAGCAAAGACACGCTGTTGGAACGTTATCTGGGTGGTTTCACGCAGAACAACAACGAAAGCTACAACCTACTCATATGGGAAATTAGTCCCAAATCAGTGAGTGGTACCGCAACATCAGCAGCATCACTTTTTAACGAAGGCTCTACTGCTTTTCTGACCTTCATGCCAGATTTGGACATCACTTCAGGACCAAGTGCGCATGAATGGGCGCGCGCAACAGAATCTTTGCGGATCAGCAGAGCGGACAGTAGGCAGAGTTTTACGTAGACAGGAGCAAAAAGGTGCCTTAGATAACGTGGATGATAGTGATGAACTATATGGACCCGGCATCGATGATAACATGGACGTATTTTATAAGAAAATCCAGTTTTTTTCAAGATGTTTTCATTTTTTCAGTCTACAAAACTTTAAATCGATTTTCCCAAACATGTAATTTAAAGTCGGTGACCAGCCTACAGAAAAAACTACTAAACCGGTCGTTTTGAAGTTTTGTACACATATTCTACATGTAAATAGCTCTCTAGTTACGTTGAGCTTTTTAAAATTTTTTAATTACTAACAATTTCACAATAACAAATAGGTCGATTTTTTTCGTCAAAAATCGTCATTTTGGCTACAAAATGGTGTCAAAAATTGAAAAATTTTAAAAAAACTCGACGAGACTGGAGAGATAAAGTAAGAAACTAAAGAAAGCATTTTGATTTTTTGGTTTCAGATGAGTGATGCTGTAGACTGGTCACCGCACAAAAACTTTTTCTCGAGGCGCCTGCAGAGAATCCGTTATTTCTCTCTATTTTTGAGCAAACATTTTTTTAAATATTCTTCAAATGTTGTACTTTTATATAATAATACGTAAAATAAACCTACAGTAATAATTTTTTTAAAAAAATTCATAAAAAAGTCTTTTTTAGACAAAACAACCCTTACCCTCCCCTTAAGTAAGTTTTACTTAAACAATGCAAGTTTTACTTAAACTAAGGAAAGTGCCATCTTTTAATATAATATATGATAAAGTTGGTTGTTTTTTAATCTACCACTCAACGTCCAGTAGTTGACAAGCTATCATAGTCATCTACTGGCTTAGACGAGACCTATCTTAAATCCGTTATATATTTAGATGTACCGTTATATGTTTATCGTACATGGTGCATTCTAGACCTGTGCAAGCGATGTACACAAACTACAACCAGCACGAGGATCTCAGAAGGGTCGCCCGTGATAGCCAACTTTGCAAGGGTTCCACCAGATGAGGCTTTTCAACACCACCGACAAAAATGCCAAAAGTTCAGAGTAGGTGTTTCGAAGTCTGTCGTTAATCGATTAAAAATAAAAATCGATCAAAACAACTGCTGGAACCAGACCGTGTTGTTAAATGTGATGATAAAAGAGGGGATCACTTCTCGTACCGATTTTAAAATCAGAAATATTTTTCCCGAAAATCTTAAGGAAACATTTTGTCCGAAGTTTCAAAAATAACTATTCAGAAATGTTTGGCTGAGGAACCTAACCGCTCGTCGGTCTATCAAAAAACACCACCTTAAATGGATCTATAAAGAAGAAGAAGAGACTTGAACTGATCAGATAGCATCGTAATATGACTGTTGCAGTCTGGAATCAAGTGCAGTGATCAAGAGCGATTTCTTTTTTAACACCGCCATATTCTATAGGTTGTCCATATTACGTCACAAGCTTATTGTTATCAAATATTTTTGGCGAAAAAAGTCAGAGTCGATTTTGATTGGATTCCTGACAGTGACAATGCTGACAACGTTCAGAGATTTCTTTTGATTAAAAGTGTTAAAAAATGGCGTCATTTACCATGGTCAGCAATTCAGAAAAAAAATAATTTTATCTAGGAATCAAATAATATTTTTAATATTAAAAATTTCCTGTAATCTTCAATAATGACGTCTTAACATTTAGCTATCATTTTTTCGGAAAAAATTTAAAACAATTTTAAAAAAAACACCCTTAATTCAAATATATACAAGTGTGAAGTGACCTCGGTGGGATAAAGACTTTATGACTACGTGTAACATGGGGGAAAAGAGGATCAAAATGGAACAAACCCGTATGACGAATCATATGAACGACGAGTACATGTGTCAGATTTTGATTTATAAAAGTTCATTTGTGCGACAACGCCCTGGTGAGCAGTTTCATCCTGACTGTCCTGTAAAGAGGGTTCAACAACAGATTATTGTCTTGTTGTGGTCCTTAATCTCAGTCATAGTTGTCACCTTTAGATCGCGGAAGAGACCATGAGGCAAGACAAGTGGTAACAATAATAGTTTCTTTGTAATGAAGAATAAATTTATCTGCACGATTCGGCACTGTGTCTCAAAGCCAAGAGTGCTACTGCATTCTTTACTAAAAAAACATTTTTGACTAAGACAACCATACTGTTTTGCACTGACTAAGGAACTACCAGGTATGAGCCCCAAAGAGAACATGTGAGATAATACAAATTTTAATCTGAGATGCGCTTTATGGTTTTATCTTAGCCGATTTATGGTTTCATCTTAATAAATTTGTGCTCCGCTCCTGTTTCATACTACCACTGACTACAACTGTAAAGAATAAATTGTGATGTATTTGAATTTGGTGCTGGGGTACTAGGATTTAAATACAGGAATCTTGCGTTAATGTGTGTGTGTTAATGTGTGTATTAATGGGAACGCTAAAAAATATTTGCGTTTTGTCGGGTTTTTTCTTGTTCATGCTATAAAGCACTCCACTAATACTCACATTCATTCCTTTCTGTCACTGTACCATATAAAAATGACACAAAATATTTGCAACATTTTATGTTCACTTGGCGCGCACACATCAACTACTCATCACATTCTCTATCATCTATCGACGGATCCGAATTGTCGACGACGCAACGACGTCAATGCGACGTCGAACAACTTCAACAACTTGACAAGAACTTGAACACAACTCTTGAAGTGTTTCCTACTCTGAAGCGCTCAACGGAGCTTATTGGAAGACAGGCAGGCAGGCAGGCGGGTTCGGACAGCTGAGGAACACTGGCAGGATACGAAAGGACATGATGAGCGCGCCGTGACGTCGCCCTAATATGCTGATCACGTATATTTATTGTTCCTATAATATGGGCGAACTTATATATACTGCAAACAATTGGAGCAACTTTTTTTCCATGCTCTTCCTTCGTTCGTTGGTTCATTCGTCCTTTGCTTAACTTGTGCGATATGTATTTTTTTTCTCAACCTGCTATTTTCAGCTGAGCTTCGAGGGTGGCTGGCACTCGACTGTTAAGCTAGTAGTACAGTGCAGTTGGGGTTGGGCGGGCGATTGGCATCTGACTAGAGGCAGAGAGCATCAACGGAAGGAATAAAGTACGAACGTGTTCTCATGCTCCACTGAGTATTAAAAAATTCAAAGGAACGCAAAAAAGCATCAAAAAAGAAAAACCTCTCCAAGCCCCGTAGCCGTTGTGTACTCGAACATAGCTCATCCATAACAACAGCGGATGCCGTACTTTGGCACAGCGCAAATTTAAGGGAGAGCGAAAAAACAGCGATTTTTTTTTTGTTCACTTTTTTTTTTAAATTGTGCTTCCATTGCAGCTTTCAATTCAGCGTCGCTGCAGAAATAAAAGTTGTGCTCGCAGTTTTTATATTTTTTGTGGCAAATTAAATTATCGGATACAACTCGATTCCGCATGGATGTATTGTTTCTTTGGAAAAGTTTTTGGATCAGCATTTATTTGGTTTTTTTTATCGTTTTTATGTATAGCTTCAACTGAACTTTTTTTTTTTCTTGTCTTTGAGTGTATTTGCGCTCAAGTATTCTGATTGAATTCTTTACACTTGACTAAATGATATCAAGGATATTTTCGAAATGGGAATTTATGCTGAGTATCTGAGAATTTTTTTTCAACTCCTGTGTAGCGGAATTTTGTTAATGTAGCAAATAAAAAGTTTATCCCACTAAATGCTGTAATTTATAGCGTACTGAGATTTGCGAAGTTGGGCTTAAAATGTTCACTAAGTTAAGAAAACTTTCAAGAAGTCCGAAAATATGTTTGCCACAGCCCATGTTAATCCTTAACGGGTCATTGATTGTAACCCAATGAAACAGAAGAATATTTTTGGAAATCATTTCTGAATTTTTCCAGCTAGAAAATTTGTTTTCAGCACATCATTTCTGAGACTTTCGCTGTACTGAAATAGCTGCCAATACCAATACAATTTTTATTCGCATCAGAATCAATAATTATATTATAACCTTTTTTGTCTATTCTCCCTTGATATAACAAAACCATGTAAGTAGTAGTTACGTGCTATTATATTTTGCTGCTCTATAGTTTTTGAGATTCTAAGAGAGAGTTGGTACGCAAAACCAAGTATTGTTGTCCCACTTCATTTGAAATATATTATAGTGTAAAAGTATAATTTATGATATATTTTTTGAACTACTAAGTACTGTGGGCAAAAAGTAAGGTGAATTTTCAATTTAAACTTTATGGGCTAACCGATTTTGGCAAACTCTTTTTGTTTTATGCTGGTACTGTTACTGACATCTGTGCCAAATTTCATGTCAATTTGATCATTTGTTACATAGCTACACTTGTGTTTTCTAAGCGACTAAAAGTGATTTTGGCGATTTTTACAATGTCCGATTTTGTTGAGCAAAGAAGTGCCATTAAATTTTGTTTGCGGTATGAAATTTCAGCTGCGGAAACGTTCAGAATGTTGCAGAAGGCCTTCGGTGACTTGACCATGTCGGAGAAAAATACTTATAAGCGGTACAATGACTTCAAATAAGGCAGAAACGCGTTGATGACTTATAACGCTCTGGACCATAGGTTCTCAAACTTTTTACTCGAAAAAAATGCCTAATTTTTTTTGTAAAAACTATGGAAAAAGAAAATGAAACTTGCTTATTTTAATATTATCTAGCTGGAATACCAGGCTTCGCCAGGGGTGTGTTGCATTCAGAGCGTGTAAAATGTGTGAAACGTTATACAACTAACAATGCGCAACGATCAATAGATCCAATCTCGACCATACATTTTTTGTCAGTAATAAACTTTGGAATTTTAAGACTAAAACTTCAGTCTTTATAAAAATAAGATTTTAATCAGATTCAAATTATTAAATAAACCTTTTTCTTCTGTTAGATATCAGCTTCATACTCTTAATTGCTGTGATTTGAATTTTATTAGAAGCACAAACAAGGCTTAAAACGTTAATAGGCAAAGGACCCGCTTGTCCCTATGCTTCTTGTCTAATCACACTAGACTACGGACCAAAAGCATTTATAGTATGTGCTTATTATTTTACCAAAGCATATATGTGCAAAATATGGTCGAATTCGGTCAAACGGTCCGGAGTTCGATTTAAATTAATGTGTCCCGCCCGCTGTCTAATGCCGCTCACTTTTCTGGACTACTGACTGTTAATTATAACAAAGAATGTATGTGCAAAATTTGGGCATACAGTGTAGGAAGAGTTCGATTGAAATTACGGTGTCATGCCCCTTATATAGTCCTGCCCATTATTTAGACTACAAACTGCTCAAATTACCAAAAATATATGTTTGTGCAAAATTTGGTAGAAGTTGAAGTTTGATTAAAATTATTATGCCACGCCTCCTGTCTAATGCCGCCCACTTTTATATACAACAGACTGCATTCACATTAAATTCACATGTATGATGTTATAATTTGTTGAACAAACTTAAATCTTGTTTATTTTTTACGAACCGTTTAACACCCCTTAAATTTTATAGAATCGTCGACATGAATATGCGCTGTAAACAGAAATTGCAATATCAAAAAATCAACGCCAGTGACTTGCGCATGTATTGATGTGTACGTCAAATACCACAGAATTTGACATCAGGTATTCTGATATGCGAAAAAAGAAAGTTTAATATAAATTTAATATAGAAGAAAAGAAGATAGTTATCGCCCGTAGCGCTTTTCTCCGCCTTATTGTGTCTTGCACTACAACGCCCCCTGGAGTTCAAGATATAGTAAAACAGATAGCGCCAAAAGACTCAAATCCCGTTAATGGGATGAGAGATTAAGAGTTTTTTTTTTGCAAAAAAACGGTTGAGCGGTTTTAAAGTTTTACACAATTTCTTAAGAGATTTGTATTACAGCGAACTCTACGGTTCAAGATAGAGCAGAATAGATAAGTCCAAAACACTCACCATAACCGAAAAGCCTTAAAGCTACTGTGCATGCTTACCGACTTACCGACCACCACCACGACCACTTACCGACGTCGAAAACTTTGTTGTTTTTTTTCGCGGGTAAAAGAAAAACCTTGAATTAGAGAGAGCTTCTCTTTCATTCAAGATCTCCAAGCAAACGACTAATTATGTTCATGCTCCAAAGCTGAAAACTATTTGGACAACTGGCAGAAAACAGGTGTTGAACAAAAAACAGAATAAAGATTGTTGCCTTCAGCCTTGCCAGACAGACAACTATGTGTAGCATACCGAGGACAAAACAATGAGCGAGAGAAAAAGAGATGGCGAAACTTCCAAAATTTGTCAGATAAGTATCCAAAGTGACACATGCTACGTGGCTACTTGGCAGAAATTTGAAAATATTGAGTCTTTACTTATATGCAAAAAATGTTCTCTTAGTTTTTTCTAATTAGATTTGTTTTTTTCTCATTAGATAACTAATGTTCTTTTATTTGGAATTTTTTTACATATGCACGAACCGGTTTTGGCTTTTTCTAATTTTCCAACAGATTGCAGCACTGCCAGAACGGGGTAACGGTCAATGTTCACGGTGTCATTATTCATTCCGCTTCAAACTTTTATTCGCTATACATTTAAATTCAAGGGTGATTGAATACCTTGTTTTTCTCTCCTTATTTAGACTGGCAAACCACTGAGGAAGTATTACATTACAAAATATTTGATATTCGGAAAAATTTGATTATTGTATGAATAGCACGGACTGCTTAATGTAACGTTTACCGAAATTATTTATTAAAATAAAAAGTTGTTTCTATTTTCCTACCGCCCACTACCAGAGTCTCAGCGTCCCACAAAGTTTCGTAAGCTCAATACCGCCCCCCCCCCCCAGGGTGCCATCAGCGCCCACAGGGAGGCGATAATGCCCACTTTGAGAACCTATGCTCTGGAAGATCATCAACATCAACTGATGCGCAATACGTCAATCAAATCAAAGAATTAGTGCTCGAAAATAATCGATTGAGTGTTAGAAACCTTACTGATATGGTTGGAATATCAGAAGTATCAGTGAACACCATTTTGAAAGACAATTTGGGCCCGAAAAACGTCAACTCTCGTTTGGTTCCAAAAATTCCCAATTTTTTCGAAAAACAGCGTCGCGTTGAAGTATGTAAAACAATGCTTTCTGACTATCAGGATAAGCTGAAATGCATAATTACGGGAAATGAGACATGGATATATACTTACGACCCGGAAGCAACCGATCAATCAATCGAATATCGTGCCAAAGGTGAGACAAGACCACAAAGATCGCTCCAAAGTCGCTCAAAAATCAAGTTTTCTTCGATTATCGTGGTGTGGTGCATTATTAATCCCTTACGCCCAGCCAATCTGCCAACAAGGAATATTATTTGAGCGTTATGGTTCGCTTGCGCAAAGATATTCGCAAAAAAAAGGTCAGAATTATCATGCCGACAACTCTTGGTTTTTGCACCACGATAATGTGCCGTATCACACTGCACTCAGTCTTTGTCATCATTTCGCCAAAAACTCATGTGCGTTCCCCAACCACCATATTCGTCTGATTTAGCTCCGTGTGACTTCTGGTTATTCAACAAACTCAAAGGATCACTCCGAGGAGACAGTTTCGAGTCCATAGAAAAAATTCAACGTGATTCGCTGAGTAAACTGAAGGCTGTTCTAGAAAACGAACTTAGCAACTGTTTCGAAAATTCAAAAAAAAACGTTGGCAGAAGTGCATTTTATCGGAGGGGATTACTTTGAAGGCGACAAAATTGATTTAGAAGAATAAATGAAGATTTTTCATTTTATAACACATTTCACCTTAATTTTTGCCCACAGTATAATTCTTAATTTTATTAATTTGGAAGCTCTTCGTAAGAAGTTCTTTTTTATATGCAAAAATCATGATTTCACAAATGAAGCAATATGTATTGAGAGATTTTATTTTTTGACTAAAAAACTCGGAAACAGAAATTTATCAAAGAAAAGTTCGCAAAACTTTCACTTTTTGGGCAAACGAAAATTTTCGGCATCCCTTGAAATGCAATTTCATATTGTTTCTCGAAATATTTCCTTATCTAAATATTAATATATCAACCTGTGTACAACTTTTTGAAATATAATTTAATATGTTTGAAGTGAAACTTCTTTAGGCAGTTATATAGCAACACAGCGAAAAATTCACCATACTTACTTACTTACTTACTTAGTTGGTCGTAACAACCCGTGTCCGGGTTTCAACCGACCTCATCAGCTCTCGCCAGGCGCCTCTGCTTTGCGCGCGCCTTCTCCAATCGGATACACCAAGTGCGGTTAGGGCTTCCTCAGCCTGGTCCATCCATCGGAGGCATGGTCTCCCTCGTCGTCGTTGACCAGCGACCCTCGCCTCGAGCACCTTTTTCGCTGGAGCTTCGTCGTTCATACGATGGACATGACCCAGCCAGCGTAGTCGCTGCACAGTTATACGCCGAACTACGTCAATGTCATCGTAGAGCTCATACAGCTCGTGGTTCATTCGGATGCGATAGTCATCGCCGACTCGAACAGGACCGAAGATTTTGCGAAGAACTTTTCTCTCGAACACCCCCAGAGCGGCTGCGTCAGTTTGCGAAACTACCCATGCCTCAACGTCATTCTGCAAAGTCTAATCAACTTTGCAGGTATACCGAACTCAGACATTGTTGCGTATAGGCAATCCCTTCTCGGGCTATCGAACGCAGCTTTAAAATCGACAAAGAGATGGTGTGTGTCAATTTGATTTTCGTGGGTTTTCTCCAGGATTTGTCGTAGCGTGAAAATCTGGTCTATGGTGGACTTACCAGGTCGAAAGCCACACTGATAAGGTCCAATCAGTGTTTTTGTAATCGGCTTTAATCTTTCACATAGTACGCTTGAGAGAACCTTATATGCGATGGAAATAAGACTGATACCTCTATAACTTGCGCAGATTGTTGGGTCTCCTTTCTTAAGTATAGGGCACAGTACGCTGAGGTTCCAATCGTCGGGCATGCTTTCTTCTAGCCATATTTTGCTGATGAGCTGATGCATGCGCCTTATGAATTCATCGTCGCCGGTTTTAAACAATTCAGCTGACAGGCCGTCAGCACCCGCTGCTTTGTTGTTTTTGAGTCGTTGGATAGCAACTCGAACCTCATCATGGCTAGGTGGTGGTACTTCCACTCCGTCATTGTTGATTGGTAGCTCTGGACTGCGCTCTCCATGGGCGGCATTGGTGAAATCGTCACCAGTAAGTAAATTGGAGAAGTGCCGTCTCCACAATCTCAGCACACACTGCGTATCCGTATTCAGATCTCCATTTTCGTCTCTACAAGTGGATGCTCCGGGCTTGAAACCTTGGGTTAGACGCTTAACCTGTTGATAGAATTTTCGTGCATCCTTCTTGCCCTGGTATACCTCTTCTAATTCACCATACTCGAAAGTATAAAAACGACCAAATTGTTATTTTAAGAGTATTTTGTTCGCAGTGCGATTTGAATCTCTGAGTATCATACGCATGGCAAGTGGAGTGGCTGTTTAACTATGCAGTATTTGTTCCTCTTTCCTTTCTTTCTTCTGATGGCCTTGGATTGTGTCTTGGCTATAGTAATAGTGATGAAGAAACCACAAAGCTTACATAAAATTCTCGAAAATGTACTTAAACGTATTGCCATTGATTTTTTATAATAAAGACTGGACAACGAGAACATTCGCCACTACACTGTTCTTATAGCGTGTAGTTTATATCTTGCTTGCTTACTTAGGTGGTCGTAACAACACGTGTCCAGGTTTCGGCCGACCTCATCAGCTCTTGCCAGGCGCCTCTGCTTTGCGCGTGCCTTCTGCAATCGGATACACCAAGTGCGGTTAGGGCTTCTCAGCCTGGTCCATCCATCGGAGGCATGGTCTCCCTCGTCGTCGGTGACCAGCGACCCTCGCCTCGAGCACCTTTTTCGCTGGAGCTTCGTCGTCCATACGATGGGCATGACCCAGCCAGCGTAGTCACTGCATAGTTATGCGCCGAATTACGTCAATGTCTTCGTAGAGCTCATAGTCATCGCCGACTCAAACAGGACCGAAGATTTTGCGAAGAACTTTTCTCTCGAACACCCCCAGAGCGGCTGCGTCAGTTTGCGAAACTACCCATGCCTCAGCGCCATAAAGCAGCACAGGTAGAACGAGCGTCTTGTGGAGTATTGGTTTTGTCGATCGAGAGAGGGCTCTGGAACTTAGTTGCTTACTGAGCCCGTAGTAGCACCTATTAGCAATTATTGTTCTTCGCTTTATCTCCAGGCTGACTTCGTTGTTGGTATTAATGGCGGTGCCAAGGTAAACGAACTCCTTGACTACTTCAAGGATATAGCTACCGGGTGAAACGTGGGTGTCTAAACGCCGCGCTCCCTTGTTTGTAGACAGCATATACTTTATTTTACCCTCATTTATCGATCAACCCACTTTGGCTGATTTTTTTTCGAAAGTGGCGAAAGCAGCGGTAACATCTCTCTTGGATCTGCAGACGATATCAATATCATCAGCGTGCGCAAGGAGCTGGACACCTTTATAGAAAATGGTGCCATTACGATGCACACCGGCCTTTCGTACGATCCCCTCCATGATGATGTTAAAGAGATCGCAAGACAGTGGATCGCCTTGCCTGAAACCTCTTTCGGTATTGAAGGTTTCGGAGAGGTCATTTCCTACCTTGACGGAGCTGCGTGTGTTGCTCAACGTCATTCTGCAAAGTCTAATCAACTTTGCAGGTATACCGAGCTCAGACATTGTTGCGTATAGGCAATCCCTTCTCGGGCTATCGAACGCAGCTTTAAAATCGACAAAGAGATGGTGTGTGTCAATTTGATTTTCGTGGGTTTTCTCCAGGATTTTTCGTAGCGTGAAAATCTGGTCTATGGTGGACTTACCAGGTCGAAAGCCACACTGATAAGGTCCAATCAGTGTTTTTGTAATCGGCTTTAATCTTTCACACAGTACGCTTGAGAGAACTTTATATGCGATGGAAATAAGACTGATACCTCTATAGCTGGCGCAGATTGTTGGGTCTCCTTTCTTAAGGGCACAGTACGCTGAGGTTCCAATCATCGGGCATGCTTTCTGCTAGCCATATCTTGCTGATGAGCTGATGCATGCGCCTTATCAATTCATCGCCGCCGGTTTTAAGCAATTCAGCTGACAGGCCGTCAGCACCCGCTGCTTTATGGTTTTTGAGTCGTTGGATAGCAACTCGAACCTCTCCATGGCTAGGTGGTGATACTTCCACTCCGTCATCGTTGATTGGGGGCTCTGAACTGCGCTCTCCATGGGCGGCATTGGTGGAATCGTCGCCAGTAAGTTAATTGGAGAAGTGCCGTCTCCACAATCTCAGCACACACTGTTTATCCGTATTCAGATCTCCATTTTCGTTTCTACAAGTGGATGCTCCGGGCTTGAAACCTTGGGTTAGACGCTTAACCTGTTGATAGAATTTTCGTGCATCCTTCTTGCCCTGGTATACCTCTAGTTCCTCACGCTCACGCTTTTCCTGCTCTCTTTTCTTGCGTCTGAAAAGGCACCCCTCTTCCTTCCTCTTTTCGCGGTAGTTTTCTCGCACGGCTCGCGTTGCAGCTGACTGCAGCATTTTTTTATATGCGGCGTTTTTAACTGCTGTCGCGATGCGACACTCCTGATCATACCATTGGTTCCGAGGTTGCGGGCGCCGGAAAGCAATGACTTCTTCAGCGACAGCGCGCATAGAGTGGGATATATGCGCCCAAAGTCCGCCGGCGTCGTCGGGTCCAGAGGTTGGTTGGTTGAGCTGAACCGAGAGTTGAGCGGAGTAGGCTTCGGCAGTCCGTTGTAATTGCAGCTTAGTGACATCTAGCTTTCGTTGCATTCCTGTGCGTATGTTCTTCGCATTGCATAATCGCATGCGGATCTTGGCTGCAACAAGATAATGGTCGGAGTCAATGTTGACCCCCCGAAATGTACGCACATCTAGAACACTAGAGGTAGTTTATATCATCAATATTAGAAGCCAGGTTTATGGACGGACATAGTTAAAAATAATCTTAAATGATTCAATATTTCAATTTAATATTTACTTTATGTTTAAGGATAATGTCGTGTATATTGTGCTGGGCTGAAAAACGATGTTAATAAAACAAATTACTCGTAGTAATCTTAGAAATTCCTTTTTTTTTAATAGAAGTTACACTTCTACTACCGTGCGTGGCGGACACATACATATTTTGTTTTGAAGAAATTAACACGTTTCTTCATTTTCAAAATTTACCATTTTTAGACTATGGTGTCATATGATATGGTATGATAGCCAAACCCATATTTGACCCTTGGCCAACAAGTTTTACCAACTATGATACCAACTCGTTTTAAGCTGCTTATAAATAATTCAATAACTGCAATATACTCTATAGTTTAGTTACACAAAATCCTGACCTCAGATACTATAATTTCAATATCATTCACATTACTCGAATTTCCATACCAACAATTTAACGTTGGCATGCTTTACATCCAAAATAGTATTTTAAAAATGTTCTAAGCAGAGCAATGTTCCAAACCCAAATGCTTACAATTGTTCCTTGAAATCTGATCACTTTATGCCATCTGAACACAACAATAACAACATGAGGTGTACCACTATTCTAATTACTATACTTCAAGCATTCG
This sequence comes from Coremacera marginata, assembly GCA_914767935.1. NCBI lineage: Eukaryota > Metazoa > Arthropoda > Insecta > Diptera > Sciomyzidae > Coremacera > Coremacera marginata. Next base: position 59,428,927 of record OU612047.1, read on the forward strand.
GCACAATTAACCCTTTTATCATCAGCGAATAAATTTCTGTGAAATACAACACTTTAGTGCATTCGGTGAAATATTGCAACATAAAACAATTAAAGCACCCTTGAAGACTTTCAATATTTACTGAACGATTTTCACATTTACATTATCAGCAACCAACAGCAGCACCACCAGCAGCTACAGTAGCAACATCATCATCAAAGGCTTCAAAATTGACACAATTGAACACACCCTTGAGGATGATTATTTGTGATGGTGTGTGGTGTGGTGTGGTGTGGTGTGGTGTGGTGTGGTGTAGTGGCTCATGGCTGAGCCTGGTCGTCATCGTCGCTTGAGGGTGCGTTTAATCGGAAGTGTTAACATCTTCATCAAGTGTATTTAAGACCTTGAAGCTGTTCGAGTGTTGATTGTTGTTATTGCTGTTGTTTATTGTGTGTAAATACAAGTTAAATTGATATATTAAACATTTCATCATACGTATAGATTTTTGTGTATGATTTACATTAAATTGAATTAACTATTTAACTCAAAAATCAAGTTCAAACTTTTGTTAAATATAATACATAAAGTTCACACCAAATTTTGTTTTAAATAATTCATTTGCTTAAAACATAAACATAACTTTTACAAGATTACTACTGAAAATATGCATACATTTATCATACATAATTCAAAATGTTTTCTATTATTTATGTTTTTATTTAAATTTGAAAACTTTTTTAAAAACTTTATCTCTTCATTCTTTCTCACTTCTCAAAATCACAAAAAAATATGCAATTCTTCATAAAATATACGTTTTATTTGTCAAATTGCTGATACATTTCGTTTCAACAAACTCTTGTTTATTGCAGGCATATTGTGATTGCCCAGTTTTCCCATACCCTATATTATTGCATTACCTTAAAACATATTCGAGTCCCAAATTTGTATTCTTGCTTTTCTCTGAAGATGCCATATTAATTGTTTTCAACAACAATACGACGATTTTAATTAAGTTCTCAACAAGTTGCTCCAAGAAAATTAATAGCTTTATCTTTAAGCAAACTGCACACAAAGAAAAAAAAAGAAAACAGAATTTATCTGTTCAATTAAAAATATTTGCGGCTGCTGCCAAGTGCTGGGTACATACATCGATTAAGTTGAAATTTATTTATTGCATGTCCGCGATATGTAATGATTTTGTAACATGTTAAATCGATGAACTACCACTTCCACTGCCAAAGAAGTTGCGACTAACTGACTACCATTCCGCGATTCAGTTATTAAAATGCCAAACAATCGAATAAATGATCTAAAACAATGCCTGGAAGGTGCTCGTTGAAATGTCAAGCGATGCAGATCTTGTTAACTGAAAAATTGTGGTTGTAGAGGAGATTGCAATGACACCTTGTTGGCTATACACAGAGAAAAAGAAGGATACAGTTTCGACAGTATCGTAAGTTTTCTTTGATATGTTTGATGATAAATGTGTTGTTCTTAATCATTTTTATGTTGGCTAAAAATTAATGTAATTCAATGTTATGTTAAGTAAATGAAAATTAATACATGAATTTATTATTTTTTTGCAGTTTAAATGTAAAATTAAACTTAAGCAAAAAAAAATTTACTTACCACCTGTGAACCGGACTTAACTGTCCGATTCGAAATTTTTTTTTTAGTATGTTGCCACATGTGTCTATGACAAGGCTGCCAAATATTATGTTATGTTATGTTATGTTATGTTATGTTATGTTATGTTATTTTATGTTATGTTATGTTATGTTATGTTATGTTATGTTATGTTATGTTATGTTATGTTATGTTATGTTATGTTATGTTATGTTATGTTATGTTATGTTATGTTATGTTATGTTATGTTATGTTATGTTATGTTATGTTATGTTATGTTATGTTATGTTATGTTATGTTATGTTATGTTATGTTATGTTATGTTATGTTATGTTATGTTATGTTATGTTATGTTATGTTATGTTATGTTATGTTATGTTATGTTATGTTATGTTATACATATGTTATACATAACATAATTATGTATATGTTATGTTATACATAACATATCAATTTATAATACCACCTTAATATTTAAAGTTATTCCAGCTCAACTTGAGAAGGACTTGTATAAAAATGCATTACTCGAGCTTTACTTCAAAGAGCCTTGTAAAAGAATTAAATATTCCATTTTCTTTCATTTCGAAATTATTTAAGAACTTTTTAACTCAAGTTTAATTCCCTATACTATGCATATAATTCTATAATCAAAGATACACTTTTAGGAATTCTTCAAGAAGATTTTAACTGGAGTATTATTTCGTAAATAAGGCGTTATGCAAAAATTCTCCTAAACGCTTTCACCCCTTCTGGGATTATATGTCACAGCAAACTTGGCAGGCTATATCTAAGAAAGTTTACTTTAAAACATCATTTTCAAGCTGTCCCAATAATAGTTCAATGCTTTATCTGTGGTTTGATGCAATATGTTTTCTGCACTTAACTACACAGTTTTCAACAAAAATCGTGCTGCACTACATGTAGTTGCTGAACAACTCATAGCAGCCGGAAAATAAAATAATAAATAAGAGGCTCGCAGTACTGGCAGATGGCCTTCAAATAAATATAAGATCGATGTTTTGAATATCAATCTACCGACCATCTACTGTCATTGCACATGCTATCGTTTGAACAAATTAGAAAAATGGACGAAAGGACGAAAAGGATACTAAAGGATTAGAGAATTCTCTGGTATACCAAACATTTGATATATTTGTTCTATTTCGATAACTGAAGCCAAAATGTTCATATCTTTGCAAGTTTTTAAAATAATATTCCGGGCGAAAGGGTTAAGAAAGTATTCAAGAAGTTTCTTACTCAAGAATAGATCTTAAAGGCTTAATTTAATAAGGCTTTATTTAATAGGTATATACTAATAACTGCACAACTTACATAATACTTTACGCAAGTCAAATACTACACTAAGGGAATAAATATTAAATTTAACCAAAAACTTTTTTAATATGAAATTAAAGGCATAAACAAAAAAAAAAAAAAAAAACGAAAAACAATGCGCCAGCCGAGAATTCGAATCTGGGGTTCCTAGATTTCAAGGCAAGCACCTTTACCAGTATATCACGGCCACCACAATTTAGTTGTAAAATTTGGTTTATAATAATAGGAATACTAAAACCAGCAACTTTTTTTACAACAAAACAGAAAACGAAAAACAATGCGACACCAGCGGACTCGAACCTGGGTTTCCTCGCTTACAATGGAAGCATCTCAACCATTATGCCACAACTAAATTGAAAAATTCGGTTTTTAATAACTAATACCAGCAAGTTTAGCTAAAAGCAAATCAAGTTTTGCTTGCGCAAATTTAAATACGCATAAAAACATAAAAAAACGTAATGTAAGGAAAATATTTGATTTATCCAGGTGAATTTTTAAAAACAATTTATGCACAGGCGCGGATAATTTTAGTATTCGTTATTTCCTTTCATATAAAAGTGTAGCTTTAATAAAAGTTTTACTTAATAAAATTTTGCTTAAGTCTACTTTAATGAACCAGCTAAATTTCAGGGAAGTGCTTGGGACACAGGGGGGATAGTGGCCTTTTTTTCAATACAATTATAATCTACGAAAAAAAGGCGTCCTTGTACACATAATACAATTATAATCATTTCAGCAAAAAGATAAGATCGCAAGAAAAAAATTTGCAGAACAGAAAGTCCAATAATGTTTCCAAGTTCCTGAATAAGCCTTGAACAAATACTTTACATAAAACTTTATTCATGTGCTATATTTAATTTGGGAAGTCACTGACTATTTGAATAAAAGATTTTTTTTCAGAAAAAGGCGTCGAATTTCTCAACATAGTCTCCTTTAAAATCGATACATTTGCAGACTTATTCTTAGAAATTGACAATAGTAAACCAGTATTTTTTATATTCCTATGTGTTTTTTGTAATTTTTTGATTCAAAACAAAATTTTAATCTCAAAAATAATAAATTTTGATAAAAGTTGTCAGCTGCTTTTTATATATTCACAATTACATTGACAAATTATGTTTTCTGAGCTTCAAATTTTGTTTTGAAATCAAAAACTTAGAACAAACACAGAAATATAAAAAATACTGGTTTACTATTGTCAATTTTCAAGAATAGGTCTGTTAGTCCAGCGTTTTTCCAAATTTTTCTTCGTTCCAAATAAAAGGCTTTATCAATGTTCTCAAAATAGGCATTTGTTTCAGCGATGAACTCCTCATTCGACCTTAATTTCTTGAATATGTATTAATAAAACATAATTTGTGTTTATTGGCCAATTTCTGGTACATATTTGACAAAATGTTTTTAAGACCTAATGCAATTTCTTGAATAAACGAATTAATTTTTTACTTAATTTCTTTTTGAATAGACAGTAAAAAACCGTGTTTAATGGATATTTCAACATTTCCCGCATAAATTCCCTTTAAGAAGCTTTACTCAAAGCCTATAAAGGTGAAATTTTTATCCTGGTAGTTATTCAATGATTTTGGCTGTTTGTGTTTATGGTTATGGTTGCAGATGTGGTTGTGGTTAAAATTATGATTACCCTGTAGGTAAATCAACTAATTTAAAAGTAGTTAATAAAGTAGTTTTTTGTCAACCACAACTAGTTGAAATTCTGACTTTTTTCCATAGAACATATAAACTTGTAATTTAATAAAAATTTGAAATTAAAACATGTCAAAATCAGAGTAGTTGGCGCCTTAATATAATTCAAAGTAGTTTATCAATCATTTGTTTTTAAGTAGTATTTCAATTACTTCATATATAATACAATAAAAACTAGAATTGAAGTGGATGCCGCCTTAATATAATTCAAAGTAGTTAATATACTGGTTTGTTTTAAATTAGTGTTTAAACTAGTTCCCTGTAGGAAAATCAACTAATTTAAAAGTAGTAGTAGTAGTAGTTGTCAACCATAACTAGTTGAAATTCTGACTTTTTCCCATAGAACGAACTAACATATTTTGTATGGTGATGTCCGCTAAATAAGTCAATTGACTTTCGCCTGCATATATTTTTAACTACTTGTTAAATTAGTTAAATTTAAATTAGTTTTTAACTACTTTAAAATAACCAATTGAAAACTATTACTGATGGCCTTAAGTTAATATTAATATTAATATAAACTTGTTATCTAATAAAAATTTGCAATTAAAACATGTCAAAATCAGAGTAGTTGCCGCCTTAATAAAATTCAAAGTAGTTTATCAATCACTTGTTTTAAAGTAGTATTTCAATTATTTCATATATTATGCAAATAAAACTATTTACAATTGAAGTGGATGCCGCCTTAATATAATTCAAAGTAGTTCATATACTGGTTTATTTTAAATTAGTTTTTTACCTAGTTGTTTTTAAAAACAAGTTAGTTTGTTCCTATAGGGTACGGCTATGACTCTGGTTGTATTTAGATATTGGTGTACCTGCACTGTATTGCTGCAGCCGTGATCATGGTTGTGGTTTTGCTGTTTTTATGGTTTTGGCTATGATTGTGCTTGTGCTTGTAGTTGCAGTTGCTATTATCTGCTTTTCTCTCTTTCCATCTACCTGATTATGTGAAATAATTCTCCTCACTCTAAAAGTACGATAGTTTCTCTTCTCTGCAACTAATGTTGCCTCATTCAATACCGTACCGCATCAGCCAAGATCACTTTCTTATCCATTTAAAACAAAACCATCCTAACGTGCTTCTGTTTCAGGGGTTTGTTTTGCAATTTAAAGAAAATCATTACATTTTGATATTTTATAACTTTCAATTTGTAAGAATCGCTACGCTAGGGGGCGCTACAACGTCATTACATTTTACAACAAGTGGTTTTACAAAAAACTAATCGAAAAACTTTTTTCACCATTAAAACGCAATTGGATCGCTGCCAAGAAACGCACGTTGAGCAAATCGTCAGCACCACCAACCGTCAACAGCCAACAATGTGCAGAACGATCGTGTTGTTGTTGGCAGGCAGGCAGTATTATCATCATATATCTTGGGGCAAAACTGAATATGAAGACATTTTAATATTATTTCATTTCTTGCAGAAGCGCCTCAATAACGAACACTTGGCCATAAATAATCGAATGAAATTGCTTGCCGAAGATGAGTTACGCCTCTTGCGTGGAGCGTTGTAGAAGTAGCAGCAGCAGCAGCAGACTTAGCAGTGAACTGGAGATGGAGATGAAGTGATCTTTAAATTCACGCTGAAATAACAAAAAATGTTTTGTATATCTGCAAAAATTTAAATTAAGAAATGACAATCGATGAAATAGTTTTATTCTGTTCCGCAAATAATTGTTCTGTGGCTTGCAAAGTAGGCGGGGGGCAGTGAAAAATCTATATATTCTTAAGATAACTCATAGCAGCTGCTTGGTGCGCACTTAACAGATTCCAGTAGAAATGTTTACAAATTCATTACTTTTTCCTTACTACCACATTGAACATCATTTATAAGGACAGTGAGCGCTGGTTCAGCACTCATTGTGCGCCTGCGCAACAACTCTTAAAAGTTAATAAAATACGCCCAATACTAACAAGCAGTCAATTGAACTTTTGCTCCCTGAGGTCTTTATCAAGCGTGCTTCGTGCTCAACCTGCGCAAGATTGAATTTCTGAAGCGGTTGGTTGCAGTTTTCGCGTTGCCAATCACCAGCTAATAATGCCCCGTTGCTTTCCCGCAACGATTCTATGAACTGCTTTAATACTATCATCACCGACAAGAACAACAGCAAAAACAACTTTGTTACCACTGCAGTTAAAACTGATTTGGTTGGTATCAACATGGAATGGCTCAATGGTTGCCCGACAGTAGCTCGATACAAGCAGCAGCTTTGCCAAAGAACAATCAATTAGTTGCAACCATTATGTTGGCCATTGTATTTATTTTTAACGACTCTATAGCGCTGCGTTAAGAGGTGTCTCTACCTTTCTTCCCCCCATCTACTCTGGTTATCCTTCTTTTCAAGGGCCATGCGATAATTAGAGGGCATGTTTTGAATGCAAGAATTATGGGGCATTTTTATAGTTTACGTGTAAATTGGCTTTAAAAATGTTAATTTATCAATTTAAAACATATACATGCCCATTATATAGCAGGAACGTTTTTTGTTACTTTCTGTTCGAATTTTGTAGTACCTTATTTAAATATTTATACCATGTTATTGAGGCGACATACTGTCAAATTTACTTTGCTTTCAATTATTTTGATATCAAATTTTACATTATTAATGTTCACGAATACCCTTTAAATCAAAACGAAAAAATACTTAAGAATTATAAATACAATGCTTTTGAAAATATAAGATAATGATAATGAATTATTTTACACATTTCGGAATGAAGTAAAAAGTTCTTTATGGGCCAAGCGAATTGCAGTCTTAAGTAATAAATATAAATTCCAAACACCTAACTTTTATACAAAACGTTGTGATCGTTAATTTTTTGGGCTTAAGCCCCTGTTTATTGTTACCTTTCTTATTATTTCTTAACTGCGGATTGATGATAATAATATTTTGGAATTTTTTCAAATCAACACATTTAAATTGTTACTGTTTTATTATGTTTTTAATCAAATGAATAAAGAATCTTTCGAATTGATAAAAAAATAAATCATTAATGATAACATTTGTCATAATTTGGTAATTTTTTTTTTTTAACATAATTTGGTTTTGTTAAAAAAGAACAAATGTTATTTATAAAATTTACCTCAAACTTGCTTATTAGCACTTTTTTGAAAGAAAATGCTTTTTTCTCAGGGCTATATTCGTAAACCGTTTAAAATTGTATTTCCTGTTTTCAGCAAATTTGTAGTGTTAGACTAGGAAAAAATTGTATAACAAACTGACTCGAACATAAAATAGGCAGTGGGGGATTGCCGACCGAAGTAAAAATTTAAAGCCATGAAAAACTTAAAACATTGATATACGGAGGTGGTCCCAAAAGTACCCAACCTGACGTATAGATAGCGGTTTTTGCTTTAAAAAATTACTATCGAAGAAAGTACCAACCTTATAAAGCTTAATTTTCAAGTCTTAAGACATTACACTACCATCTCAAGTGAACGCCATCACAAGTGAACAAGACTTGACAGCCATCGCAAGTGAACGCCCTCAGTGAATTTGAAAACATGGAAAAAATTGGTCATCGTTATCTGATACAATCCTTTCATTGGAAAGCTCTTAGTTCAACCAATATCAAAGCCGAGCTAGACTCTATTCTGAGGGAGTCTGTTCCTTCGTTTACAATAGTAAAATATTGGATGGTAGAGTTTAAACGAGGCCGTAAGAGCTGCCAAGACGAACATCGCAGTGGCTGACCAAATGAGATGACCACGCCAGAAATGGTAAAGAAAATCCACAAAATGGTATTAGATGATTAGTAATTTCAAAAAGTGCTGTACATCGCATATTGACTGAAAATGTGGACATTTTTATTTATTTATCGTATGTATATTAGACCGTTTCATTTTTCCAACTTTGTCGAAAAGCTACCGGGACACGCTGATTTCTGATTCTACTTTTAAAAACATGAATTTTTTTTATACAACACTTCAATATTAACAAACGGTAAATGGTCGCGCAAAACGCTTAAATGGTTTTTGACTAAAAATTCATTATTTCGAAAAAACATGAAATTTCTTCTTTAGTATTTTGCATATAACTAAGAAACTGATAAAACGATTTTTACCAATTTGCTTTTGCTTAAAATATAATAAAATTTACCATCTTTTTACTACTCTCCACAGTGAAATTTTTAAGAAAATTGTTACGAAAATACGATGACTTACTACTCCGTGTTAAAAGAGCATGAGGGAGAATTTTTTAATTGTATGAATTTTGTATTTTGAAGAGTTTCAAACAAACCATTTTGGTGTATAATTCGAAGATTCTTGGCACGGTATTTTTTTTTGTTTAAAAGCAACATGAACTTTTCTAAAAAATATTAATTTTATTTTTATTAAACGGACTGTGCAAATAAAACAGCAAGAGTTAATTATTCTTCAATATTTATTTTATCACCTTCAAAATAATCACCATTGGAGGCGATACACATATGCCAATATTTTTTCCATTCTTGAAAGCATTTTTGGTAGGCCGATTTCAGAATGGCCTTCAACTCCCTCTGCGAATTCTTTTTGATGACTTCAACCGTCCCAAAATGTTTTCTACGAAGGGGCAGTTTGAGTTTGGGGAATAGGAAAAAATCACACGGAGCCATATCTGGCGAATATGGTGATTGTTGAACGATATTGACATGGTGTTTGATCAAATAGTCGCGTACAATACGTGATGAGTGAGCTGGTACATTGATTGTGAGCGTTGACGGATTCACCTCACGGAAGAAGTTCCAAGTGCACGACACCTAAATAATCGAAGATAATAGTCAACTTCAACGTAATTTTTGCACGACTTTGTTGAGGTTTTTTGGATTTCGGCTCATCTGGATAGCGCCAGTCTGCAGATTGTTGAGCTGTTTCGACGTCATACTCGTTGACCCATGTCTCGTCAGCAGTAATGATGCGCTAATTGTCCGTATCGGCCATTAAAAGCATCTCCTGAGCTACCACTTTTTACCACTCAAATGCCTGCGTAAGTGATATATCAGACGCTCCATAGGTTTTCTGAAACTTTTGATTTTGCAATTTTGAATATAAGGTATATTAAATATAGAAAAATTCACAGTAGAGTTGTATTGATTTTTGAAAAAATACCTTTCCAAAATCTTTGAATCATACATCAAAATTGTTGGTTTGAAATTCCTCAAAATGCAAAATTCATAAAGTTTAAAAATTCTTCCTCATGCTCTTTTAACACTGGATAATAGGAGTTGAAGTCATCGAATTTTCGTAATAATTTTCTTAAAAATTTCACTTTGGAGAGTACTGAAACAAAATTTGCCTATCAAAATGCAATGCATCTTATAGCAAAAGATGGTAAATTTTATTATCTTTTAAGTAAAAGCAAATTGGTTAAAATCATTTTATCAGTTTCTTAGTTATATGCAAAATACTAAAGAAGAAATTTCATGTTTTTTCGAAATAATGAATTTATAGTCAAAAACCATTTAAGCGTTTTGCGCGACCATTTACCGTTTGTTAATATTGAAGTGTTGTATACCAAAATTCATTTTTTTAAAAGTAGAATCAGAAATCAGCGTGTCCCGGGAACGTTTTGAAAAACGTTGAAAAAATTAAATGGTCTCATGTATATAACAGGTTGTGCGAATACATAAACATATAACATTAATTGCACAATTGCAAGAACATTTACATTGAGAGAGAAAATGTAATCTATAAGTTAAATGAAATAAATAAAGGCTACATAGAATAGCTGAATATATGCCTGAAATAATCTTTAGATACATTGTATCTGAGATATTTGGTGTCAAAGTTTTATGTTGAGGTTGGTAAGCCATAGGAGCGCATCCGGTTGAGGTTGTGAACGTCAATAAGGTCGCCGTTAAACATGAAAAGGAGGCAGTTTGAAGTAATGTGGTTTATAGTTTGGTGAGGCTCCCCGCAATTGCATGAGCAATTGTATTGAGCTTTGCTGCGGTATTTCGACAGTGCTGTTTAAAAGTAAGAGTTCTGTCCGAAGTTACCCCGAGATATTGGGGGTTGTTGTTATGACGAAGTGTAGTACAATGGAATTCGACTTCCAGAGGTATGTTGGCTAGTTGGATGCTCAAGTGGAAGATAGTAGATTCCGTTTTCGACATGGGTGTTAGTTGCCATTTTTTGAAGTAGTCCCCTAATGTATTAAGATTTGAGGAGAGTGTGGATTCATTCTTATGGATGTGCTCGTGTTGAGTGACCAAGGCTAAGTCATCTGCGTACGCGAATTTTTTAGATGCAGTATCGGGAATATCGTGGATATATAAGTTGAAAAGAAGTGGAGCCAGGACTGATCCTTGCGGCAGCCCGTTATTAAGTTGCCTGGGCTTACTCACAATGTCGTTGAGAAATACCTGGAGGCCCTGTCGCTCAGCATGCTGTTGATGAGAGTCGCTATGGGTACGCAGCGTACTACCTTTAGCATTTTATAGACCATTCCCGTACGCCAGACTCTATAGTATGAGGCGATGAGATCCACGAAAACAGCACCTGGCTTAAGGGAGCAATTGGCCTGCAGTTTTCAGCCAAATGGGCTAGTTTCCCTGGTTTGAGGATCGCAACAATTTTTGATTTTTTTAACTCCTTGGGCAAGTTTCCGGATAAAACGAAGTCATTAAAGAGTGTACATAACCAGGTCTTCGTTCGTTTGCCACATTTTTTGATGAATTCGGGGTAGATGCCATCAGTCCCCGCGGCTTTCCAAGATTTGCAAGAGACGATGGATGCTTCTAGCTCAGATAAGGTGAATTCTCGAGAGTATTCTGAGGTTGTTGGAGATACCATTTTAAGCACTTTTAGAGATGTTTTAATGTATCGTGTGTGTAATTTATCCGACTTGGCTTTAGAGGTATCAACTATTCGGCTTGCCACGAGATCTGGGTTGATTTTTGATTGGCGGCTTCAGTAAAATTTTCCAAGATCCTTCTTGCTGGATCGGGTGAAGTCCAAACTTTCCGTTGTCTTTTCCCACTTTCCTTGCGCGTGTTGTCTAAGGATTGCAGAAGTTTCTCTGCAATTTCAGGATCACCATTCTCTTGAAATTCTGAGTATAGTCTGTCGCTAAGAGCCGACCAGTCCTGGATATATTATTTGCGGAAACCTAGTGGAATGAATTTGGACACAAGAAAGCTGTGCACAGGATGGGTGCCACGTTTGATTGTTTGGCGATGTTCATCACCATAGATGAAACATGGGTCCATAACTTCACACCTGAGACGAAGGAACAGTCAAAACAATGAACTGAAAGGGAAGACTCAGCTTCAAAAAATGCGGAGAAATATTAACTCTTAAAATTTAATTTTTATGTGCTACTTCGTTACACTGTGCAACGTTTTAATTAGAAGTTCAAGAGTTTTAAATTTGCTCTTTCATTCTTGTAAGCGAGCTTAAATAAATTGAGCTCTATATATTTAAAAAAAAAAAAAACATTAGTTTTTGTTACGAACTGTACTTTTGGTTGCCCACACCTGCTGCCGTCAAGCACGCAAAATCATAGCCACAACATAGCAATTGAAAGCGATGTTGACGTAATGCACGGTGCACAAATGTCCACTTATACCATCAACAACCGTCGAGATAGCCGACAATAAAAGCTTAAATATTTTCACATTCTCAAGATAACATAATGAAAATCATGAAAAACCAAATGAAAAAAAAATAAGCTTAATGCAGTGAAAGCTTTGCACATCTGAAATGCTCATTTTGATTTGTTTTTTTCTCTCACTTCTCAACACTCATAATGACGATGTTCAACGAATGCGCATGTTCTGTTTACACAACCTACACTGAAATGCATCAAGTCACCGCTTAGAGATGACAGCGAGCAGTGGACGCATTCAATTGTTTTAACATTTCTATTGCACTCATACGCCCCGTAGTACCCTTGGCAGCGTACTGAAAATATATTCATTCAGAAAAGCTCTGGCCAGAGTATCAAGAGCAAGAAAACCTGTTACAAGAAAAAACAACAACATTCAATAAAGTAAATATAGAAAGGAAAAGTTTCGTCACTCAGCAGCAGCAGCAGTAGTTGACACTTTAATAAGAATTCATTAGTTTTCTGTATTTTCCCAAATGAAGTGCTTTAATTCTTATTAAAAAAATAAAAATGAATATAACACTACATTAATTGGTGATATAAAAAAGAAAATAGCAAAATAAAAACACAGTCTAAACATTGCTTTGCAAGAGAGCGGCCATATTTTTCGACAGGCACAGAAAATTATTGATTTAACAAGAACAACAAAAGAAAAAAGGAACAAAAGAAAAACTTGCATTTTTGGCATACAACAAAAATATAAACGAATAATAACAACAACTACGGAATTTAATAACAATTAAATTAAATTCCCCGATTTTGGCAAAATATTTTGTTAAGTTACATCAAAGAAGTAATCACAAAAGCAGCAACAATGTTTCCAGCCCCACAGCGCATTGCAACCCTCTGGCGCTCATTTTTGGACATTATTATGGCTCCGGTGTCACCACGAAATCTACGCTTGTCTGCAATTTTAATTGCAATCTATCAATTGGTAAGCTCAAGTCATACCAACACCCAAAAACACACACACACACGTTCACTCACACCAACAAACATGCAAATTGATATGAATTTGGCTTAAGTAAAAATCGTTTTCTCAAAACTAAATTCTTGTGTAAAGACTCTTTTTGAAGTACCGCATTAATTTTAAGTTAAGTGCTACCTTGAGTTTAACAAACGTATGATCAGTGCTGTTACGACGCACTGTGGTTGAAAAGTGGACAAAAATACAATAAATTCATGAGTTCTCTTGATTTCTTTTGATTTAAAAATAGTCTTATGAACATGATTCCAAAATATTTTGCAGAAAAATTCACAAATTTTTTGTGCAGACGCCTTAAAAGTCGATTAATGTAAAAGCTTTTAAATATTATCTAAAAAATTGGTCATTACAGAGAAACGAAAAAAAATATTGCACTCTGGTTTCTTTTATCTACTAAAAGCATAATTGGAAAAAATTTCTGCAGACTCGAATATTAATTTTAATTTTCATTTTTGTACTAAATTTTTTATGCAAGTCGATATGAATAACAAAAGGTAAATTTAGTTTTTAGCAGATTATAACTATATCTATATCATTATAACTATATCAGCACTGCACTTCTATTTCATATATGGAATAGTTTTAATTGGTCTTTAAATTAAATATTTCAAGGAACAAAATTGTGCTCATTTGAGCTATTTTCACAATATATGGTAAAAACTGAATTAGCTTAGAGTATTTCTTCAGAAGCAAGACTTACCCCACTTCATTTTGTGTAACTATAAGCAAGACACGAGAGCAATTGATTTTTGTATGGAATAAAGTAGTGCTTCTCGTGTCTTGCTGATCGTTGGTGTGCTTATTCATGATGCAAAATGAAGGGGTTAGTACGTTAACAATTTTATTTAGTATACAAACACTTCTCGCGAAAGTGCGACTTGCGCTCGCTTCATCACATTTCCTAAAAGTATGCTTTTAAATAGAGTACAGTCTCGCTAATCCGGACACATCTAATTTCGGCGAGTGTCCGTATTACTGGAAGTGTCCGAAATTCACAAAGCTGAATAATTATTGAAAAAAGTATATGTAAAATGTATACTTTAGCTATATTCGTTCAATAACTTTTACTAAAACATTTTTTTAAAGAAATTATAAGAATAAAGTAATAATTAAAAAAATTAAAAAAATAAGTAATAAATAATAATGAATTTACATTGTTTCACAAAAATATTTTACCTAAATGTACATACACATGTATGTTAATTATGAAAGAATATAATACACATAGCGTCGTTACCATATGCACCACAATAATCCATTGATTAGGATTGAAAAAAAGAGTCAAATTGTAAACCAAAAATGCTTGAATTTTCTTCTGTCCGAACTAAAGTGGTACAGTACTAAAAACATCCGAAGTGTAGAGATGTCCGTATTACTGGGAAGTCCGGTATAGCAAGTGTCCGGATAAGCGAGACTATACTGTATTGAAATTTGCTGCAATTTATGGCATTTTAGTTTTTAGTATTATATCGGAGGTAGGCGTGATTGTGGGCAGATTTGAAAATACTTTTGCCTGTGATCTATAGAAGTCAATTCAAACTTATATATCAAATTTTATTGGTCTACGACAAGTCTTTCTATTTGTTGACACTTTTTTATGTTCTTCAACCACTGTGCAACGCTGCTAATTTTTTTACATCATGCAATTTAATTGTATTTCACATGATATCATAATATTTCCATAAATATCATTTGTGTTCAGTGGGTGGACAAAAGTTGTTGAACAAGTTTTGATTTCCAAATGTAATGGAATATTAATAGAGTTCTTTGGAATTCGTGTAACATGAATTACCTTAAAAAAATAATAATAAGAATTCATTTAAATTGAAATAGAAATGTGTGCTACAAGGGCTAATGTTTGTTCAATTTAAAAAAATGTATCTATGGAACATTTTAACCGATTTTAAAACAAAATAAAAATAGATAATTATTTAAATATCAACAGCTGCGGCGTATAATTATGCAATAATTATGAAAAATTTATTGCTAAAAAAATTAAATACATATACAAACATTTTTTTACTTTAACTCAATTTTATTTTCCATATTTTTTATTGTCAAAAAAGTTAATTACAGTCAGAGCCGTATTAAGACTAAATACTACCCCTGGCGAAAGAAAATTTTGCCTTTTTTTAATTTTATCATTTTTAATTTTGGGAAAAACTTACTTTAAGCACTTACTAAAGCACTTCTTGTTGAGTCTGACTTTAAACTGCTTCGTAACTTTTTAGAATATTTTTTAGCGAGTATAACTAAGATTCGTGTTCTTCAGATTCTTTAATTACTTAACAAAATTTTAATTTTTTTAATCCTACTATTGCTACCCAAACTAATCTACACCGAGAAAAGAAAACAATAGTAAAATCACCTAAGCCGTCTTCGGTAAAGAGAATTGTATAGAAATAAGAAACTTATGCTTATTCACCCAAGAAATATTCTCATATTGTTTTATACATTGCTTTGAAAGCACATACTTCGATACCCTGCCAATAAAAATTTTAGTTTGATTGACCCAAGCCAAGTATAGTTATAACATATTAACTAATATTGTAGGTAAACCACCAAAAACTTTGACACATTATCAAAATGGTTTGAACATAATTTATCATCAAAGCCATTTGCGTTATTAAACAAAGATTATTTATGATATTATATGCAGTTATTGTTTGAATAATTATAAGAGACAAACTTAGAATATTTGTTATTCTAAATAAAAAAGCTTCAAATTATAAGTGTCATCAAAGTAATGAGACATGTAAAAATCTCCAATTTTAATATATAAATAATACTTTAAGAAGTATGTTTATGTGTTGATTGAATTGATATTTATTTATGATTTTTACAAAAAAAATATTTTAATTACACACGGAGCCAAATTCTCAAGTTGATTTGACATATAACAAAAAAGATGAAAGCATTTAAATTCAAAAATGTTATCAGTTTGATGGCGAATTCGGCTTAAGGTTAAATTATTTATATAGGTAGGTCAGCATCGTTTTAATGTCAAGAGATTTGAATAGAATCCCAATTCGATGTTTTCAAATGTTTTAAAGACGGCAATGAACTCGGTTTAGCATATATTTGAGTTTAGTAGGTACTTAATGTTCCACAAGTATATTAGAGTGGGTCGGTCTCAAAAAAAAAAAGAATTAAAAAAAGTGCACCAATTATCTTAAAAATAACCTCTAGGCAACTAAAAAAAAATGTTATTGGATCCCCTGAATAACAGTCTTTAAGTCAGCAGTAATAAAATAAATAAGTCTTTTTTCCATAACTTATGTATTTTATGTCCGATTTTAGAAAATAATATACCGTCAAAAAAGGCTTAACTGTTACTACATTTTCTTCACAGAGCTTTTGAACTTCTGAAGATATATTCAATTGGTAAGCTATGTTTCCCCGATGTACCCTCTGAACTCAATTTTTTTGTCATAAAATTAAACCTCATAGATAATAGATAATAGATAATAAATAATAGATAATAGATAATAGATAATAGATAGTAGATAATAGATAATAGATAATAGATAATAGATAATAGATAATAGATAATAGATAATAGATAATAGATAATAGATAATAGATAATAGATAATAGATAATAGATAATAGATAATAGATAATAGATAATAGATAATAGATAATAGATAATAGATAATAGATAATAGATAATAGATAATAGATAATAGATAATAGATAATAGATAATAGATAATAGATAATAGATAATAGATAATAGATAATAGATAATAGATAATAGATAATAGATAATAGATAATAGATAATAGATAATAGATAATAGATAATAGATAATAGATAATAGATAATAGATAATAGATAATAGATAATAGATAATAGATAATAGATAATAGATAATAGATAATAGATAATAGATAATAGATAATAGATAATAGATAATAGATAATAGATAATAGATAATAGATAATAGATAATAGATAATAGATAATAGATAATAGATAATAGATAATAGATAATAGATAATAGATAATAGATAATAGATAATAGATAATAGATAATAGATAATAGATAATAGATAATAGATAATAGATAATAGATAATAGATAATAGATAATAGATAATAGATAATAGATAATAGATAATAGATAATAGATAATAGATAATAGATAATAGATAATAGATAATAGATAATAGATAATAGATAATAGATAATAGATAATAGATAATAGATAATAGATAATAGATAATAGATAATAGATAATAGATAATAGATAATAGATAATAGATAATAGATAATAGATAATAGATAATAGATAATAGATAATAGATAATAGATAATAGATAATAGATAATAGATAATAGATAATAGATAATAGATAATAGATAATAGATAATAGATAATAGATAATAGATAATAGATAATAGATAATAGATAATAGATAATAGATAATAGATAATAGATAATAGATAATAGATAATAGATAATAGATAATAGATAATAGATAATAGATAATAGATAATAGATAATAGATAATAGATAATAGATAATAGATAATAGATAATAGATAATAGATAATAGATAATAGATAATAGATAATAGATAATAGATAATAGATAATAGATAATAGATAATAGATAATAGATAATAGATAATAGATAATAGATAATAGATAATAGATAATAGATAATAGATAATAGATAATAGATAATAGATAATAGATAATAGATAATAGATAATAGATAATAGATAATAGATAATAGATAATAGATAATAGATAATAGATAATAGATAATAGATAATAGATAATAGATAATAGATAATAGATAATAGATAATAGATAATAGATAATAGATAATAGATAATAGATAATAGATAATAGATAATAGATAATAGATAATAGATAATAGATAATAGATAATAGATAATAGATAATAGATAATAGATAATAGATAATAGATAATAGATAATAGATAATAGATAATAGATAATAGATAATAGATAATAGATAATAGATAATAGATAATAGATAATAGATAATAGATAATAGATAATAGATAATAGATAATAGATAATAGATAATAGATAATAGATAATAGATAATAGATAATAGATAATAGATAATAGATAATAGATAATAGATAATAGATAATAGATAATAGATAATAGATAATAGATAATAGATAATAGATAATAGATAATAGATAATAGATAATAGATAATAGATAATAGATAATAGATAATAGATAATAGATAATAGATAATAGATAATAGATAATAGATAATAGATAATAGATAATAGATAATAGATAATAGATAATAGATAATAGATAATAGATAATAGATAATAGATAATAGATAATAGATAATAGATAATAGATAATAGATAATAGATAATAGATAATAGATAATAGATAATAGATAATAGATAATAGATAATAGATAATAGATAATAGATAATAGATAATAGATAATAGATAATAGATAATAGATAATAGATAATAGATAATAGATAATAGATAATAGATAATAGATAATAGATAATAGATAATAGATAATAGATAATAGATAATAGATAATAGATAATAGATAATAGATAATAGATAATAGATAATAGATAATAGATAATAGATAATAGATAATAGATAATAGATAATAGATAATAGATAATAGATAATAGATAATAGATAATAGATAATAGATAATAGATAATAGATAATAGATAATAGATAATAGATAATAGATAATAGATAATAGATAATAGATAATAGATAATAGATAATAGATAATAGATAATAGATAATAGATAATAGATAATAGATAATAGATAATAGATAATAGATAATAGATAATAGATAATAGATAATAGATAATAGATAATAGATAATAGATAATAGATAATAGATAATAGATAATAGATAATAGATAATAGATAATAGATAATAGATAATAGATAATAGATAATAGATAATAGATAATAGATAATAGATAATAGATAATAGATAATAGATAATAGATAATAGATAATAGATAATAGATAATAGATAATAGATAATAGATAATAGATAATAGATAATAGATAATAGATAATAGATAATAGATAATAGATAATAGATAATAGATAATAGATAATAGATAATAGATAATAGATAATAGATAATAGATAATAGATAATAGATAATAGATAATAGATAATAGATAATAGATAATAGATAATAGATAATAGATAATAGATAATAGATAATAGATAATAGATAATAGATAATAGATAATAGATAATAGATAATAGATAATAGATAATAGATAATAGATAATAGATAATAGATAATAGATAATAGATAATAGATAATAGATAATAGATAATAGATAATAGATAATAGATAATAGATAATAGATAATAGATAATAGATAATAGATAATAGATAATAGATAATAGATAATAGATAATAGATAATAGATAATAGATAATAGATAATAGATAATAGATAATAGATAATAGATAATAGATAATAGATAATAGATAATAGATAATAGATAATAGATAATAGATAATAGATAATAGATAATAGATAATAGATAATAGATAATAGATAATAGATAATAGATAATAGATAATAGATAATAGATAATAGATAATAGATAATAGATAATAGATAATAGATAATAGATAATAGATAATAGATAATAGATAATAGATAATAGATAATAGATAATAGATAATAGATAATAGATAATAGATAATAGATAATAGATAATAGATAATAGATAATAGATAATAGATAATAGATAATAGATAATAGATAATAGATAATAGATAATAGATAATAGATAATAGATAATAGATAATAGATAATAGATAATAGATAATAGATAATAGATAATAGATAATAGATAATAGATAATAGATAATAGATAATAGATAATAGATAATAGATAATAGATAATAGATAATAGATAATAGATAATAGATAATAGATAATAGATAATAGATAATAGATAATAGATAATAGATAATAGATAATAGATAATAGATAATAGATAATAGATAATAGATAATAGATAATAGATAATAGATAATAGATAATAGATAATAGATAATAGATAATAGATAATAGATAATAGATAATAGATAATAGATAATAGATAATAGATAATAGATAATAGATAATAGATAATAGATAATAGATAATAGATAATAGATAATAGATAATAGATAATAGATAATAGATAATAGATAATAGATAATAGATAATAGATAATAGATAATAGATAATAGATAATAGATAATAGATAATAGATAATAGATAATAGATAATAGATAATAGATAATAGATAATAGATAATAGATAATAGATAATAGATAATAGATAATAGATAATAGATAATAGATAATAGATAATAGATAATAGATAATAGATAATAGATAATAGATAATAGATAATAGATAATAGATAATAGATAATAGATAATAGATAATAGATAATAGATAATAGATAATAGATAATAGATAATAGATAATAGATAATAGATAATAGATAATAGATAATAGATAATAGATAATAGATAATAGATAATAGATAATAGATAATAGATAATAGATAATAGATAATAGATAATAGATAATAGATAATAGATAATAGATAATAGATAATAGATAATAGATAATAGATAATAGATAATAGATAATAGATAATAGATAATAGATAATAGATAATAGATAATAGATAATAGATAATAGATAATAGATAATAGATAATAGATAATAGATAATAGATAATAGATAATAGATAATAGATAATAGATAATAGATAATAGATAATAGATAATAGATAATAGATAATAGATAATAGATAATAGATAATAGATAATAGATAATAGATAATAGATATTAGATATTAGTTATAAGATATTAGATATTAGATAATAGATAACAATAACAGATATTAGAAAAAAGAAGATAGATTATAGATAAATTAAAATAAATATTTTTGGAAACAAGTAGCATATTTGAAACTTTTGATTTGAAGAAGAAATTCAATTCGAGAACTAATAAAAATATGTAGAACGTTTTATTCAGTGCACATGACCCTCATTTGAATTCGTTATCATTAAATATGTAAATATATATAAAACAATTCTTATATGTATGTTCGTTCAATATAAAAATACTTCGAAAATAACTTAAAAAAATATTGTTTATCTTGTGAATTTTGGTTTGGCTTTGTCCCCCCTTATTGAATCGGGGTCTGGCCCGTAGCACAGTGATTCGCCCCATAGACAAAAATTTAAAAATATTTTTATTGCGAATAGGGAAATATGGAAATCATTTTATAGGTATAACATCCACTAAAATAGATCATTAAAAATTTTTTGAAAATATCGAAGTTTGTGACTCGCCACAGTTTTCAAAACTTGAAAGTTTTTTATGAATTATATGGCTTTTCGCGTCATGACAAAGGGGTAAGAGAAAAAAACTGCCAAGCGAAACTTCTTTAGACGCATTAAGCACATTTAAGTAGGGGTAAAATTTATGAATTCGTGTCAGCACTGCTAACGTCAGCAATGTAATATCGTCAATACTACACGGTTAATGTCACCACTCCAGGCAAGCAGAAAATATAGCAACGTTATTATATTTCTTATATAGGGACGCCAGAAGTGTGACAATTTATGGGTTAGATGTGCTTAGAGGAAATGTTGTAGAACAAGAAAAAATTGGAACAACTCATATATTAAACACTGCCAGGGGTAACTTCGGAAGAGATATTGACTATAATCGATAGTTTATGTGTTTCTTGTATGGGTAGTGTCAAGCAATCAAGATGCGTTTGAAACTTCAGAATTCAATTAAAACAGAAAACATTTTTTAAAACTGTTCACGGTTTTTTATTTTACTCACGTATATCGCTTATATTATTTCCTCGAAATAACTCCAAAATTATAATAAACCCAACAACCTCAACATTTCTTTCTTACAATTTCAGCTGGTGGCTCATGTCTTGCTCTTCATTGTATTGCTGGGTGTTGCACACGCTGATCAAATGAAAACTATGTTGGCTCTGGATATCGAGGATCAAAAGCAATTTGGTTTCTACGATATGAATCCGTTTCCCAATCAACTGCGCTTGAGAACCGCTTCACAGCTTGTTACAGTGACCGAAGAGTTGCTCTACGTACTCACCGCTATCATATCGATTTATTTGTTGAGCACGATTTCGCTATTCGGTGGAGTTTTTAAGAATCGTTCCGAATTTATTCTACCCTGGTTGATAGTCGAATTTATGTTTATTGTTATGGCGATGGTCATTATGTTCTGGCTGCAAGATGAACACTTTGTCGATGTGATTGGTGGCAAGTTTTGCTATTGTAAGTTATAGGATTTAACTTAGGATCTTTAATGATAAAATATAAATATGTATATTATTTCTACCCCTACAGTTATGGTCTGTTGCACCATTTTGGTATTTGATGGATTAATGTGGTACATTATACACACATTCTATCAGAGTTTGCGGACAATGAGCAAGCTGACAGAAATTGCCACCGTGGCCATACCATGTCCACCACCAGGCGCTGTAAGTTTAAAAAAAAAAATTTTTTTAAATTTCATTAATTGCACTATAATCACTTGCAGATTCCTTACCATTTCCGTAAGGAGAACATGTATCTGGGCAGCAATGGTTATAAACACATCCTCACTGAATCTCCAGATGGTGTCTATTAATTTATTAGATGCCTAGGATATATATCTATCGCTCCCTCCTCACTCTCGGGCTTCTTCACCTAAACAAACTTAAGTCTCCACAAAAGCTATTATGAGCTTAAAGCTTATTCTTACTTAAGTATTTATATGTTAACTTATTTGTCTTCTTCTTCTTCCCTGCCGTAACAAGGTAATGCGTTGGTAATCAATATTTTTACATTAGGAATTGAATTTCAACCACAATAATTAGTCATGTAATGCAAAGCGTTCTTTGAAGATTGAATATTTATAATGAAAGTCGCCTTTATTTGGGTTAACTATTTTTGCCCGAAACTTTAGTAAATAGAATTTAAAATAAATGTTGTTTGTTGCACTTTAAGATAATCAAGAAAACCTACATATGTACATATGTATATTTTCAAATAAATGCTTTAAATGTTATTCCATGCTTTTGGCGCATACTGTGATAACAGATCCACTGCATTAAAAGTAAAAATCGAATAATTAATATTTTGCATCACACCCCACCAAAAGCTGTCAAATAAAAAATGAAAAGAAAAATATTTTTAACTAGCATTGAAAAGTTGAATATAGAAAAATTACTTGTTAATTGTGCTTTTTAACAAAAAAAATCTAGTATTCTTTGATATTATTCTAAGCCATAAATACAAAATTTAATACGTAATTGTCATTCACAGATATTAAAAAATGTCTAGATGTTTTTAATTTTAAATGTTATAAAATCGTATGCAAAATAAATATATTTTAAACGATAAAATAAAAATGATTTTTCTGATTATTGCTGAAGCTGATCATATGATGATACATACAACATTCAGGAATACTTTCTTATGCAACGAGTGCATGGTAGCACGCCAGAGGCGCACCCAGAAAAAGTTTTGGGGGATGTTTTATGTTTTTGTTCAAAGAGTTATTAAAGTATTTTTATTCATATAATAATCCTTAGAGTAATCCTGTCCTCAAAATATTGACATCTACATTCCTGTGAACGTTTAGCAGAGCTAGATCATTGAGCTTTTTTCCTCCAGTTTTACTTCTTAGGTATGTTTAGTCTTTATAGCGACGAAAAGTTGGCCCGAAGCAACAAACACTGGCACAGTTGCACAGTGTTACGTCTAGAACAAGCTAGCTGGACAAAATAGAATTTCTCGTTTGATGAAAATAACGGAATATTTTAACAAGAAATATTCCCAGTAAAAAAATAAACGATCGCTCCCATGAGGAGCAACAAGGGAGCGCTCTATTGCTGTTTTATAGAAGCAAAAAGTAAGCACTTTGTACTTGTGCTCCCTCACTGTTTTGTTGGAACAATATGCGAGCAATGTATGCAAAAATAGAGAAACAAAGTGAGTCATGTGCATATGCACATAAAATATTAAAGTTCTATTTCGTCTTTTTTTAAAATAAAGCTTTTATTTTATATCTTTTAAAATTATTAAACGTTTCTTTTAAGTTACTAATATTTATTTTGAGGTAAAATACACAATACATATGAATACGTAAAAATACATGAAAAACTCCTTTTTTATTTCTCTGGGATGTTGTTAGGAGTGCTCCATTACAGATTCCAATGGATCATATCTTAATCGCTACTTATTATATTGCATGTCCTTACGCTTCCTAGGACATGCAATGTTAAAAGAGATCACAAAATGCACTTAGCTTTGATCAATGCGGAGCAATCCACTGCTTGCTAGGGAGCACTCCCAGATCGCTCATTGGATGATCCATTTTTTTTCTGGGTTCTCAAAGTCGGGAAACTACCAAGTGTTTTTGTTTTATGTAAGCAAGTTAACAGTTGTAGGCAGTGGAAGTGAGAGAAGTGTTTTTGATGAAATTATAATTGATGCTGCTCAGTTCAAATTAACTACTGGTGAAAGTAGGCGACTTTTTTATTTGTGCATAATTAAAAAAAAAAAAAAAATTATTTTAAAGGATTTCGAAGGCGTGATGAAATTAACAAAAAAGTAGAAAAATAATTTTATAGTTTTTGAATAACAGTTTTAGAAACTTGACTCTTAATAAATTTTAATATTCTATCTATATTTCTATTAACCTTTTTTTACCCGGTTGACATGATTTCACCTACATGTCTAAGGAAAAGCTTTAGTGAACTAATGATTACAATTATAGGGAGAGGAGGTTATGAGGACGGAAATAGGAGCTTGTAAGGATTTTCTTTTTAAGGAGAATTTAGATATGGGTGGTGAGTAGCTAACGCTGATACTATTAAATCTTTGCACCACCTATTGATTGGCTCATTATTGGCATATATGTATAGCATGGTGCTGATACTCGTATAACATTCATGTGTGCCTAGTTGTCTTGAAGATTCGTTGAATTTTATCTTATTTGATATATAATCACTGTCAATAGCACCGTTGGGAACGTCAAATGTAAAACATGAGGTGAGTAATTTTCTACTGGTTGATAGAGGCATCAAATAAAGCAAGCTAAGCCTATACTCATAGGATAATAGGGTATTGTATTCGCAGGGGTTGTAGATGTTCCTTAGAGCAAAAAGCAGGAACTGCTTTTGATTAGATTCCAGTCTCTCACCGTGTATATCGAAAGCAGGATATTCTAGAAGTGGGCGTACTAAAGAACAATATAACGTTTTGGTAACCCATACATTTTTACACTCTTTTGCGCTCCGTTTAATGAAACCGATTTGTTTACTGGCTCTTGTTAGGATTTTATCATAATCAAGATTAAATCGCAATTAATTGTCTAAAACGACGCTAAGATCGACAGTATGATTAACATTTTTAAGTTCTTTACCATTGAGTAAGTAAATGCTATTCGTGATGAGATTTTTTCGAGAGAAAGTTATTGAGTAGCATTCGTTCACGTTTAGAAATAGTTTATTCTGATTGCACCACTGCTTTAAAGCAAGTAGTTTCGATTGTAAAAACGTTACATTAATTCTGAACCTGAATTAATTACTTGGTACAATTTTAATTCATCTGCATATAATAGGTGATAATAGATGACCCAAGATAACTTCTTTGTGTCACTCCGGATATGACAGAAATCTCTTTGAATAGGATACCTTGAAATTTAACTTATTGAGATCTACCTGGATGATAAGACTTAAGCCAATTTAGGAGAGAGCCAGAAATACCAACATTTTCTAGCTTGAAAGCTATGATATTATGATCAACCCGATCAAAGGCTTTACTTAAGTCAGTGTATATTGCATTAACTCAAGTCAGTGTATATTGCATTAACTCGATGTCCTTTTTCCATTTTGCCTAAGACATCAGAAACCATAACCATTAGATTTGTGGTAGTTGATCTACCTTTACGGAAACCATGTTGCTGTTCATTGAGTAATGGTTTATTCTACCTGTCAGTGTTTCGCATATTATTTTTTGAACAGTTTTGTGATAGCAGATAAAATGGCAATACCCCAATAGCTTTCGATCGACCTTTTATCACAGTTTTTGAATATTGGTGTGAGGTGAGATGTTTTCCAATAAGAAGGAAAAACACCCAGATTAAGTGATGTATACGTATTGAAGATTATATGTAGGAGCAAGAGCAGCGAGTCTTCACATTGGATAAGCAAATTTGGGGGTATTAGGTCAGCGCCAGGTCCCTTATTTGGGTCTAGCTCGATTATAGCTGCATATATTTCACGTGCTAGTTCGATGTGATTGATATGAGGTATTAAATTAGTGATAGGAGGGAGGTTGTAATATGTGTTTGTAGATACACAGAATACTTCCTTGAAATGTAACGTCTGCATAAAGATTGCAAATCTCTTGAGTGTTAGAGGATGTAACATTGTCCTTGAACATGGATGAAGGGTACCCGTTTGATTTGCGTTTGGCATTTACGTAATCGAAGAATATCTTCGGATCTACAGTACTTTTTCTCCAATGAGGTTAATATAAAGATTATAGGCTTCTTCGGAATTTAAAGCAAATTCTTGGGATAAATCTTCATACTTCGTTTTCAATTCATCGGTTATATTAATGGTGGATTTATTGACTTTATATACTTTGTTTCTCTAATTTCTTAGATGTCTGAGATTTTTATCTAGCCATGGTTCCGAAAGCTTATTCTTTTTTTAATTTTTGGGACATACTTATCAACACTTGTGAGGATGCGCTGATAAAAGAGCAAGACTGCACCATCAATGTCGAGTGCAGATAATTCGTTCCAATCAATAGAATCAAGACAGATATTTATGCTATCGGCCGATAGCCTATGTTGCTAGTTGCCTATAATTAGTAATATAATTATTTATAATTATGTTTCTTTAAATAAATAAATAAATAAATAAATAAATTTAAGCTATCATAGTTACCATTTAGAAAGTTGTATACTATTGAGTTACTATATGAGGGTACGAATGTTACATTGGTGGAAAAAAGCTCTGTAGATAAGGCTGAGTGGTAAGAGCTGTTAGAAAATAAGTGCTCAGCTGCGGGGTTGTAACAACAGTTATTTCATCGTAGGCATTGGTAAAGACTAGGTCCATGAGCCATTTACCATTATGGTTTGGAAACCTGTTAACTTGCTGCAGGTCGTTAACAAAAAAAGTACTGAGTTAAGTATAATCGATCGGGTTGGAGAGGTCTATAGGAAGAAGGTAGCTGTCATTCTCATCAGTGATAAAGGAAATATTTGGACGGTTGAAGTCACCGTAGATAATGATTGTATCTTCCTCTTTCAATGTCGTGGTTAGTGATGAAATATTTTCACATAGATCCCTATGTGTAGTTTCCGCGGAGTTAGGGGGAATGTAAATAGCACCACTATACATATATTGATGATCAAGATAATTAATTTGAACTATTTGTTGGTTGCAAAATTCGTGAGATGTGGTGTCCACTAATTGACTAGGTAGAGAATTATGTATAGCTATATGTATAGAACGACACCACCACGGGATTGACCGGTGTAGGCATAATCGCGATCGTTCCGGTAAAGAGTCCAATCGTTGTCGAGGATTTCTTCGTTCTTGAAGGAGTCGTTTAGTCACGTTTCTGCGAATACCAAAACGTTATAGTGGCATGAATTTGCGTCAACGAAAAGCTTTTTTGCATGAAAAATAAATTGTGGCAATTTTACATTTATATTTTGTTTTTAGCAATTCTTAAAAAAAAGTTAATTTTTAAGAATTACACTTAGAGCTTTATGCCAAGTAATTTCATTAGGCAACAGGTTGCCACAACAACAATGTTCTTTACAGAACAACCAACAACAGACTAGACAGCTGTTTCGTTGGTCGCTACACCAACTCATCAGTAATAAACACATCAATAAACACATTTAGCGGAAAAAAGGGCTTAGCGATCATGGAAATATATATATAGGTAATATATACATATACAGGGGGCACGGATCGTTTGGATAAAATTAAATGAAAATTTCCATTACCTGCAAGTTTTTTTCGCATTTCATTTTCTAAAAGCAATAGGATATGTTTCCAAGTGTAATTAAACTCCAAAAGTTAGCATTTTTTTGTAATCGCAAAAAAAAAAATTTCCCTTATTTCTATATTTTACGATTTTTGATTTTCTTGCTTTTCATTAATAATTCATTCGTAATGCCTCAAAATAAATTAATTTAAGATCTGGCATAGCTCATATTCTGTATTCTTTCAGAATCCAAATCCCTAGTCTCCAATGATTTTTGATTTGATCTTAACTCTGTAAATTTAAAAAAAAACCGTATTAAACTTTAAAAAAAAAATAGATTTTCTTAGGAAAATTGGCTGTTCTAGGATGGTCAATACATGCAAAAAAATATGAAAATTGGCTAAAATCAGGATCTGAAAAAAAAAAATGCAAGAGAATTCAATAATTGTGTAAACATACAACTATTACCGGTGGGTGATGAAAAGATTTTCCATTACATACCACCGCCTGAATTACACTTCCTATTGGGTGCTGTGAATACACTTTTTGATAAAATGTTAGCAGAAAATGCATCATTTGAATGGGCCTCTAAGTGTAATATCAAAAGAAAGTGTACTCATAGAAATCGCTATTCATTTGTGGGTAATGACTACAATTACCCAGGTCGTCCTATTAGATTCAAAGAGGATGCATTTAGAAATATTCGTTGTTAGTTGTGAATACATGTTTACCAAAAATTTAGATCCTAAATACAAAGACTATACACAAAATTTTAAAAAAGTTTTATGGACTTAGAAATACCTATTACACCAAAGATGCACATTATTTTTGAACATGTACCCGAATTTTGTGCTTTCAATGAACAAAGTATTTTTTCATATCATCATTATTATTATTATTATAGTTATTATTCTTAACCGAATTATTTTTTACGATATTTATTTGAATTATTATTTTATATACAAGTACTATTTGAATTATTTCAATAGGTCTTGGATATTATTCGGAAGAGGCTATGGAAGCAGTACCCTATGATTTTAAAGCCACCTGGGCAAAATATATGGTGTCAAAAAGTTATGAAGGTTATAATCTGAAGTTGATGTGTAATTATTTATAAAATAATTAAAAATTTTTATATTATCCACATTTACTATAAAAATTATTGCATTTCCAATTAATTTTTTCATTGCATTTTTATGTATTATAAAAGGCATTTTATATTGTGAGGAATAACTTTTCTTACTATCGGCATATGCATGTAAAATAACTTTTTTTTTGTATTTTTTCCGAAGAATCCAAATGTTTGGTCCTTGCACATTTACTGTCTCGCCCAGGGCTTGGACGATAGAAAGAAAATGTGGTTGATTGTGATTTCCTAAGAAAATTTCTTTTTTTTTTAAAGTTTCATACGGTTTTTTTCAAATTTACAGAATTAAGATCAGATCAAAAATCATCGGAAACTAAAGATTTGGATTCTACGGGAAAAAATACACAAGATAAGCTATTCCAGATCTTAAATAAATTTATTTTAAGGCATTATGAATGTATTCTCAAAGAAAAGCAAGACAAATCGAAAATCGTAAAACACATATAGAAAATGAGGGAACAATTTTCTTTGGGCTAAAAAAAAGCGCTAAGTTTTGGATTTTAATTTAACTTGAAAACAAATCCCCTCGTTGGAGCTGTTCATAAATTACGTCACATGTTTTGGCCAATTTTTGATCCCCTTTCCCTCACACTTCGCCACAAAGTCTGTACCCACCCCCCTTCTCCCTCCGATGTCACGTCACACTTTTACTTTTTTACATTTTTTGAGTTTTTTTATAATTTAGCAGTTTGTTATGAAAAAAACATAAAACACTTTATATTATTATGGAAATAACATGGAAATTTCACTTTGATCTATTGTGTCTGACCAACAATTTTATGAAAAGTTTGACCATGTGAATAGAGCTAAACAAAGCTTTTCTGACGCTAACAAGCACACCAACGTTATAACTTGGATATGCGACAATTGTGTAAATTGCTATGTTTGTTTTAGTTTTCTTATTACTCGTTGATGTTCACTTTGAAGTTATGACAGCTTTTTTCGATGACTGCTTGAGAGTAAGAATTCACACTTCAGTTCAGCAAAAAAACTGTTTTTTGTTAAAGGTGTTTCAAATGCCTTTTATACCTTTGCTCGATTTAAACATAGTTTTAGCTGTCTTTTGCGGTTTGTGGTCCGTTAGTTCTATTAGGTGCGTTGTTTTATTGTTAAAAAATGAAATCAATACATACAATAAAATTAAATTTTAATAAAATTTAAAACGCACCACCTACCCCCTCCCTCCCCCTCCCTTTCCCCATGTCACACTTCGTCACAAATGTTCAACTTCCCTCCCCCTAAAAGTGTGATGTAATTTATGAACTGCCCCTTATTAGAAAATTAAATTCGAAAAAAACTTGGAAGTAATGGACATTTTCATTTAATTTTATACAAACGAACCATGGAGGAAAAAATTATTTTTTCATGTTACTGATAAATAAATAAAAAATGTGTCAGCCGTAAGTTTGTAATAAAAAATTAATTAAGCTTTAATAAATACTAATAAATTCTATGCCTTTTAATTATAAGAAAAAATGTTTTGAATTTCTTAATTTAATACAAAAGTATTTATTTCTCTAATACTCAGGGGGGAAACTGACCCCTTGTAAATAATCTGCTAGTTGCCCAAATAGCGGATTTTTATGAAAATCGTATGTTTTTCTACTGGAGCCCATCTTACGGAACATATTTTTACAAAAAACAGCATAGATATCGATTATCGCCAATTATATCGCGGTTACCATATGGCAACGCCAGGTCTCACTGGAATTTTCAAAATACATAAAAAGTTAAATTTTTGTCTTGAAAACTAACACTGCAAGAGGTAATCGACTATTTGGAAGAGTTCAGTATCGACAGTGACGTACCCAAAGCTGTACATATAGAACCACCTGAAATCGAAAATGGGCTGATTAGTGTTGAAAACTCGGACGTCGAAGTCCCATTTGATGAAATTATTTTGACTGACATAGTAGCCAATTCTTCAGTAAATATTGAAATAAATCTGTTGGATGTTTGTAAATCTGTTGTTGGACGAGCCATTGACTTCAACTATATACCAGAAAAAAGCAGTTTACGTAAAGTTGTCAATGAAAATTACCACAAAACAATAAAACAAAAAAAAATTCTTTGGATTGAAGATAATTCTCCAGAAATGATTCCAATATTTCCACCACCAAATTATCAAGACTGCAAAGTATCACCGCACACAATATTTTGATTCAAAACATTTTCGGTTAGTCCAGAAAAATTTGCAATTTTCCTTGGTAAATCAAAGTCTAATACTCGTATTACTATACAAGAGCGCGAAGTATTTATAGGTATCCTACTTGTTAATGGTTGCATTAACCATTTAACTATGACAGCCGTCTAAGAACGGCTTGGAGTACTGATGATAACATATTTAACATCGACTTCAGCAAATATTGCAGTTTCTCCTATAACAGACCGTTTAAAGGCAAATATGATAAAACATTTTCATCCTTCATTTTCATTTGTCTTATGGCGAGAGCAAGCAATTCATCAAGGGTAAACCGATGCGCTTTGTCTATAAAATAATGTTGTTGTGTACTCCAACAGGTTATTTAATAAACTTTGAAATTAAAAAAAAAAAAAACTTAAACGAAGTGGCCACTTCAGCCCTTCAAAGGACTTTGACCGAGCTTCTTATGATCAAGTGTGTTGTGCGTGTTGTGAAATGTTTTGCACACAAATGATCGAGAACTGGACCTACAAATTTTATGCCGACTCCGAACGGCTTATGTTCTCAAGAAGCTTGTCATGGCAGTTTTAACTCTCTGAGGCTTGCCATTGTCTGCAAAAAGGTGACGGCCGAACAGAAAAATTAATTCAATTGAAAAAAATGTCTGTGTCAGGAGGGAGTTGTACCAGGGCTATCTGGAGAATGGGCCACGAACTCCACCCCCTGCTCCACGGTAAAATTCCGATTCAAATCCGAAGTACGATGAGAAATTTGGGATTTCCTGCCGGAAATGCAGGTACTGCCATTATCATTCTAGTTCGACAACTTATTCACAAATTATCCATTATTGGCGTATTTGAAATCTTGAGGATATAATGGTACTGGTACAATCAGAGAGAACAGAGTTCCGAAAAATTGTGCATTACCTTCCATAGCCAATTTAAAAAAAATGAAATGTGGTTACGCTGTTTCGGTAGTGTGCGCTGCATCAACTACATTTGGCAGAAATCTAGTGTCTAATGTCCAACGCAACTCCAAAACACAAATGCAAAAATGTATCACCTTCGTCCAAATGTTGTTGGAAAATATAATCTATAATATATGGCAGGCGTTGACAGAATGGACCAAAACGTAAGCCAATATCAAATTGGAAATATAGGGCAAAAAATAGCGGAGTTCCATATTTACTTGGTTGGTTGTTGTGTCGGTCCAAAATGCATGGCAACTACACAGATCTGTAGACCAGACTATGTCACAATCAGAATTTCGACGCGAGATTACGAAATTTGACTGCAAATATTACGGAATAGCCCCTTTTACACCTGGTCCGTTACGAACACGCAGAATGAAAGCATCTGTACTGGAATCAATTCGTCACGATGGAGTTAACGATTGGCCAATGACCATCGAGAAGAAAAGACGATATGCTGAAGACATCTGCTCTAGTATTAAGCGTACTGCAAGTAAAAAAACAGGGACCGTAACTGTTATAATTTTTTTCAAAAAAACTGTTAAAATTTCCAAAAAACTAATAGAGCACATTTTTTAATTGAAAAAACAAAAATCAAAGTAAAAAAATACTTACTAAAAAAAAATTACTCATAAAATGGAAGTATATAGAAATTTAATAATTTTCTCTATATCATTATATACACCTCCCACGCTCTTTTTAGAATAAAATTGCTCATTTTTAAAATTTTAAAAGAAAATCAAATGTTTTTGCATTGATTTTCTTTTTTTTTTACTCATGTCATGGACAACTTTACCCTATTTTGTGAAACATATAGCTACATATTTTTTTAACTGCATTGGAAATTTTGCTTATGTATTGAATCTTTGTGCAATGACGATGTGCTTCTAATATTTAGCCAATGATAAACCTTCTCTTTACTTTTTGATGCTATACTCGTAATACCACAAATTGGAAAAAAAATCTCTAGAGATATTGTTACCAACTAACTTTTCTGTATTTCAGTTGCTTAATAAAAGCATTAAAATATAAGAACAATAAAAAAATATTTGTTTCTTTTAAAATTTTAGAAATAAGCCTGGTTATTCTAAAAATGAGCAAGGGAAATTTAATAATTAACAGAAAAGACGTTTTGCTAATACGGATATGGTATGAAAATATATTTTTAGTAATAACTTTTGATTGGAAAGGAATATTGAGATATTTTTTTTTTAAATAAATTCCCAGAAAACCATACATAGTTGGCGACTTTGTCGAAATTTCGACTAATTTCTAACTATTTCGAGCTGTCTTAAAGAAATCGTTACAATTTCATTACACAAATATCAAAACAGTTTAAATTTTTATACGAATTTATGTAGAATTTCGTTAAGCGACTGTTTGTATGACATATTGAAATGCGAACAGAGTGAAATTTCATTTTTTTCGGACTGTCTGAACGAAATCGTTACTTTTTCGTAATATTTTCGTAAAAATTCGTTACGGCATTTCGTTACAAGGTCGTGTCAACCCGTTCATATAATATTCTTTACGATTTCTCAACAAAATCGGATTCCGAAATCGGTAAGATTGTGAAATTTTTGTTACGATTTCGTTAAGAATATTTTGAAATCTTTCCGACTTCGAAATCCGATTTCGTTGCGAAATCGTAATGAAAATTGTATAAAGGAATTGACACGACTTCGTAACGAAATGTCGTAACGATTTCGTAACGAGTCTTATCGAAAATGTTACGAAAAAGTTACGATTTCGTTCAGAAATATCGAAAGAAACGAAATTTCACTCTGTTCGCATTTCAATTTGTCGTACAAACAGTCGCATAACGAAATTCTATATAAATTCGTATAAAAATTGAAACTGTTCCGATATTAACGTAACAAAATTGTACTGGTTTCTTGAGACAGCTTAAAATAGTTATGAATTAGTCGGAATTTCGACAAAGTCGTCAACTGTGGTTTACTGGGTTATTTTTGAAGCTAGACTATTTTGTAAAAAATACAAAAAGAACATTTTCAAAAAAAATAAATTTCGACCTAACATCAAATAGGATACCCGTAAGTTTAGTGACAGAAATAGTTGATTAATTTTTGTGTAAAACTGAAACAATTTTTGCTAGTAAATTTGAAGCCATTTGAAAGGCAGTTCAAAATGCTATTTTTTATTTAAACTATTTGTACAACAAAAACCACTTTTATGTTACTTTTTGAGAAAACATTCAATTTTTTTGGATCTTTTTTGAAATAAATATTAAAAATATAAATACACAGTAAATTAGGGCTGCCAGACATGTTCATTGCAAGACCGGGACTTGCAAGACTTTGGTGAAACAACTGTCGACAAAAAAAACTTTAAAATATAGTTACAAAAATTATATTTTCACATATTTTTTTTTTATGTACATTTAATTCTCAACATAAAAGACTAGATTTAATTCTTCAATAATTTTCTTTAAAATTCTTCAGTCATATTTTTCATTACTTAGAACTTGTTTACAAATTTCCGGCTTGCAAATAAACTGTGCAAATCAAATCAAAATTGACTTTGCATTAAATTATGCTTTCTTCCGCTCTAATGTTGAGCGAATTTCTTTCCTTAGTCCACTGAGATAATGACTTATGTTTATGATTTTGACTTTCAGTAAAGTTCTTTAAGGCGGTCTTCTCATTCAAAACCCGTTTTTTGGACCCTTTTTAAAAAAATTCTTATTTGAAAACGCAAAGAATAATTGAAAACTTTTTTATTTATTGTATTACAAAAGGTTCAAAGTAAATAAAAAAATTTTTTTGCCTCGATACGTGGGCTGTTCAAAAAGTAATGAGACTTCAAAGTTGGTGGTGAAAAAAAAGGTGTCGTCACGGCGGCCACGATTCCGGGTCTCCGGAGAGTCTGAAATGAAAAAAAAAACGGGGTTATAATCAGTATAGATGTAATTCTCGGGTGAACCTCAAGCTTAATTTTGTGATTTTTTTTGACAAAATGGCGGCCATTCAAAAAAAAAATTTAAATTTCGGTTTTTTTTTTTGTAGCTTAGTGTAAAAAAAATAGTAAAAAATTTTTTAAAATTATGGTCGAGGTTCACCCGAGAATGGTGACAATTCTGCGTCGATTCCACTTTGTTTCATGAAAATCGGTTCAGTTGAACTGGAGATATCATGGCCGCCAGTTCGAAAAACGTGGGTTCGAGATAAACGCGTTTAAAGTTTGAAGTAATTTTTTTGGGAAAAAAAAAAAAAAATCAAAAATGTTAAAATGCAGTTTTAAAGAGCTGACAATTTTTACTTACAAATATTAGTCGGCGATGCCAGCTCCATACAGGCCACCTTCCTCTTTTTCGTAGAAACTGCTTTCTGCTGCCCTCTCTGCTCTGCGAGCCGTTCTGCCAGCTTTTGATGATGCCGCAGCTCGAGTCTCTGATCGGTTCAATCTGTCTTCATTGCGAGATAGTGCGTATTCGTATGCGTTTTTGCCAATCGCAATACCCATCAAACCCATAATTTTAAGTATGGGTATAAAACCGTCGTTGAAGAGGCACGTTGCAATGAAATTGGCCACTTCGATGGTGCGTGCGTCTGAGTTGATGTGTTTGGGCGAAAGTGACCAAAGAACAGAATTGTAGGACTCATTGGAATTCTGAGTTTCAGATCCAAGGCATCTTTCAAGCAAATTATCTGCCGACAGCGCTTCGTAAGCTGGTTTTATTACCTCCATCACCTTCTTGTCGAGAGGTGCATACGTGTGGTGAAAGCTATCTAACGTACCTTCAGCAGCTGCTTTCTGCCATGCGCACCAGCTTGACGCACCGGTGGGGCAATTTTGGTGTTGCGGTTTATCATCGGTGGAGCACTTATGGTAAAAAGTGGCCCAAATTTCCTTTTTCATATCCTCCACGGAGTCAGGATGACGGCGGATCGCAAGGCCATAATATGTGGTCAACTCGGATATTAATTTGTCGGTGAGCTTGCCCGCACCTTTGCCTCCAATGCCCTTATTTTCTTTTTTTATTTTTCGAAGTCGCGTGCCCATTCGCTTCTGCACATACCCAATGCATTCTTTCTTTTCCACTATAGGGTCACCGTCATAGGGGTCGACATCTAATACACCTTTGAAGGTCTGCGAATCACCATCGCCGATATACTTTACATATTTTATGCCGTGTGTTTCAAACGACCTGGAGAACATCTCTATTACAGCGTCCACCTCCATTTTCCCAGAACTTCCTTCAAGGTTTATGGTGCATTCTTCGTCATGAGTATCAAGCCAAATTTGGTAAGCCTCTGACTCTTCTTCCTTCTTGGCATCCCAATATTTGCAGCTGTTACACAGACGAGATTTTACGACAGTGTCAACAATTTTTTTGGTATGCTTGGCAATCAAAGTTGTGACACCATAAAGGGAAGCAAAGCCACGCTTCTTCCAAGTCCCATCCCCCGACACAGTAAATAAAGTGGGATCGCACTCTGGATTCGCTTCGATCATAGCCTCTTTTTCTTCTCCAATAGCTTTTGAAATGACATGTTCGTACATGGCTTTTCCAGCAACGTACAAATTTTGTAGTATAGTATAGTACAGATTGTTGGACAAACTTTGTCCGAGGTCCATGAGGCCACAAAACATGGTTATACCTTTTGGCCCAATCCCTAAAAGCCGCATGGCAACAACCAAGCGTCGATTAATTTCATATGATTTTCCGATCATAGGTGACGAAGGAATATATGTTGTGCGTGGGCAGGCGCAGTTCAAAGCGATTTTAAATCCAACTCCATTTGGTGAGGCTTCTGAGAACTCAATTTTTTGCTTGCATGAGGCACAAATTACCAACGCTGACAACGTGGTAAACACAGAACAGAACTCGAGAATGCAATACTTCAAATTGTTTTTGATTGATATACGTACTTCGTCGTCTTCGTTATTCTTGAATTTCTTGGCCGATGTACTGGTATATTTAGAATCCTCTGGTCTAAGATGCTGATTTCCACTAAACCCGCGTTTTTTAGCACGATTCTGACGCTCACTTGGGCGTTTTTTTTTTTTTTTATTACTTTTCCGATCCATTTTACAAAAATCACAATAAATTTATGAAAAATTTACTTTTCCGTTCACTGAAGCGCACGCGTCTGTTGCTCAACTCGATACAAACTGAACTAAATGATGCTTTCAGTTGAACACCTGGACTCAAAAAATGCTTCAACCCCTAAAATAACCAGAAATGTGTATTCGTATGTTTGTATGAATATGTGTGCAAACACGTTTTTACCTAACAATAAACATTTTCAACGGAATTCGGTGGTTACTTTATGCCGCTTCGTTCGAAAATGAGTCGAAAAAAAATAGCTCATTTTGACGAAGACCTTGCTTCACAAAAAAGGCTGTATCTTCTAAAGTATTTCGAATTTCTAAAAATCCTTTTAGGGGCATATTCACAACTACCCAAGCTATAAATAAATGCAAAAAAAAGTCAAAAAAAAAAAAGTTGCTCAATGAGAAGACCCCCTTAAATATGCAACCTCCTCAAAACATTCATCAGATATTGTTATATTTTTTCACTTAAATTCATTATAGTTTTTTGAACTTCGTTCCACTTTGGTGTATTACTTAAATGAAACTTAAACCAACTTTAGTGTAATTTATTAGTTTTTACACTTCCATAATTTTATTGTGTATTTTTAAATTATTTTAATTTGTTCTTCAATAATGAAAGATTGGCAGTGAATAAATGGCACATAAACTTCAGCTAAAGGAATGTGCTGTTCGTCAGCAAAAAAAAATTGCACGTGGCTTCCACATTTGCAAGATTCTTTCTATAGCGGGTACTAATCAGAGCCACCGGCTTCTTCTATAAGAAAGAATTCATTTGTAAGTTGTGTCCGCATTGTCGCAAAATTCTTTAAGCCGCTCCGTTCTTACAGTAAATATAGAAAAAATATTAATATATTTTATTCACCACAGATTCCACATCGATTGACATCACATCCACAGCAGTCGAAACTGTGTTGTGAAGTATATGACCAAATTATTCCCTTTTTTTTCCTTCCACCAAAGTTAGTATTGGTATTATCAGCACCAAAAACTACAAGATTTTTTAAAGATATTTGATATTCCATAAAAAGGCACGTTTTTAATTAATATTTCTACAAAATTTGCAACGGCATGCTGAGCCAAAACGTTCTTTATTAAAGATGTTGCTTTGGTTCTAGCTTTTGATTGATTTCCGAGTCCGGATACAAGAGTGCACTTAGTTTAGTACAGTAGAGACTCACAAAAGTTAAAACTCGCAAAAGTTAATTCTACGGAAAAGTTAACCAGGCTTCTGCCCCCACAGGAGACTCTAAAAAATTAACTTTTGCGTTAACTTTTCCGAGTTTTTTCACCCTTTTGTTAAGTTTTATTTTTCTAGCATTAATTGATTTTATGTCAATTGTCACTCTGTGGATTTTCGCAAGATAGAGCAAAACGCAAAAACAATTGGTATTGACCGTTATGGAGAAGAACATAGTTGCAAAAATGTTTGTCCACAGATGATTCAGATGATGACAATTTTACTGACACCTAAAATCTGCCACATAAAATCAATTGGAAAAGAGTCATTGTCAATTTGAATCACCTTACATGGAGCAAGAGCGATGATTTTGATTGTCAACTATCAATTATCACTTTAGCCGATTTCACCCCAGAGTTTGTTTCATGCAACGATGCAATATGTGCAGTAAACACATTGATGTTTCACAGGTTCTCGAACTACGATCGGTTATAGTAAAATAAATCCGATATAATAAAATCGAAAAGGTTGAAATAATCTTTTCACTGGTAGAAAGACCAATTAAATGTCATCCGAATACATTTTTTATAACTATTTCTTGTATTTAATAAGCTATGCTAATATGAAATTCATAAGAAAAAAGTCTGATATATCATAAAAATATACATACATACATATCTAAATTGTATTACTGTCCTTAAAAAGTTAACAATTCACAAAAGATGACAGAGCCAAAAACAAACAGGTTAACTTTTGTGAGTCTCTACTGTAGTACAATTTACTGATCTAAACGATTGATGGTGATCAATAATTTTATATGCAGTTGTTAATTCAGTGGCAGAGATCAGTTGACATTGTGTGGTGTTTTGTTTCACAAAAAACGGAGAAATGTCTTTTAAAGTTGAAGCTTCATAAAGCATCGATTTATCTTTGGCACTTGCGATGTGGTCAACAATGTCCAACCGTCCACCGTGCTTTATGGAAATATAACAACCGCACACCGTGCACAAAGAATAGTGATCACTTCTACCTCGTTTTATAAAGGACCACTCTGCTGTATATGTGGGAAGGAATTTACACTTCCTCTTTGGCATTTTCTAAGGTAGTAAAAAAAAATTTAAGCATATTATCAACAAACTTTGACTCGACTCGACTCGACTGACTGTTGCTAGTAAGAGATTGGATTCTGCAGGTGATATATCAATTATCGATTATTGCTAGGGAGGAGCTCAACTTACTGAAGATGAAAGATGACCTGACTACTATTTCACATTTAAAAAGTAGTTGCAAATTTTAAAAATGTATTTTTGCAAATTTGCTCCTAGTTAAATCTTTAAATTGTACCCTTTTAAGATAAATCCGGGACATATTAACGTTGGACCAGTACACCGGGACAAGCAATCATAAACCGGGACGTATGGCAGGCCTACAGTAAATGGTATTGCTGAAATAATTTTTTTTAAGTAATTTTATTGAACTGTTGGTGATAAAAGAATTGAGTGAAATATATTAGAAAACAGCGGAGATAATTGCACCGAAAGTCATATCTTTAAATTTCGCATGATTTCTTTTCATTCCTTCGGACAAACAAGTAAGAATCACACAGTTTGAATGGAAGCTCCGTTAAACATTAACTTTTCGGATCATATATCTATACATACGGAAAGTTTGAGAAAAAAAAACATTTGATACCCATAATGAGGTTTTTATCTATAGCAAAAATTTTACTTTTTAGAAATAAGTGCATTTTTTAATAAAGAAAATTTTAATTCAAAAA
Organism: Coremacera marginata; assembly: GCA_914767935.1. Taxonomy (NCBI): domain Eukaryota; kingdom Metazoa; phylum Arthropoda; class Insecta; order Diptera; family Sciomyzidae; genus Coremacera; species Coremacera marginata. The sequence goes on from OU612047.1 coordinate 59,469,516, forward strand.
GTTCAAAATTAAAAAAAAAAAAACCAAAAAAAAGATTTCGTTATTTTCGGCCCCTGGTAAAATATGTAATATTGCCATGTGCAACGATTGTTTTCAAACATACCATACAAAAATGTAACAGAGATAACATTAATATGCATGCAAATTTCCTATATGGCCCAGAATTGCCATATGGCAACGGCCCCACACGGTCGCACACCGAGCAAGCCACCCAATGAAAAAATGTTTTGTTAATATTTCTACAATCATACATAAGTCACCATTCAGCTATTTCATTACAGAAATTATTAGATATTAAAACAAAAAATAAATGTGGAACAATTCGGGTTAAAGCTGTCCTTTTCTCAATAACTAACTCATCAAGATATCAATATTAAATTCTAAGAATTCTAAGAAACAACATTCTAAGAAGTCAAGCAAATAAAAATTCTGTAGCATACTTTGAGGCATTTTTGTATATTATTGCAACAGCTGCTTCAATTTATTGTTCGCAGCAGAGTAACAGCACGAATGAACATGGAATGAGAAACACAGAATATAAACGATAACATGCGCAATTCAGCACAACTGCTTTTATATACAACAGTAAAACATATGCCAATTGAAGGTTCCATGGTGTAATGGTTAGCACTCTGGACTCTGAATCCAGCGATCCGAGTTCAAATCTCGGTGGAACCTGTAGTTAATTTTGTCGTTTTTTTATTGCGATTTTTTTATGTATGTGAAGAAAAAGTAAATCAAGCAAATTCTATAAGCTTAATAAAAAATATATAAACTAATTTTGCAAATATTACCTCTTTTGACATGTTTAAATTTATCAAATAGTTTATTTGAAGCGTCGCTAAGTTTCTTAAAGAGTTATAAATATTGCGTAAATATGGTCCTGTGGCGCAATGGATAACGCGTCTGACTACGGATCAGAAGATTCCAGGTTCGACTCCTGGCAGGATCGAATTTTTTTTATTTTATTAAAATTTAACGCTGTATATGCACACAAAATGTGGAACATCTTTGTTACATGTAATTTTTTAATGTTTTTGAAATAATTATTTACTTAAGCAAAATCATCTAAAATTACTTTCTTTTAACTCGAACTCAAATGCTTAACCCTTTCTTGATTTTAACGTTGTCATCATTGTTGTTGTGGGGCTCAACAACAACGTCATGTCATTATCTAGGCTATCCATGACAATGTCGCTGCTCTCCATATCCGGCATGGTGCCATTCAACACACGAACTTTGCTGTCCGACGGAATACTGATCTGAAATTGCAGCAGCACCACCAAATAAGTGACCATGGTTGTCAAAAGCTGGAAAAGAAAACAATATTGCAGTAAATTTTAATTAATTTGCCACACCTGCAATCTACCCCTTTGAACAAGTTGCGATTCATATCGAAAAATCCACCGCAATTGATATTAGACGGATTCATTTCAGTGGCACGCAAAAACATGTTGATCTCAGTCTGGGCATCCGAATTCATCCAGTTCAGTTCGACCATCAGCAGTTTCTTCTGGAAATTTGTACGCACATTAAAGGAGGCATAATGTGCCTCATCGCAAATAAAGAAAAGCAGTCCAATATTCCACAGAGCAGTAATGGCCAAACCGATGTCTTTAATGCCGAAACCCTCTGAGATCTGCGACATCAAGCCATAGATGGAGAGCGTTATGATAAAGAACAGATAGAGATTGAGAAAGGTGAAGGTGTAGCAGGTTGCGGTGCCAGTGTCGCGTGTCAACTTGCTCAGACGCAGCCAGAGCGCACGATAATCGGCTACCATGGCGGCAGGTCCAATATGACGTAATGCCTGGAAGAGTATAAAGTAGTATGAGGAAGTTAAGCATGTAATAATAAACCTTTTGAAAACGATCTGCCAGTATGTTGGCCGTATCACTTAACGCCTCACATATAAGAAACCACCAAGCGCCCAACATGGCTGTAAAATTGTCCAGTATACAGTAGGGAATGACCTACAGCAAGAAGCGCAGAGGAGTTAGAAAAAGTAGATCGATAATTGCAGCAAATACTTACCTGCTCGAACTTAAAGTCACCCATGGTGATGTGCGTTATAATCACGGACATAATAGACAATATCGGCAATACAATGGTTATAATTGTGGCCTTGCGACGCAATTTCAGCGGTATACTGTGTCCTGATATTTGATAATACAAAATCTGCAGATATTTTAAACAGCTTCAGTATATAACTCTTCAAACCCAACATTATTTAACCCACCTCAAAATCATCCCAATCATTGATGAGCCGTGCCACTTTGCGCGTCTCCCACCACAAGATAGGAATCAATAATATTGGCAATATATTAACCAGAAAAAGATAAGCTATGACAGCCTCCTCGAATGGACCACTCAGTGATGTAACTATTTGAATCCGATTGTTGGCCACATAAACAACATAGATCTGGAGAAATTAGAATATGTATATTCAAAAAAATAATAGGTTTGAGTATTGAAAAGAAGGTGTGCGCACCGTAAGAAAAATGAAGAGTACAAAGGCATAGCCGAAGGCCACTGTACCAATCTGGCATTTTGTACGCCCCGGCTTGTTGCGTGTTAAGGGCATGACGCCAATCAGGCGAAGAAACCATGTTGCTGGCGCAATGTTTTGATAAAATACACTCTGAAAGTAGAAAACAAGAATATTATTAATCAACAATTTTATTTTGGAAAATAATAAATATATTCAAAACTTTTATTGGACCCTTTGTTTGGCACCACGCTCATTGTCTAATGCCTGTCCCAGTTTCCAGGTAGCAGGACATTACCAAATAGTACCATTCTGAGTTTCAAAGTTCTGTGCCTTTTACTTCCAAAGCTTTTCGATATCATAAATTTGGTTTGTATGGGCGGAGCTACACTTGCCCACCCAAGTAGCAATTTTAGCCATATATTAATTCTTGCAGAGCTTATAGTGCTATCTCATAAGGCAGCAAGCTTCAACTGTAGCTTTAGTAGCACTACTAAAGCTCTTGCAGAGAATATATAAGGCTACCTTCTTGAGTTTAAAAGCACTATTTTTGCTTCATGTAAAGAGTAGAAGTAGCTGTCAGCTTTTAAAAGGGTCCCTGTCAAAACCAAGCAAGAGCTCTTGCAAAGCTACAGTTTTGCTTAGTACTTTTCAGAATTTGTCGAAGTGTGTGTGTGATAAACTAACTCAATATACAGGGTGTCCCGCAATTGAGTGCAACTATTTACGGAGGTGAAAGGTTATGTTGAGCTGAGAAAAAATATTATGGGATGGGGTCTATTTTCCCATTCTTAGGAGCTACAGGGTTAATTAATAGTTCACGACTTTGATTCACGTTATTGTTCCTAGCACAAAAACCAAGTTACGGAAAACTTTATCTGATAGCTCATTACAAAGGCAATAAAATACCCTTCTCAACAGTATATCAACAAACAGCACCGACATAACCGTTACCAAGCTGTGCTTGTTCAAAGATGAAATCTATCGGTTGAAACTACCAAATTTTAACTTTGAATGCAAATTTCTCAGAATTCCGCGTAATAAATGAATTTTTTTCTATAATCAACTGTGTAATTTATTCAATTTTCTTTTCAATGATACTGATAACATAAATGTATCTTAAATAACAAAAAAGTTGGCTGTACTAAAAAAATTATACTTATTAGAAAATAACGATATTATCTACTGCAAAAGTAATTGTAATGTCATTATTTACCATTATTTTCTAATAGGTATAATTTTTTTAGTAAAGCCAACTTTTTTATTTTTTAAGACAATTTTAAGACAGCAATTTTTATGCTGTATTCAAATCTGATCTAATTTTTTTACACGAATTTTTTTTTACACGTTTTACTTAGGAACGTATCTACCGTGTAAAAAGAGAGTTGAGTGTATATAAAATTTGATAAGTGTTTGTGACGATTACAATGACAAATAAATTAAAAAAAATAATGGAGTGGATATTATATCAGGCTAAAAATATGTTTGTACACTCCGCGTCAGCAGAATAGATTCACTGCTTTAATGAAATACCAACCATTGTTTCTCTTAAAAGGAGCGTAAGGGAAAATTTTTTGTTGCCGTTTTTTCTCAAGTGTTTTATTATAAAAAGTTAGGTAAAGAGAAAGTGTACATAAAGGAACCGTAAATTTTCTGTTGTTGTTTTAGATTTGGCATTACAAAAATATGCACTTTTTGGTGCGTCATTAGAATAGGTTCACAGTTTACATCTTCAGTTTCTTTCAGAGTTTCAGAAAGATCGGCACTAAAATAAATAATAAAAAAGGTGTTGCAGTATTTTGAGGCGGTATGGGACGCGGAAAAACTTTAAGTTCGAAGGAAAAAGTTAAAATTGAGGTGTACAAAGAGCAAAACTTAAGTACTCGTAAAATCGCTAGCAAAATCGGAAGAAGTCAAAACGTAGTGTGCAATTTTTTGAAAAATAAGATCGGCTATGGAAAAAACATAAAAGGGTGTACATATCCTGCTGCATCAGATGCAGATAAGTGAGCAATTATTCGGAAAGCCTCCAACTCTTGCATTTCAGCATCAAAAATTAGACAAAAAGCTGGGGTGAGCGCCAGTCTTTCAACCGTATAGCACCTAACACGACGCAAGATTAAGAAAAAACATCCACTTAACCCTGAACTGAAGGAAAATCGGTTGAATTTTTGTAAGAATCACATGACTTGGAAGGGAGAACGGCAGTACAAAGTTTTCTCAGACGAAAATAAATGAAATTTGGATGGATGGATGGTTATAACTATTACTTTCATGATCTAGAAAAAGAGGAACTTTTTTTAACTCGTCACCATAACCGCGAGGGAGGTGTAATGGTTTGGGGGGCTATAACATATTTTGTAACCATTGAGCTGAAGTTTCCAAGTTGCATAATGACGGCAAATTTGTATAGAGCGCTGCTAGAACAAGCTTTTCCAAAGTCTCCGAATATTTTTGGACACCTGAAATGGATTTATCAACAGGATAACGCTCCTATTCATACGGCACGTATCGTTACAAGCTGGATTAGTGAACAAAAATGTTCAACTGTTGTCATGGCCTCCATATTTTCCGGATCTAAACATTATTGATAATATATGGGGTTGATAAGTTAGGCAAGTGTATGACTCCAGTTGACAATTTGAAGACAAGGGGTCACTCATTTCTGCCATTAAAGTGACTTGGAGTGAAATTTCTTTGAACTACTTGAAGCAACTTTATGAATCCATTCCAAATTGGATTTATGAAACTATCTTAAATAAGGAAGGTAGCTCTCATTATTAAAAATTTGTTGAATAAAACAAAAAAAAAATAAATTAAGATAAAAAAAATCTTTTCGATTCCATTTCTTCAAATTAATGAGATGAACCTATTCTAATGACGCACCAAAAAGTGCCAAAGTCCAAACAACAACAGAAAATTAACGGCTCCTTTATGTACAATTTCTCTTTACCTAACTTTTAATAATAAAACACTTAAGAAAAAACAAAAACAAAATTTTTCCCGTACGCTCATTTTAAGAGAAAAAAATGGTATGTATTTCATTGAAGCAGTGAACCTATTCTGCTGACGTGGAGTGTATATTCGTTCAAAGATGTTAAATAATGATTAGATAATGCTAATGATTGCTTATTAACCTTCTTTTGTGAAATTCTCTAATTCATTAAACAATTAGAATTAGTTCAACTAATTCCCATTAGATAATTGAAATTTTTATTCCAATGGTAAAACTAATTGCAATTAGTTGCCATTAGCAAAAAAAATTGGTTTACCTTTACAATTAGAAATCTAATTGACTTGTGCTAATGCAATTAGATATTCAATTAGCTCGAATTAGAATCAATTATTTTGATAAAAATAAATTTTTTCCAAAGAATTATTGAAGTGAACGAATAATGATGTAAGCCACTGTATGTGGAAACATGTTATTCGATTACCGTAAGTCTACTTTTACATTGGCAATTATAATTGCCGCAATTCTTTATGATTCTCTTTTGAAATTGCCATTTATGTTTACACGGGCAATTCTGTTTAGAGCAATTCTAGTACAAAACAACGCGTATAAAATTGCGAATGAGAATAACAAAACGAATTGCCAGTACGGGCAAGGTTTATTAATACAGGTTAAGTCACTTGAGAGAAGCTCGGTCGAACTGTCAGAATGGATAAAAGGAAATCAAGAAAAAAAACCTGAATCTGTACAATTTCTAGCTAACAGCTACTTTGACAGTTCGAGCAAAGGCAGAAAAAGAGTGGTTTTCTCTCAAGTGACTTAACCGTCAAGAGTAAACATGGTATCTTCTCCTATCGTACATATTAATATAAAAATAGATGATACTTATTTTAATTCGTTATTTGATACAGGAAGCCAATTGTCCCTGATAAAAAAACTCGGTGTTTTTAAAATTGAATAAGCAACTTGATAGAACAGGTACTTTGCTTTCAGGTATTGGACAAAAAGTGTATACATCAATCGGTGGCTTAAAAATTACTACTTTTATTGACAAAATACCTTACGATCTAACTTTTGATGTTGTTAAAGATGAGTGGATGTCTGAAGACATAATAATCGGTACAGAAATTTTAAAATACGCCAATATGGACATAGAAAACGGAAACGTGAATTTTCGAAGTAAAGAAAATCATAAAAGCAACGATAAAAATAGAAATATAAACGAAAATGATATAAATAAAATCGATACGGAGATACTAATCGCGGAAAGTGAAAAAGTTTTAAGCATAACTACGGTAAAGAACACTAAAATAAACGAAACTATTGCTACGTACATTGACTCATATAAGCCCCAAAAACTAAAAAAATCGTGTGTCGAAATGCAGATCGTACTGGAAGACGAAAAGCCAGTATTTCATCGTCCAAGAAGGCTAGCGCCAAAGGAAAAAGATATTGTATCCATTCAAATAACAGAATGGCTTAACGAAGGTATAATCGTGCCAAGTAATTCTAATTTCTCTAGTCCGGTTGTTCTCGCGAAGAAAAAAGATGGCAATTATAGACTCTGCGTCGACTATAGAAAATTAAACGCAAAAATTGTAAAAGACCGATATCCGTTACCAAATATCGAAGACGTTTTAGAAAATCTTTATAACGCGAATATTTTTACGACACTAGACCTCAAAAATGGTTTTTTTCATGTAGATATTCATCCTGAAAGCCGAAAATATACTTCGTTTGTAATGCCGGATGCTCAATATGAGTTCTGCAAGGTTCCATTTGGTCTCTGCAATTCACCCTCAGTATTCCAAAGGTTCATAAATACAGTTTTTAAAGATCTCGTGCGCCAAAAACTTTTGCTTATTTATATGGACGATCTAATAATTCCGTCAAAAAACGAAGACGAAAATTTAAAAACTTCAATCTTAGTGCTGAACGTAGCTGAAATGAATGGACTAATAATAAAATGGGAAAAATGCAGATTTGTTACGCGAACTATTGAATTCCTTGGGCATATCGTAGGGAATGGCTCAATAAGACCCTCAGTTAAAAAAAAATAAAGCTGTTATAAATTTTCCTGAGCCAAAAACTTTAAAAAACCTTCAAAGTTTCTTAGGATTAACTGGGTTTTTCAGAAAATTTATACCGAACTATGCAAGAATCGCGAAGCCATTATCTGACATGTTAAGGAAAACTTCGTCCAATTTTCTTTTCGATTACGAACAAAGAAGCGCGTATCAGGAGTTAAAAGAACTATTGTGCAAGGAGCCAGTACTTAAACTTTTTAATCCGGTGCTAGACACAGAGTTGCATACAGACGCAAGCAAACTCGGTCTTGCTGCTGTTTTACTTCAACGTCACGATAAATCATTGCATCCTGTTTTTTACCTAAGTTTCAAAACTACGCCTGTGGAAGAAAATTATAGCAGCTATGAATTGGAAGTTTTGGCAATAATACGCTCAGTTAAAAAATTAAGAGTTTATTTGCTATGAATTGAATTTAAAATATATACAGACTGTAAAGCGTTCCAGTTGACGATGCAGAATGACTTATGCACTAGAGTAGCGAGATGGGCTTTATTTTTGGAAGAGTACAATTGCACAGTTCATCATAGACCAGGAAAATATATGCAGCATGTTGACGCATTAAGTCGAGTATTGACGGTTATGACAGTTGAAACAGGAGTGTTACATAGAATTAAAACAGCGCAAGGTAAAGATGAATCGTGTCAACTTATTTTAAAAATTCTGCAGCGTGAAGAGTACGAGGATTACACTAATCGTAACGGAGTCCTATATCGATTTGTTGAAGGAGCATATCTTCTAGTGGTACCAAAGTCTATGCAAAAAGAAATAATTCGAAACCAACATGAAATCGGACATATGTATCAACGCGCAAAAATTTACGACTTTAATAAAACAACATTACTATTTTGCTAATATTCGGAAGAAGGTTGACGATGTCATATTAAACTGCGTAGCTTGCATCTTAGCAGAAAAGAAAAAAGGTAAGCAAGAAGGCTATTTACACCCTATTGATAAAATAGATACTCCGCTTCATACTTATCACATGGATCACCTGGGTCCAATGGCATCAACCGCTAAAAGTTACAAGCATATTTTTGTAGTCCAAGATGCTTTTACAAAATTTGTTTGGATCTACCCCGTAAAGTCGACAACAACAGATGAAGGTCTACGGAAGCTGACATTACAAGAAAACACTTTTGGCAGTCCACACAGGATCATTACTGACTAAAGAATACTGTCAACTCAGGAACATCGATCTTGTTCAAATAACAACAGGAGTGCCACGTGGAAACGGTCAAGTGGAAAGGACAAACGGCAATATCATATCAATACTCACGAAAATCTCAGTGGAAAATCCTTTAAAATGGTTTCAGCATGTTCCCAGACTCCAAAAAGCAATCAACTCTACAGTATCAAGGGCAACAAACAAAACACCATTTGAAATGCTCATAGGTACTCAAATGAAAACCGAACGCGATGATGAGATACATCAAATAATAGAAGAAGAAATAAGATGTGAATTTGCGGAAAAGAAATTGGAGCTGAGAATGGAAGCAAAACAAAAAATTGCCCAAATTCAGTCAGAAAATAAAAAAACATATAATAAAAATCGAAAACTACCAGAAAAGTATGCAGTGAAGGATTTAGTTGCAATTCAACGCACGCAATTTGGACCAGGACTCAAAATGCATCCAAAATTTCTTGGGCCATACGAAGTCATTAAAATTAAACGTAATGACCGTTATGATGTTCAAAAAGTGGGAAATCACGAAGGACCCAACAAAACATCTTCATCAGCTGATCAAATGAAGCGATGGTTACAAGAAGACGACGAAAGTGATTTTGAAGCAGAACCAGCTTAGACGAATCATCTCAGGATGGCCGGATGTGGGATTGTGGGACTACAAACCCCCTAAGTCTGTCACCGCATCAATCCAATTACTCAGTAAGCTGTAAACTACCGTTTACCAAAAATCGCAACAAGCAGAAAAGAAGACTAGTCAAGTAGTTAGTTTGAGTCGATCGGTGAGAAGTCACGTAACACCCAACGGACGAAACGCAAACGATACGAGATAAGCATAATTCTTCTCAGTTCTCTTTAATAACATAATTTTTCTTAAATAACTCCTATTAATAACTTTATAAATTTGTCTGTGTTAAAAGAAGGAAATCTTTAATAAAATATTTGAATTTCTTTATATTGAATTGAATCAAACGAAATGCGTTTAGTTTTTTAAAAAAGATAAAAGAGTTTTACCCCCACATATATATGTGTGAAATTCATATTATGAATATTTTCGTTTTTTTTTTTTGTTTTTGAAAATATCAAAGTAATTGATTCTAATTCGAGCTAATTGAATATCTCATTGCATTAGCAGAATTCAATTAGATTCCTAATTGTAAAGGTAAACCAACTTTTTTTTTGCTAATGGCAACTAATTGCAATTAGTTTTACCATTGGAATAAAAATTTCAATTATCTAATGGGAATTAGTTGAACTAATTCTAATTGTTTTATGAATTAGACAATATAAACCAATTGCTTCAATTGCTAATTCTAAATTTTAATTTAACATGTATGTATTCGTTACATGCTGTGAATTTCAGTGCGATTTTGTATTTATCGGAAAAGTGAATATTAACTTCAAAAAACTACAACGGACTTTAAGCAAAAAAATAAAATTAAGGAATGTTTATTATTTTAAAATAGTTGAAAAAATTTTAGCATTCCTTAAAATTCACTATAAATGCTTTAAGTACTTTATTCTTAAATGTTTATATAACAAAAATCATCGATTTTGTTGAAAATAATAGTTTTAACTATAATATTTAACTTTTTTTCGCATGTCGCATGATTTCTATTTTTAATAAGATCGCAATTTTTTTCAAAGAAGCTCTTTATCAGAGTTTTCAATTACTTGTTATTTCCAAAAAAATGTTGTGCTTTAATTTAAAGTATTTTATATTTATAAGCTTTGAAAAGGCAATTAATAAAATCCATTTCAACGCGAACATGTATCTTTCAAAACAGCTCTATAGCTTAGTTTATTGCTGTAAAAGAGCCTTTACAAAGCAAGTAGTAAATTTCCGAGCTCTGCTCTTTTGCAGATTTTATAAAATACTCTACAAAGCTGTTGTATAAAGTATTAGAGCTAAAAATGCTAAAAAAAACAACTTGCGAGCTTTTTCTGTAGAATTAAAAGTAACTAGCAGCAAACAAAGCTGCGGTAAAGCTTTAACTACATAGTATTCACTTTTAGAACACTTTTAGAGCTCACTCGCACCTACCCAGTAGGCATTGGCAAGGCTTAAAATGGATGTCAGAGGCCTGCCCTACTCATATCCCAGCCCATACACTTTTTTTATATGAGATGGCCAAATTTTTCAGGCCTTCCGCTCTCCTTGCTTTAAAGAGGCCTGCTATAAGCACTCCTTTAGAATGGCTTAAAGAAGAGGTTAACCAAAACAATACCTATTTATTCTGTGATTTTATTTTATTTTACATATTTTTGTCAGATAAGAATATTTCAAAGTCATGACGTTGATCATGATTCCGAATTTTTGAACTAATATATATTTTAACTTTTAACGAAAAAGTAACCCTGAAATATAAGCAGAACCAGTTTTTTAGGAAAAATATGATTGTTGTACAGTAATTTCTGGATATAAGCCCCCCGGTTAATGGATTTCCCCTCTTATAAGTTAACAAAATTAGGTCAAGAAAAATCTCCATAAGCAATACATAGGAAAATTCCCGTTTAAAGTATTTCCCGCTTAAAAAATCGCCCCGCTTATAACGTTGCAAATTTGTGAACCATTTGAAAAAACTCATACAAAAATCCCCGCATAAAATAAAATATAAAGTTGGCAGCGTTGCGATGATTTATTTTTATTTATATAATTGTGAATTAACATTTCTTTTGTTTTAACATAAATACATATTAATTTAAAAAGTTATTACAACATAATTTCTTTTATTAATACGAGTAGGGTGTGTATGCAGTTTCCTATAAGAGCGGTTGTTTCTTAGGGCGAATTTTTTATATAAGCCAAAAATGGTTCATTAAACGGGTTTTTCGTATAAGCCCCAAAACTGCTGACCGGATTTTGACTGACTGAAAACCGGAATTTTCATAAAAGACTTTCCCGGATAAAGAGTTTGAATTTTGAACATTTTGCTAAGTTCTTTTATCCGGAAATTACTGTACTGCCCTGAGTAGCAAAAATTAGGCCTCATAGAAGCGCTCGCAAAAGCAGCGAGGAAGTCATGTGTCTTACCACCAAAAGTAGCAGTAAATTCACACCTTCATTAGAAGAGGCCTTTATTGTCTATTGGGTAGGTGCCCCAACAATGTTACTTGGGCAATACCTGTCCAAGTTTTCTATTAGAAAGTCATTACCTAGTGGCCGAACGTGTATGGGCAAAAATTCGTAAAATATCATCCCAGGAAAATATATTCCCGGGAAAAAAGTTTGTGCCAATTGTGGTAAATTTTTATCAATTAAACCAAAAAGAAATCGTTTTTAATTTTTAATTTGCGTAAAAGAAAAGAGCACAAACAACACAGAGCTTCAAATGAAGTTATGAGCAGATATTTTGATTTCCATATTGAAATATGGAAAATCGCCCGAATTTTTGCTTACCGAAAAGTTAAGAAATTTTAAATCCGATTTGATGAAATGGTTTGTATTTCTACGAAAGGTAAAAAAAACATTCCGTAAAAGGGCAAATCATTTACTCATTAAAAAAAAAACACCAATTAGACCTTATTCCGACATAATGTCCCTTGTTCTTGGAATAACAATAAAAACAAATAGAATGAAGGAAATCTTTGCAGATTTTTTCACAGTGGAACATAAATTTACTACTCAAATCTGTTTTTTATATTTTGATAATCTTGCATTGAATCTGGATCACGGAAATTATGCCCGAAAAATTTGGAAATAAAGCCCGTGAAACTTAAAAATTTCGGGTGTTATTTACATTTTCTTTCAAGCTTTATTTCCAAACCATTGGGGTGTTATTTTCTTCTTGTCGGCTCAATTGCCATTTCAAATTCGGGTGTTTTTTTTTTCCAAAATTCAATGCTTCAAAATTTTTGGCTCTTTTGCCATATTTTTCGGGCGTAAGTTCATCGGGCGTAAGTCCTGGGAACCCGCTAATATGCTTCACTATGCTCGCGGCGTAAGGAACATTTTTAATGGTTGTTTTATTTCGACCTGACGCTGTGGCTGAGAACGTTTTCTATTTAAAAAAAAAAAAAATCGATTTTGATATGGTCGAATTTCGGCCATAGGTGATGCTATTAAAAAATAAATAAACATGATATATTAAAAAATATTTTCTACAATCAAAAACATTCGTTTTTTCAAGAAGATAAGTTTTATACCAAAAGAAAGACAGTAAATGTGTGTGTTAACCTTTTAAACTATTTTTGGAGAAAATAAAATTTCTAACCTAGGTGATGTTGAAACAAAAATGTTTATGAAACTCACAAAAAAATTCGGTGCTATATTTATTATGGGATTTTTTATTTTGCATTTCACAGAACCAGAATCGGCCCTCAGACCTGTACAATTGGCTCAAAGAGACAAATTTAATAATCTGATTTTTTTATGGAAAATATTAGATCTCTGAAGTTCATACCGGTATAAAGTGCTGGTTCATTGAATTAATCGATGTAATCGAAGTGCGGCTATTATTCCGTCCATCGATATCATTGCTTAATTGATCCAGCAGTCCACTCGAATATTTTCGCACAGAATTCGGTTGCATCATCGGCTTGACATTGAGAAACATAGTTGCCGGTTTTTTTTTACGATGATAATTATTCATTTTGAAATTTTTCTTGGTATAATGTAGATTGCTTTAAAATATTTTTTTATTTAATTTTTTTTTTTTTTTTTGTGTTTTTCCTTTCTTAAGTAGGACTATTTCGATTGAGTAAAGTTATTAAACTGTACGAAAGACGACCAGCAATTTCTGCAGGAAGCTTTTTTTTCAATTCAAACTTAATGTCCACACCAATAGATAAATATTGAGTTTAATTTTCCTTCAGAATATTTAATTTTTTTTTTCTTCTATTTGTTTATAAGTCACAAACACGAATGGGTTAATTTTTCGAGCGCATGAATTCGATTTGCCGCGTGTGTTTATGCATGTGCGGAAGGAATCAGTGAAATTCCTGCATAGATTATTTGTTGGAGTGGTCTTTCTTCAATATATATGGTTCATTGTTTTTTAGGCTTGGCCATTATAACACCCTTTGTTTCAATGTTTTTATTCGGATTTAACCATTTTTCAATGTGTTTTGTAGGTGAATTTAAAATTTTGAAGAAATAAAGTAGCAAACAGCTGAAGGAAGCTGAAGAGCCTTAGTTAAGTGAGTGTACCTTTGTTAGCGCATAAGTCAAAAACAGGCAGTTTTTTTAAAACAAATTTTTTTTTTACATATTTTTCACCATTGTCTTAAAACTAGGAAAGTTATAAAATGATCCCACATTCAAAGTATTGGTTCACATTGACAAATTCCTAGGTTAAGTTAGTAAATTTTTTGTCAGTATAGAGTCAACAAAAGCGTTTGTCAATTTGATTGAAGGTGAGAGGTTGCAATCTTATAAACAAAATTTTATTTTGATAAACGGATATTTTGATTTGATAAAAGCATTTATTGTACATTTCATAAAAAAAAAATTTGTCAATATGAATAAAAAATATTTGAACCTGAAAAAATGGATTGTTGGAGAGAAAAATTAAATTAAATGTTAAATCATGATTCATATAAAAATGTTTTGCTGTTTTGATGAAATATTTTATTATTTCAAGTAATTTCACTAAATATAACAAAATCAGATTTAATAATGTACCACAAGAAGAATGTAATTTTTACATTAGTTCCTCATCCTTACTCCAAACTCCTTACTCCGACTGAATTGTTATTGAAATAATATTTTTTGTTTCACACATTAAATAACAAAATAGCTTCAAACAAAATAGCTTTTTATAAAAAAAAAATATATTAAATTTTATTCCAACTGATTGACGATTTTGTTATCATGAAAAGTTTGTATCAAGTTGAGAAAAGCATTTTTCAAAAATATAAAACACTTTTTTCAAATCAACACATTCAATTTGTTAACATTTTATTATGTTTTTAGTCAAATGGATAACGTTTCTTTCGAATTGATAAAAATATGAAGCATTTATGATAAAATTTAATCGATTACACAATTTGGTTTTGTTAAAAATGAACAAAAGCTTTTTATAAATTTTACCAAGAATTTTGCGTTGAGTGCAGATGGTGACATTCACAGTTAGCCGATAATTGGTGGAATCGCTCATATATAAAATCGTTCGTGCGGGTTGGTGTCCGTTAAGATCTCAGGAATGGTAACACCTAAGGCCACCACTATATCTCTGCTTATAAAAAAACAAAACTTTTACACCCCTTTTTACCCCCCACACAAATTAATAAAAATGCTATATTTCAGTCGGTTTTAGTTGCATCCGACTTAATTTTTTTTTAATTTAGTTCGTATGGTCACTATCGGCAACTGCACTTAAAATAGGCGTGGTCAAACTATAACTACATTTCAGAAATCATTATAATTTCTAAGTTGTACTCCTCCTCTGTAATCTTATACACCCTTTGTCCTTCTTCAACAAAGAGGGATTAGACTAAGGGGAGGGCCAATTTCATTTTAATACTTTACTAGCTGAACACGGTGTGCTTCGCTACCCCTATAGTGATAAAATAAAAAGTATTTAGATATTAATAAAAATTTATTTATTTGATTATGAATTAATTATTGCAATGCTTTAGGATATACAATGTTTTTAGTCGGTGTAGAGGTGTAGCTTCTAGAGCAAAGAAAGGGGCGTGGCCCGCCCACTATTTACATGGCATATAATCCTTTTTAAGAAAACATGATATGTAGCAAATATCATCCTTCTATGCCAATTATTGACTGAGATATGAGAATTTTAAGTTTTCGGTTGTGTAGGCGTGGCACCACCCCTTCGTCTGATCAAAATATTATGTAGCCAAGGACTTATTATTTCGTAACAATGTCCTATTGTGAAAATTTCATGTCGAGCGGTCCAGTAGTTTAGAAGATATTACAGTTTTTAATTTTTCCAAAAATGGGCGTGGTCCCGCCCACTTTTTTTGTGGTATGTATTTCTATTCATGCCATTACTATATGTACCAAATATCATTTCCGTGGGTTCAAAAATGCCGAAGATATGACGATTTTAAGTTTTGGGTTATATGGGCGGGGCCACGCCCCTTTGTCCAAGCACAACTTTATATAGCCTAATATTCCTTCCAGAGTCATATTAAGACGCTGTGAAAATTTCAGGAAAATCGGTCCAGTGGTTTGGCCTCCTATAAAGCACAAACAGACATACATTCATTTTTATATACTATATAGATTTCACCAAATATTTTCACCATAGTATTTATATTTGGCATACAGATGGATAGGGTAAGTATAGCGCTCGTATATATTTTTTTTTTTTGAAGCGAAGCTTTTTACTCCTCGTTCTGTGATTTGCTTGGAGTGAAATCTGAAAAATTTTCGACAGATTTTTTCTTGGAAATTTGATGGTTTCTTTGTTGCTAGCGCTTATTACAACAAGAAAATTTAATACTTTAATATTACTACAACAAAACTACAACAAAAATTTGCTTTTATTTGCCACAAGGTGTCTCCAGCATCGGTGTGTTTGCATTGTGAATGCGTTTGTGGTGTTGGTACGAGGAAAATTAGCAATGCCCACAAGTGCATTTTTAAGTATCAAAAAAATAGATCATATCAATACCCTGTAGGAAAATCAACTAATTTAAAAGTAGTTGATAAAGTAGTTTTTTGTCAACCACAACTAGTTGAAATTCTGACTTTTTCCCATAGAACGAACTAACATATTCCGTATGGTGATGTCCGCTAAATAAGTCAATTGACTTTCGTCTGCATATATTGTCAACTACTTGTTAAATTAGTTATATTTAAATTATTTTTTAATTACTTTAAAATAATCAATTGAAAACTTTGCTGATGGCCTAAAGTTAATAATATTTGATGAAATAACATGGTTAAATATATATAAACTTGTAATCTAATAAAAATTTGCAATTAAAACCAAAATTTGCAATCAAAATCAGAGTAGTTGCCGCCTGAATATAAATTAAAGTATTTTATCAATCACTTGTTTTTAAGTAGTATTTCAATTATTTCATATATAATGCAAATAAAACTATTTACAATTGAAGTGGATGCCGCCTTAATATAATTCAAAGTAGTTCATATACTGGTTTATTTTAAATTAGTTTTTTAACTAGTTGTTTTTAAAAACAAGTTAGTTTGTTCCTATAGGGATATTTATGAAGCGAAGCTTTTTACTCCTCGTTCTGCGATTTGCTTGGAGTGAAATCTGAAAAATTTTGGACAGATTTTTTCGCTAGGTAGTACACTGGTGAAGGAAAAAATTTGTTCAGTGCAGCCAAGTTCACAACCATGTGTGGAGAGTTAAAATGGAGAGTCGCTTACATTATATGCCCGTGTATGTAATTGGCGTAAAAATTTGACATTCAACAATAAAAACATAAGCAGTAAATATGTTTTCTGTACATATGTAATTCTTTAATGTTATTTTGAATTTTTGAATTTAAAAGTTAATTTGTTAAAAAGAAGAAATTATTAAGCTATCAAATCTATGTAACTGCGAAAAAGCTTCGCTTCTCTCGTGTGTCCAACGACGCACCTGGGTTTTTTTTCTACCAGAAACAGTACATTTCTTCCAAAACTTTAAAAAAAAAATAGTACATCAATAAAAAAAAAAAGTAGTACATTTCGCAGTAGAAATTTTATTCAATGAAAAAACAAAAAGTGAAAATGACATTTTGTACAGAAAAAGCAAAGGAACTTTTGCCATTGCGTCTGATGGTAACGCGGATATTGCTCGTCATATCAAAATAAAAAACCTCAAATTGCTGAAAGTGGCGCTTCCACCAGCAAATCTTTAAAATCATATCTAAATTTATAATTTTTATTTTAACCGACACTTCTTCTATTGCCTCTAAATGAATATTCAAATCCAATTCAAAATATGCTTCTAAAAATGTGCTGGTAGAAGGGCCACTTTTTTTAAAATGGCGAGCAATATCCTTTAATTTTCTATACAAAACATCATTTTGACTTATTGCAATTTCTAGACATGGATACTTTTCTCGCAAATTTATTTAAGTCTGTTTAATGTGTTGACCATGATATAATCAAGGTTGATTTATAAGGTTGTCGCAAGGGAGAGAGCGAGTACCCATAATTGTCAAATCGAAGTTGACAGCTCATAGAAAATCTGCAAGTGCTCTCTATTATCATCAGTTGTTCTTTCGTAGTCATTCGCAAATTGGCTGGTTTTGACAATTATGGGTACTGAGAAGAGAGTGCGGTCAGCCCTGCGACAACCTTATAAATCAACCTTGGATATAATTATAAGGTAGCGTACAGAAACTCCCCACAGCGACTGCTAATGTCAAAACCAATACAAAAAAAACACAGTACTGCCGGATCATAAAAGATAAGTTAATTTTTGACATTAGCAGTTGGTGTGGGGAGTTTCTGTATGCTACCTTATAATAATATCATGGTATCGACTGATTAATTTTTTATTTTTTTAATTAGAAACATGATACAATAATAAGGTAGGGCAAGGAGATTCACCAAACCGACGTGGAATGTCAAAATTATAAAATATGGTGCTGCCGTATCTTAAAAAAACATCGATGAAAAATACATGTTTGTTCTTAGTGTTTTTGCTGAATTACTTAACAATGACGGCGTGTTATAACTTCATAAGCTTCGAAGATCGACAATTTGTATAAAAATAGTATGTTGTAACACATTCGACAGGTAATACTTTTGATAAAATATCGCTTTGCTTCCTTTTTTCAGATAATTTTATGTTAATGTTTTTAACATATTACATATATATAAATTGATATTTCACTTCGATGTGCGCTTCGAAAATATAGCCACTGAAAACGGGGAAGTACATTATTTTACAGTACATTATATTATTAAAAAAGTTTTGAAGTTTTTTTTTTTTGATATTTATTCAATTCGCCATAGACTATTCACAATAATTTCGTTCTCTTATACAGGAGAGCGCTTGTTGTTTTTTTTTTTATTTTTTATTTGCGAATATATTGAGCAAATATATATATATTTTCCTACCTTAATATAGAAAGGTCCTATCTCAACAGCCTTTAACTCAATAGGAGAAGGAACAAATTTTGTAAAAAATTAAGTTCTATAATTTCGATTCCTTTGTAAACGAATTTTTTATTAAAATCTATTAGTGATGTTATTGTGCAACAATTTTTATACTGCAGAAATGGCAGAACTGTGTTTTTTATCAAGTTTTTCTATAATGTATCTTCTATAATGTAAAAAAAATTAGTTAGGGCCTTTCTATATTAAGGTAATGTCAAAAAGAAATTATGCCATCTGCAATATAACGTGGATAAAAGAAAAAAAAAATTTATCAAGAGATTATAAAGATGAAATAAAAGCACATATATCTTTCCAATTTTCAAGCACATATTTTTCATAAATGCTTAACAGATTCTTTGTCATATGACAATAAAAAAAATTATTTATTAGATTTATAACGCACATTAGAATAAAATTTTTTAATAAAAAGGTGAGAACACAAAATTTCATTTGAATTAATTTTTGCGTTCGGCCGTCACCTCTCTGCAGACAATGTCATACCTCAGAGAGTAAAAACTGCAATGCAAAGCTTCTTGAGAACATAAGCCGTTCGGAGTCGGCCTAAGACTTGTAGGCCCAGTTCTCGTTCATTTGTGTTCGAACATTTCACAACACACCATACACAATTCATCAAAAGAAGCTCAGTCAAACTCCTTTGAAGGAAACACAAAAAGCTAAACAAGAACTAATGCGCAATAATAATTTACTGAAAATAAAGCTTTCAAATCACAGAACAGCGATTTATTTCATTGTAAATACATTTGTCCTTAATTATCCTATTTTTGCTACAAATAATTCCCTTCCTTATTATTCATCCCACATTTTTTACTAATACAAAAAAGTGGCAATGCTAAAATACATTTTGACATTCGAGGTCGGTGTGGTGAATCTCCTTACCCTACCTTATTATTGTATCATGATTAGAAATCAAAAGTAATGGCAGGACCAAGGTTGATTTATAAGGTTGTCGCAAGGGAGAGAACGAGTACCCATAATTGTCAAATCGAAGTTGACAGCTCATAGAAAATCTGCAAGTGCTCTCTTTTATCATCCGTTTTTCTTTCGTAGTCATTCGCAAAATTGACTGGTTTTGACAATTATGGGTACTGAGAAGAGAGTGCGATCAGCTCTGCGACAACCTTATAAATGAACCTTGGGCAGGACAGTAATCAAGTGAGAAAGAAAGAGAAAAATCTATGACATTGCTGCCATCAAGGTGAATTCAAATTCTAAATTCATCTTGGGCATGATACAATAATAAGGTAGGGTAAGGAGATCAAATCCGTGATTGTACTTTGCATTTGTGATGAATGTCTTGTAGCGTTTTCTTTTCTCGAAAAAATGTTACACTTATTCTGCACTAAGATAGGGCTGTCGAAATATTTTGTTCTTTTCTTAAAAGTAGGCTAAACCTTAATGGGGTATTGCGTTCTTTTGTGAAAATTGTTACACTCTGGCAGTGCAAAAGTGTTCCACTTTCTACACTCTATAAAATGACGGTGTGACAATGCTACCCTGCGAAACAGCTGATTTTAATAGCAAGAAGTTTTTACAATTTTTGGACGCAGTAATTGTAATTTGTAAAACGCACGTAGGACGCAGTGGACTGTCTTTATTTTTTGTTAACAGCATCAGCTGATATCCAGGGTAGCTATTGATATTCTTTTCTAGCACAATAAATGTTGCCATTTTTTAGGGATGGAAGTAACACCATAAAAATATTACCATTCTTGAGGGTAAAATTTTTTTTAGAAAAGAAAACTCTATTAGCTGTGGCGACATCTTATAACTTCGTTAACTTCGATCTTCGGCAATTCGTCAAAAATTGGAATGTGTAACACATTCGACGCGATAATTTTTATAAAATATCGCTTTGTTTCCATTTTTTAGACAATTTTTTAAATTTTGGTTTTTTTAATGCACTATAACCTTTAATATTGATATTTCGCTTCGCCGTTCGCTTTGAAAGTGAAATAATTAAATGTAGCCATTGGCAATCGGCAATGAACATTATTTTATTGTTAGAAAAGTTTTGAAGTATTTTTTGGTTTTTCCATTCGCCATTTGCCCATAGGCCATTCGCTATAAAATCGTTCTAAAAATTTTTAATAATGTCAAAAAGAAGCTCTGCCATCTTTCATACAACGTGAAACAAAGAAAATTTAAATTTTTAAAAGTTGCAGCAGATTAAATAAAACGACTAAAAAGATGAAATGAAAGCAATGTGACAATTTTCAAACTCTAATTTTTGATTTGTGTTCAACAGTTTCTCCATCAAACGGCATTCAAAAAAATTATGTAATACGTTTTTAGTGGACATTAGAATAAAAATTTGAAATAAGAAATAAAGAACACAAAAACTAAACTAAAATTAATATGCAATAATTTACTGAAAACAAAGCTTTAAAATCACAAAAGCGCGATTTATTTCATTGTAAATACATTTGTCCGAATTTATCCTATTTATCCTACAAATAATTTCCTTTCTTATTATTTATCCCACATGTATCAATAATACAGAAAAGTGGCAATGCTAAAACACATTTTGACATTCGAGGTCGGTGTGGTGAATCTCCTTACCCTACCTTATTATTGTATCATGATCTTGGGCAGAGTTTATACGTCATTCAAATTGAATGAAGAATATCGCATTTTTGGTTCTCTTTTACTCTCTTCGAGATATTTGATTGAATAGCTGCTCACACGTGATTTTTTGATTGAATGGCCGATGCCGACTAAAAGTGTTGTTGTAAGTACCAGAAAAGTTGATTATGCAACCCTGTGATTGATTGATACAGGTCTAGCGCTCCATCAAAATTTTGATTGATGCGATGAAGTGTTGAAAGTTAATTTCCGCTCTCGCAAAGAGTTCATCTTTTTTTTCGCTGGGAAAACAACAACAAATTTTGAATGATCCTTCAATTTGAATGACAGTGCCTTGGTTGCCATTATTATTTCGCTGTTTGCCTTGAACATGATTTCACACTCGTAACGAGTTGCCATTGTTCTGTGTGCCGCTTTGCATTTTTTCCCAATAAAAGAACAGTACAAAATCAGTTTTTATGTACAGTACTTTTGATATAAAAGCAGTACGGAGTTTTTAGTCTAAAGCGTGGAACAGAATGCGATGTAGTTGTAGCGATTCCATGTAGTAACCTCATCAGCTGTTCAGTGTGTAGAACACTACGCCAAATAATATGTCCACAACATGTAAGGCGAATAGAAGCCTAATCGCCGCGATTTTTGTTTTTCCTTGTAAACTTGATCATGTCGAAATTTTGAAGCTTGTAAGCAATGAGAAATTCTTTTAAAATTTGCATTGAATTTTCAAACTTTCACAATTTTTATCTCGTAAACCATACGAGAGCGGGCAAATTGTATTGCCCCGTTGGGCTTAGGAGGCCCATATACATGTAAAAAATTGTCATGTCGAAGTTTTCAAGCATGTTAGCAATGAGGAATTCTTTAGAAATTTGCATTGGATTTTCAAACTTTCACGATTTTTATCTAGTAAACCATACAAGAGTGGGCAAATTTGCAAATTGCACCGTTATGCTTAGGAGGCTTAATTCTAGTATATGTAAAATTTTCGATACATGATTTCTAGTTGCTTTTCATAAAATTTTTTTTCCTCAAACTTGATTAAACGCTGAAAACTACAGAAATGCTCGTTTCTGTAGTTTCCTCAACGCTTTTGTCGACCATTTTCTCGATTAAGTTATATATTTTTATGATTATGATTAAATCGAAATATACCAAAAATTAGATGTTTTCCCACCAAATAGATGTTTTGGTCTTGCGTTAAATAGTTTATTGACGTTGGAGTCTTAGTAAAATTTTATGATTGACTTTTATAATTATGATAAGTAAATAAGAAAATTCTTTCTGCGTTATAGAAAGTTTTTGGACATTTTGTGCAATTTTTTAATATTTCGGGATTCAATGTTGATTGAAAAGTGGGTGAAGTATAGCAAAAAATTGACTTAATTTTATTTAAATAGTTCTGATTAATGAATTTCATTCATTTTAAACCAATTTAAGAGGAAACTGGTCTTTTTGATCATACGCCTTTCAAAACAACCAACATAAACAGCCCCCAGAATAACCGAGAACTAAATCAAGTTTGTAGAAGCTAAATTATTTTTATGAGTATTTTTTTTAATAAAAGTTTAAAAAAAAAATAGGTACATATAATCTTTATTGATAAATAATTCATATGTTGATAGTTATATATATCAATTTTAAAAATAAATTAAAAAAATTATATACATTTTAAAATTAAATAATTAAATAAATTTAAATAAATAAATAAATTTTAAAAATAAATGTTTGAAAAATATTAAAGGGATTCAAGTCAATGCGTAGGTTTGCGTATTGCGTATAGCGCAATTTGCTTGTATTGAATTGACATAAGCACGCTATAAAATTTTGAGTAATTTAAAAATTCTTGAACATAATAGGAGTCACTTTTATTTTATTTATTGTTCTCAGTTTTAAAATAAATCTCATTTGCAAATAAAAAATCTCAAAAAGCAGCGACAAATCTAAGTTGAAAGAAATGTTGCTTCAAAAAGCTTTTTCAAAAGATAGGAAGGGTTGCAATTTACGCCGTCTTATTATAAGAATACACAAATCGTTCTGTAAAGTTCATATAAAAAAATACATTGCGTAAAAACTAATCAGATACGCGGTTACGCAGCTCACACGCAGTGACTTGAATCTCCTTATTAATTTAATTCCAAGAAAACATATTATTATGTGTAATAAAAGTGTTTAGTTAACTTTTATTACTATTAAGTTAACTTTTCAGAGACTACGTATTTGACTTTGAGTTCCTGTAACTTTTAAATCAATAGAGTACAACGACACTGTGTGCACTATTATTTTAATGTAGGTGTTAATTTTTGATAAAAATAATAATGGTATTCATGCAATGCCGAACATTTTCCGATGCCGAATATCGGAAAATATTCGCTGTTTTTGCATGAGGTACCTTTTTTTAGTTATCGGCGAATGCCGTATATCAATCAGCTGTTCTTTAAATTGCATTGAAAAAGTGGCAACATTGGTTTAATATTTGTATTAAATATATGTAAAATATTTGAAAGGTGGCAGCAACTGGTTGCCGAAAATATTCGGCGCTATTTACGCATCAAAATCGTGCTTAAAACTGGAAACTATGCCGAATATCAGATTCCATACAAATTTTGACAGTTCATATTCGGCGTTTTCGGTTTTTCCGATTTTCGGCATATTCGGCTCGTTTTCCTCATTGCATGAATACCCTTAATAAAAAAAATTACTAAAGTTAGTAAATCTTTACTACACATGAACTGAACAATTGAAGATGCATTTTACTTCAGGTGGCAGCTTTCTTCGAATTCATTACGAGCGCCATCTCTGTGTCAATTTGAGCTTATGTCATTCGTTCTATTTTTTTTTTTTAATAGAAAAAAGCCGTAGAAGTTTCCGAAAGGCCGCAAAAAGAATTAACGATTATAATAGAAATTCAGTGACCAAAACTTTAGGCAAAATTTTTTGCAATAGTCAAATTGTAGATATTTTCAGCAAATATTGTTAAAAATTAATGAAATAAAGTATTTCTGGCAAAATGGTCGACTACAGCAAGTGGAAAAATATTGAGGTGAGTTAGTCAAGGCGTGAAGTGGTTATTATCCAATTCGGCGTGGTTAACCATCTTTGCTATTATTTTCTGTCCAGATATCTGATGATGAGGATGACACTCATCCAAATATTGACACACCGTCGCTATTTCGTTGGCGACATCAGGCTCGAGTCGAGCGCATGGCTGAGTTGGATCACGAACGTGACGAATTCCAGAAAAAACGACAGTCACAACAGGCGCGACTAATGGACGTAAAGGAGCGCATTCGAAATAAGAAAAGTAACGAAGCTGAACTCCAGAAGGAGTTGGAAAAAATCACCCTAGAGGGCAAGGAACTTGATCGCGAAGAGGAAGAATTTCACAAACGTGAAAAGAAAACGCCTTGGAATGTAGACACCATAAGTAAACCAGGTTTTGAAAAGACCGTCATCAACAAAAAGGAGAAGCGCAAGGACGATGAAGAGCTCAGCGAAGAAGAGATGGAAAAACGCATGAAAGTATTTGTCAAAGAAAACGAAAAGTTGTGTAAACAATATGGCATGCTGCGCAAATATGATGATTCCAAACGCTTTCTGCAGGAGCATTTGCATCTTGTTTGCAAAGACACCGCCAACTATCTGCTTATATGGTCCATCAATCTGGAGATGGAGGAGAAACACGACTTGATGGCACATGTGGCGCATCAATGCATTTGCATGCAATACATACTCGAATTGGCCAAACAGCTAGATGTTGATCCACGGGGTTGTGTCGGGTCGTTCTTTTCGAAAATTCAAAATTGTCTGCCCGAGTACCGAGAGCAGTTTGAGAATGAAATCGAAGGCTTTAAGGACCACATTAAAAAACGTTCACAAGAAAAGATACAGGAAGCAATAGCCGAGCAAGAGGAGGAAGATCGCAAAGCACGTCTTGGCCCCGGTGGCTTAGATCCGGCAGAAGTTTTCGAAGAACTGCCTGATGTAAGTGTCGCATGTGTAGTGATTTATTTAATGAATTAAATTGAATAATTTTTCTTGTGTCTAGGAATTGAAAGCCTGCTTTGAGTCGCGTGATATTGAGCTGCTGCAAAAAACAATTGCCGCCATGCCAGTTGATGTGGCCAAGTACCATATGAAACGTTGTGTCGACTCAGGGTTGTGGGTGCCAAATGCCGCCGACTTAGAAAAGGCTGATAATGATAGTGCAGGCCAAACGACGGCCGGTAGCACGCAAGCTGTGGATGAAGTTCAAATAGAAGAGCAAGACAAGAATGGAGCGGAGGAAAAACTCATAAAAGAGGAAGCAGCTAAACCTAAGATGGAAGAACCTATTTATGTTGGCGTCAGTAGTGAGGAGTTGGATTGATTAATCTCTGTCAACTAACAACAAAGTGAGGTGTTTAAGCAAGCAACACCGCCACGTTCAAATAAAATATATATCGAACTTATTGTATTTTCTGTTAAACTTGCTGTAATTTTCCTTGTCCTCGCGATGCCCACTGGCCAATACTCCGTTTGTAAATGTGTATTGATCAATTTAAAAATCTTATGCAGTTTTATTGTAGTTGATAACATGTATACACATTTGTGAATTTCATGTAAAAAGCTTTAAGATGGTCAAAATTCTAAAATATATATCTAATCTAATTAAAAGAGAATGCTTAATGAAAGTTAATTTTTGTTTACTCTTAATATAGGGATTTTAATTATATTTATTTTATTTTTATTAGTAGAAATTGCAGAACTTACATTTTTATCAAGTTTTTTCTTTAAAAAAAAAAATCGAGTTAAGGCCTTTCTATATGAAGGTAGAGATATATACAATGTGCTGGAAGCGGTACGAAATCTCAAGAGATAAAATTTCCACCATAGATCTCCAAGTTACAAAATATACAAAGTAAAAAAATCAAAATAAGACAAAATACCCAAAATCATAATATCCAAGCCAAAATCACCAAATTTATTTTTTTTTTTAAATTAAAATCTAAACACTGCATTTTTATACCCCAACGCTTACTGCGTAAGGGTATATTAACTTTGTCATTCCATTTGTAACGCCAAGAAGGAGGCGTGACAGGCATAGAAAAATATGCATATTTTTGATCAGCATCATCTCCTGAGTCGATTTCCGTGTGTCCGTCTGTCGACACGATTACAGCCGCAATTTTAAAGCTATCTCGATGAAATTCAAAATATATATTTTTAAAAAAATAAGATCAAGTTCGAAAATGGGATGAAATCCCATCCAAATCGGATGAAAACCACGCCTACCTCCCGTACAAAGTGACTTTATACTAACCGTAACCACAAAAATTAAAGAAATGCCTTGAAATTTGGCAGGTGAGCTTTGCTCTTCAGTCTTAATCCTGGCTATGAAATTTGGAAAAATCGGATGAAAACCACGCCAACCTCCCACACAAAGTGACTTAATTTTAAAAGTAAAATCTCTTAAAAATCTGCTCAAATCAAAGAAAGTCTTGAAATTTTGCATATAGGCTTTGATATATAATATAGACCACCACTATGATATTTGGCAAAATCGAATGAAAACCACGCCTACCTCCCATACAAATTGGCTTAATTTTAAACGTTAAATTTCTTAAAAATCCACAAAACTTAATAAAATGTCTTTTTGCACTTTAAGCTTTGATATATAATATGAACCATCTCTATGATATATGGCAAAATCGGATCAAAACCTCGCCTACTTCCCATACAAAGTGACGTCATCAAAATAGGAAAACTTTCGTTAATATATAAAACTGAATGTCATCGTGTATGTCGTGGCTACAGACTTCCAATATACTTCAATATGGCCGCGGGGGGTATCTATTTTAGCTTCGGTACCCTGCCGAAGCTCCACCCTTACTAGTTTCTTATATAACTTGTATCGGTTTCGCTCTCTAAACATTGAGTATGCATGGAAAATTTCTCTTTTATATAACGATTGAACATTTATGAGAGAGTGAAATTATCAACCATCAGCAATACTAGTTTGAGAACATACGCAACAAACAGATATATCTCGGTAATATTGTTATCTTTACTTGGAACATCTGGATATGTGACGTCAAAAGCATAAAGAATTAATACATTATTTCAATAAAACAATAAAAGAAACACTTTATATGAGTGCAATGGATTTTGAATGAATATATCGATTTAAAAAGGAGTTAAAATAGTTACTCTGCTTAGTGGAGCCGTTAAAGAGAAAAAAAGCTTACACTACAATGAGAGTCAGAGAAAGAGATGATATGCTCTCTGCTCAATCCAAAACATGTAAGCATAAGTTAAGCTCTACTCTTTGTTGTATATGTACTAAAGAGCTGCACGAATACATTCCATTTGGAATCCATTCTACGCATTCCATGCGAGTATTCCATATTTGGAAATCATTTGCAAAGCGAAACGAATGAATGAGAGACATAAATTTTTCGAATGGAATGAACATTCCATTCCATTTGAGAGAGTTCTAACGAATATGGAAATTTCTAGAATGTATTCGTTGCGTTGAGAGTACTCACAAATGGTTACCATGAATTTTGACTTTTGCTCCAGTCATGTTTCTTAGAGTTTTATGGTAGTTGCAAAGGGGGGTCGCTGATTTCAATTCTGATGTCAGATTTTGAATTTTCAAAATGGCGGATAGGGTTGCCACCTTAAAATATCTTATTTTCGCGAATTCGAGGCTGGGGCAAACACTAGGTAAAAATGGGTCGCTGATTCCGAATCCGTTGTCAGAATTTTAAAATTCCAAAATTTTTTTGAAAATAGGGTTGCCACCTAAAAAGTTGTTATTTTGCAATTTTTTTAAATGAGCATTTAGTAAAAGGGAGTCGCTGATTTCAAATCTGATGTCAGATTTTGAATTTTCAAAATGGCGGATAGGGTTGCCACCTTAGCCATTTTGAAAATCTGACATCAGATTTGAAATCAGCGACTCCCTTTTACTAAATGCTCATTTAAAAAAATTGCAAAATAACAACTTTTTAGGTGGCAACCCTATTTTCAAAAAAATTTTGGAATTTTAAAATTCTAATCTAAAATAAGATATTTTAAGGTGGCAACCCTATCCGCCATCTTAAAAATTGAAAATCTGACATCAGATTCGACATCAGCAACCCCCCTTTGAAATCCCTTTACGTAAAACCTTTTTTCATCAACCATTTGGTAGTACTCTCAAATCAACACTTGAGAATGTTGAGTATTCTATTCTAAACATTCTCAACGCACAAGCGCACATTCCATTCCATTCTAAGCGCTGAGATTGCATATTCCATTCCATTCTCAGCGCTGAGAATGATCATTCCATTCCATTCTATTTTTTTGAGAATGTGTTGAAACGGCTTTTGAATGCATTCGTGCAGCCCTTTAATATGTACCAATAAAATCAAGTTCTTACTTGTTTTATCTGTTTGTACAAGAAGAATGGATGGTTCTCTGCAGACCTTTTGTTTTAACTTTAGTCAAATTAAGCCGGGCTTAACTAACCAACGTTTAAACTCGGTTTAACTAGATATTTTAGCATTCATAGAAGTTTAATTGACTTCAACTATCATGTGTTTCTTTTTTGCCTAAGCAGAGTTTAAACGTTCAATTTTGGTGAATTGAAACTTTAAACTAGTACTGAAAAACTGGACCTAAGATAGTCTGCTTTATTATAGTTTGTTAGATCCATACAATTTTGTATTCGTTAAAATACCAATATAAAGCAATGAAATTATTATGAAAAAAAAAATTGCGAAGCGTTTTTGATTGAATTAAAAAAAACTATCGAAGCTAAAATACCCCCCCGCATTCGAAGTCTTTAGCCACGACATACACGATGATATTCAGTTATATATATTAACGAAAGTTTTCCTATTTTGATGACGTCACTTTGTATAGGAGGTAGGCGTGGTTTTGATCCGATTTTGCCATATATCATAGGGATGGTTCATATTATATATCAAAGCTAATTTGCAAAATTTCAAGACATTTCCTTTAAGAGATTTTTCTTTTAAAATAAAGTCACTTTGTATGGGAGGTAGGCATGGTTTCCATCCGATTTTCCCAAATTTTGAAGAGCAAATCTTACGTACCAACTTTCAAGGCATTTCTTTAATTTTTGTGGATTTTAAAGACATTTTATGGTTAATATAAAGTCACTTTGCATGGGAGGTAGGCGTGGTTTTAATACGATTTGTCCCATTCTCGAACTTGATCTTCCTTTTTTAAAAATAAACTTATATTTTGAATTTCATCGCGATAGCTTAAAAATTGCGGCTGTAATCGTGTCGACAGACGGACAGACAGACGGACACACGGAAATCGACTCAGGAAATGATGCTGATTAAAAATATATATATTTTTTATACCTGCCACGCCTCCTTCTTGGCGATACAAACGGAATGACAAAGTTAATATACCCCTTACGCAGTACGCGCTGGGGTATAAAAATAACAACACATAACTGTAGCTCGTTCTTGTAACTCGTACCGATCAGAGTTACCGACTCATATTACCGTTTCTGTACGAATCTGTATCAATTTCTGTTCAATTCGGTCGTTTCAAATCGATAAGCTGTCACCTGTTCCGATATCATTCCAATGGAACCTTTTAAAAAAGTGATTCTGTACAAAAAGTGAATCGATAAAAATGTGTCACTTTTCTCACAGGCTTTGCGGCAAGTGAGAATTCTACCGATTTATCTAATGTCAGTACTGCTGTGTATTATTAAGTTATAAATACTCGAATTGTACCTTTAAAAATTGTTGCTTTCATTTAAGTTGAATTTTATATATTTGTATATATTACTAATATGTATATATATACCTAAAGAAATTTATTTAAAGAGCAAATTAAATCCGGACGAGTTTCGAAACTGCAGCGACGTAGGCTGTTGGTCTTAATGAAGCAGCACCGGCACGTCGCAAAGGGTCAATTTTTTAATGCATTTGAATGTTACTGAAACAATAATCCATTAAATAATTGACCTCCTAATACTTCTAACTCACTTCACTGTTCACTAAAACACTTTTGATTACCTATTTATTATAAAACTATAGCGCACATAAAATAAAATAAATACCCTTGAACAGCTGCTTGTCATTTGACTCTATTTCTCAGCGTTTCTTCTCGATTTGTCATCACGGTCCGAATTTTTACCAATTTAAACGTACAGAAACATTAGTTGTCACGAAATCGGTAACTAGGGATCGATAACGCATGACATCACACAAATCGGTAACTTACCGATTTTGTTACAGGAACGAGCTATTGTCTGTATTAGTTCCACTTCAATCTACTTTCTTTGCATTCAACTAGCGAATTTTACGTG
The DNA here is from genome assembly GCA_914767935.1 of Coremacera marginata. Classification (NCBI taxonomy): domain Eukaryota; kingdom Metazoa; phylum Arthropoda; class Insecta; order Diptera; family Sciomyzidae; genus Coremacera; species Coremacera marginata. Next base: position 59,500,181 of record OU612047.1, read on the forward strand.
AACATGTCATAGGCAGGGGTACCTTTTACATTACCATTCCACTAGCCACTTCACTAGTGCTTCAGAATCAGCTTATTCACTAGTCAGAAAGATAGATAAACAAAAAACCGTGAAAGCAATCTTCTGTTAATAAATTTATACGTTTCTTATCCCAATATTTTTCATCATGTTCTTTAACGAAATAGAAACACTTTATATATCATGTTTTCTCGAAAATATTACTTCGAACTATATAAGTCATGGTATTTTATGACATATATATACATATTTATAATATAAAAAATTTGTATTTTATTTGAAATAGAATTTGCAGCACTCGTACGCCAAAACTAATGATTTTCCAAAAAAAAAAGTTATAACATGAATTATAGGGAGTTTCTCTAGTTTCGTTTGATATATATATGGTTTTATAGTGAAATGAGTCGGAAAGGAGATATTGGCAAAAAACTGCTTTAAGGCGCCATTTTGCCAATACGGCGGTGCTAGCAGCAAAAATACGAGGTGGCAAAGTTGAAATTCGGAAAGAGCACATCAAAACCTATAAAAGTACTACCTATTTTCAGAACTGCCGGGAAACTTTCCAGGTAAAACTACCAAATGGCTGTACTATATCGAATTCTTAAAAGAAGTTGAATGGCTTTTTAATCTAAATTTTAATGCTTGACCTCCTTTTTTATTGTCCTTTATGTGAAATTTTTCTAGTTCCATGTTCACACTTCTTGATATTTTGTATCAGGTTCTTGGAAGCATTGTACCTTTTCGTTAGTCTCCATTCTCCGACATAAACTTCGTTACAGTTATTGCCACAATTTTGTTTCTCACATCTATTTAACCTTTCTGTAAATACGAGTTTTTACAACGTCTCGTCAATACGAGCATACCTGGGTATGAACTTATGTTTTATACTAAAAAAACCGTCTAAAATAAAAAAAAAGTTTGTTTATAAACTCCCAGCAAACCATAGTTGACGACTTTGTCGAAATTCCGTTTAATTCGTAACTATTTCGAGCCGTCATAAAGAAATCGTTACAATTTCGTTACTTAAATATCGAAACAGTTTCACTTTTTATACGAATTTATATAGAATTTCGTTATGCGACTGTTTGTACGACATATTGAAATGCAAACAGAGTGAAATTTAATTTCTTTCGAACTGTCTGAATGAAATCGTAACTTTTTCGTAACATTTTCGTTAAGAATCGTTACGAAATCGTTACGAAGTCGTGGCAACCCCTTCATATTATTTTCGTTACGATTTCGATTCGAAATATTCTTAACGAAATCGTAACAAACATTTTTCAATCTTTCCGATTTCGGAATTCGATTTCGTTACGAAATCAAAACAAAAAAAAAAGTTTTTTGAAAAATTAACACGTATATTATACCGTAAGGGAGGTTCTCAAGAAACTCAAATGTTTTTTCCCATTTTTCGATAGTTTATGATGTGTAGCATATGTTTTCAAAGCGGTTTGGCCGATAACGATTGCTTAAAAAAGTTATCGCATAAGAAAGGAACACATCTTTTCACAAAAATTATGAGTATCTCATCAAGAGGATCTCATAAAAAATGAGTTTCCCACATCAATTTTTTTGAAATGCACGCCTGTATTCCCTACGGCACTGTGCTAAGAATAGTTATTTCAGGTACCACTAGATGTCGCTAGATGCGCGCTGTGTCTTTGGAATAGAAAGCTTACAACTCGAAAAAAATCGTTAACTAAATCTTAAAACGCGTATTCTGAAAAACCTTGTTTTCATAACTGGTTTCCATGATATCTCAAGAAATACTTTATGCATTGACACGTTTTTTTTTATTTTAAAGTAGATAAAATTTATTACCTATACCTAAACCTATACCTAAATTAAAATAATATTGACCGATGTTTTTATTTTTTTGATCATTTTAAAGAGCAAAAAATTTAAAAAAGGTACTTAAAATTCAGATGCCCGCCATTTTTGTAATTTTCAACTATTTGTTTTAGGTATAAGCTCCAGCAAATATAAAAAGTCCTTGAAAGGACTTTGATCGAGCTTCTTATGATCAATTGTGTTGTGAAATGTTTGAACATAAACGATCGAGAACTGGACCTACAAGTCTTATGCCGACTCCGAACGAGTTATGTTCTCAAGAAGCTTTTCATGACAGCTTTTACTCTTTGAGGTTTGCCATTGTCTGCAGAGAGTCGACGGCCGAACAGAAAAATTCAATTGAAATGTAAAAATTCAATGAAAATCAATTCAATTGAATGTCAATGGGAATTGAACCAGGGTTCTCTGCATATGGGCTCTTTACCCACTGCGCCACGGCCGCTCCTGTTAATATAATATAATTAATAACATTTTTAGGTTTTTTTATTTTTGATGACATGATCGTGCTGTGCGATGGATACCGTTTGGGTACCTTTGTTTTCAACGTGATGTTTAACGGCGTATTGACACTTTACATTACACTTTTATTCACCAAAATAAATATTTTCCGACAGTTTAGGAATCCTAATATATAAAAATTTTAAATATTTTAGGCGATCAGCCTGAAAGTATGTGCAGAAAATTAATTTGATACTTATCAGTGACATGCTTGCCTTTTATGTGTATGCATTCTTTCAGGCTAAACATTTTTCAGAATAGTATGTTGTAAAAGCACTGTAATAATGGCAACAAATAATTACAGTTTAGCGTTAATGCTTCCAACCCGTCGTAGGACGGGCTTTTATACTAGTCAATAAATAACTGGCAAAAAACTCAAGGTGTTCATTTACTTCCTTTTATAAAAAAAAAATGTGTTTTTCGAGCTCTAGGCGAGCACCTGCCTTTAAGTCGCAGTTTATTGACCATTAATAGAAACCTAATTTTTATAAAGAAAACTATTTTCAGAATCTTGATTAATCGGTTCATTCAGATAACGGCAAGCAAATAATTACCAATGGTTAGAAGGACAAAACTGTCTTTCCAATACACTATTTATTTCTAATGGGGAATTTTGCAAAGAGGGACAATTTCAACGTATACTAAAATTTTCATAAATTGTAATGCATTAAACAATTCAAAACTTGCTACAGCCTTTCACTTCAAGACTATTTCAATAAATTCGTGTAATATCGAATTTACCATCGCATTTTCACAACTTCAGGAACATTTAAAATTTATTTAATGCACGCTGTAAATAATTAGTTAATGTTTTATTATAAGCACATCCCGTAGGAATATCGTTAATTTACATTTGTTTAAGGTTTAAAGGTGTTTTTTATTTCAGTATATGTATTTTTATATTCGGATTATGTTTGAAAAAAACTTTAACTACACTAAATTTTGTGATATTTTTAAATAATTCAATGCAATGAACTAAGCGCTGCAGCACACAATTTAGCAAATGTTAAACAATTTATTTATTTATTAAATATCAAGGATAACCATTTAAAAATTTAGTTTATATAAGTTTTATTTATTTATTTAGTTTTTTTTTATTTGATTTAGATATTTGAAACTTGAAAGGGGAGGGAGAGAAGAGTACACTTTTTTCAATAGCCAAGAAAATTGGTATATGTAGGGATTTGATTTTTTTTTGTTTGTTTTGCTTTTTATATAACTTTCCAGGTTTAATTATTATTTTATAAATATGATTTTTTTTTTATTATATAACTTAACATTAGAAGACGAAAAAATATGAATTAATATTAATACAAAAATAATTGTTCCAAAGTAGTCGAAGTAGTAAAATGAAATATGTGAATATAGTAGTTAACTGTTAGATGTTCGTTCAAATTCGAGTTATAATGTATCGATTAGGGAATATATATATATATAAAAAAAAGTAAAACTAAACGAATAATTGCAAAAATTATTTAGTAGCAAACACAAATAAAACGAAACGAACCAATTAAATAAATTAAGACATGAAACGAAAAAAATAAACATTTTAGTTGATCTAAAGAATTGAAAGCGCAAATGAGCAAAAAGTCAGACTGCTGCAAATTTTTTGTTTATGTTAAATGAATCCAAGTCGAAGTTTGCAAGTTGCAGTGGGAAATAATTAATCATTATTAAAACTATTTATTAATTAAATATTAAATTTATATATATATATATAATCGCCAAAAGCAAGAAAGAATTGTTCATAAGCACAGCACAACAAAATAAAACTGTCTGTTCGTGCGTCACACTGTTTTCTTATTCTGTTTGTCCTGCTGATGTAATCTATGTATTTTCAATTCTTAAATATTTTGTGATGCCGAACTACATTTGGTATACCAAATGGTACAGTTAAATTCAGTTTCTGTGTTCGTTTTTTATTGAATTGTCTACTTTTGTGGTCACTCTAACGTAATATGTAAATGAGATAAATTAAAATTCAATATAAATAATGGTGCTTGAAAATACCTTCGCCATTTTTGTTTATTATTAAAAAACATATATGTGCTGCAATGTGCCCAAAGTGTGCTATCATGTGTCGCATTGAAAAACAATTTATTCTTATTTATATATAATTTGTTTAATGTGAAGTTAGTTCCGCCATTTTTTCAGTAATTCGGCAGTTGTGCTGTTATGTGCTCAAGTAGAGAAAAAAATATTCGCATATTTTCGAACTTATGACAACTTAAAAACCCTTAACATATCATTAAACGTCACATTCTAGAAACTATTTATGAGTTCTATGTAATTTATTTCCGAATTTTTAAACAAATCGAGGGCGCCAATAAATTTATTAAAAACATTTCATAGAGGCCTTCAATATTTGTTCAAATGTGAATTAAACCTGGGTTCTTACTCTGTAATACGATTGGAAAGTGAGTATAAATTTGACACAAAATTGATAATACGGGATTCTAATGATTGATACTACAATTTATTCTAATGAACCGCTTTACTGAGTACGGCTCCTGTTTCTGAGCAAACCTTGCCAAAAACTCACAATTTTGAGCGTTACGCTTTTAACAACCTATTGATTAACAATGTTGCGAAAACGCAACCGTAGAGTTTTTTTCTACAAAATTGTGAGTTATTTGCTAATGAATAGTTTATGCTTTGAATTTATTGACACCAACACTTTTCCGTCTACTCAACCAATCAAAAAATGCATATATGTATGTCAATTGAAACTGATCAAAATGCGCATTATTTAATCTATCTACGGCACATTATAGCACAACATGAGCACATTACAGCACAACTTTTGAATTTTCGAAAAATTAGATACAAATTTAACTATAATACTTTTTCCATGTAAACACTCGAGATAGCACACATTGGACACATTGCAGCACTTGTTTTTTTTTTGCGTAAATCAAAAATGGTGAAGCTACTTTTATGCACATATTTAAATACATATTCAGCATCACTTAAATCACAACAAAAAAACTCCGACCTACATTTAGCTCGTTACGAGTTGTGCCAACGTGTTGTGCAGTGCAACGAATGCGGCGAATCTCTAGTTAAAATTTTTAGCTCATTTTAAACTTGTTTCTTTTGCCTTTGCTGATTTACTTAAATTAAAAAATTTTAACTGTAGCTATTTGCTGTTGTTCTTCTGCCTGCCTGCTAATTATGTCCTGTTGCTGTCCGGTCCATTGCTTGTTGATATTGGTATCACCACCTGCCTAACACCGACCCTTAAATATGTTGTTGCAGTGCCACCACCACCATCAAATCATGAGGACGAAGCAGAGGAATTCTTTGTTGAACTGCCACCACCGGCGCTGCCACGCATTTTGTCTATATAAACATTGAGTAGCCGTATCTTGCTAGGATTAAGCAGCGAGAACTTTGGTTTGACTTTCTCCTCGCCCATCACGATATACAGCTTGACAATACAGAAGACTGCCGCCTTGCGCACCATCGACTGACAGTCGTCGGTGAGACGCGCCAGGTTAGGCATTACACTGTCCAGATGTATCTCCGTCAACTCGCTACCTTGACGCTCCACCAGCTCTGTCAGCAGTTTAACTGCGCACAAATTTAACGGATACGAGTCGGTTGCAATCACCGGATTAACTATGTTGATTGTGACATTGAGTGGCAGCGAGGGCGCAATGCGTGTGATGATTGTATCGATCTCACGTGCGATATCCTTGCCATGCTGATAGCAGTTGATGATCTTCAGCAGTATGAGCTCCAGAAAATTAATCCAATTGGACTTCATCTGATCGCTGCGCACAATCTTGCCGAGCACATGAAGCGCCGCAATCATGCATTCGGCTGCCTGCGCATCCAGCAGATTCAGCAGCATCTTCATAATGGCGCGAAAGTGCTTGTTAGGCAAAATGCAGTTGCCGCTCTTGATACACACGCCCAGATTGCTGAGTGCGGGCTGCAGATGCGCCACCGGCATGTCGGGTGTCAGAGTGCAAGCGATCTTGATGATCTCGCTCTCACGCAAGCCATTCTCCAGCACGACTTCACCATCTGGCGCAATAGTGTAGTTGAGATGCGGTTTGGTCGTCGTGTTCAACGAGGTGTTAGCGTTGGAGTTCAATTTGTGGTGCTGCTCAAGTAGGCCGGCTTCTAGGCGCATCGTAGTGCTTTCCGGCGTATTGGACTCGGTTGTGGTGGCCGATTGCGTCTTGGAATTGGAAGAAGAGTCCTTATCGTTATGTTGCTGCTCGTGTTGCAGATGCAAATGGTGCCCATTGTAGCCGTTGGCAATGCTTAGCGAGTTGAATTGACGCGTCAACGAAGACTCACGATCAAGTTTTGCCTCAAAACTGTAGTTCTGTATTTCGGCAGTAGTCTTGCGCAAGCTCTTGTAGACATCCTCTTCCGAGTTGTGCTGATCCTGATCAACAGACGATTGACGCGAGCGCGGACTAGTTGTGGGCTGCAGCTGTAGCGAGGCAAAAGGAGCCTGCGTAGCCGGACTGAGCAGCGGCTTGGGGCTGCTACTGGAGAGAGGCGAGGATGATGGTGAATTGGTGCCTGAAGTGCTGCTACGACGCAAGTGCGATTGTATGATAGTTCGCGCTGAATCTTGATAGGATTTGGGCAGCTGTGAAAGAAGTTTTGTCATCTGAGGCGCATTGCAATTGTACAGAGCGATTAGGCAGAGACGCGCTTGCCCACGCAACTCGACGCTCTTCTGATCGCCCGACAATTGCACAATCTTCACAACGGCTTTTTCCACCTGCAGCTGTTGGGCCTCTTCAGAGGGAAAGTCGCTGTTCTTGCAGTAGGTGGTGGCCAGATTGGTGAGAAATTTTAGTATGGCTATCTTGGTCTTGGTCGAAGGTGTTTGCGCCGTGTCGCCAAGTATGCGGAAGACGTCTTTCATTTGCAGCTCGGTTGGAAAGTATTCGTGTACAACTTGTAGTGTTTTCCAGATTTTTGCATGCATTGAACCGAGCAGTTCGGTGCCCAGCTTGTTGAAGAGACGCGTCATGAGTATAAAGAGCCAGTCGTGTAGATCACCAGCGTGCGCCAATATAAGTTCGGTGACTGTGTCCAGAAATAGCGCATATACCTTGGTGTGCGTGTCCATGAACATCTTGCGGAACATGTCGAGCACGCATTGCAGCTGTGCAGGCGTCAAGTCTTTGCCATCAGCCAGGTACTGCGTGAGGCTGATGAGGCCATCTTTGCGTTCGGACCAGTGTGTGGAGGCGCAATATTGTATGATTGTTTCAATGTCTTCGAATGGGGCACGAGTGCAGCTCCAGTCCAGGCGATTGCGTGAGCCCGACCAGGAATAATTGGAATTGTTGCCGCGCGTATACGATGAATCGAAGGAACGTTCCGAACACACCGACGAAGCTTCCGAATCATCAGACTCGTCGCGTGCTATAAGCTTGCGTCCGAGACGCGCCACACCACCACGTCCGTAATCCGTGACAGATATATCGGCTGCATCTGCTGAGTCTGGAGACAAAGCATCGGCTAGAGCATTTTCGGCCTCGCGACTCTGCTGTAACATCTTCTGCGCCAGCAGTGGCCGTGCGGCGTTAGTATGCCGTTCGGGTGTACGTCGCGTATTACCTACGCCCGTGGTATAGATGCTACGCTTCATGTTGGAGCGCGTGGGGCTAGTCTCACGCGAACCGGCCAGTGAGCGTGGAATGCCTGAGGCTTTTTTGGGTATGGTACCTGTGCCAGCCGCCGCATGTTTGTAGTGTGGATACAGCTCACGCAGCTTTGAGCTGGGCGAAGTAGAACGTGATCCGGGTTGTGACTGTGAGACACCGGCGCGTCCACGTGTGCGTGGCGACACAGCGTGTTGCTGCAGTTGTTGTGACTGTTGCGACGTAGTAGCGGCCACTGCTTTAGGGCGTGGCAATGATCCAGTAGCCGCTGCGGTATTGTTGCCGCCACGCAAACGCGCAAAAGTCGAGTACTGGGCGCGCGCCTTGGCACGCTGAGCTGCAGCAGCGTCCACAGCCGAGACACTTCGAAAACCAGGTGCTGCCGGCTTCTGTATAGATTGTGAAGAGCGTTGAAAACGTGATGCTGAGGCGGTTGAACGACGTTCATCCGGTAAGACACCGCCGCCACCATCACGTTCACGTTCCAGAGCACGCTGCGTGGCTATGTCGACATTGCCATATATTTGATCGGCCAGATCGGGAAAGTGACGCCGAAAGCCCCAGTAGGCACGCCGCGAGTGACGTCGAGCCTCGTTGTCAGCATCCGAAATCGACTTTTTAAGAGTATCACGTAGCTGTGTGGCATAGCGTTCCATCGTCTTTGTTTGCCACTCCTCGAAAAGCAGACCCAGCATCTCGCAGAGACTGGCGCGTATATCTTTTGATTTGGATTGGTTGACGGTCTGCGTTATAATTGTGATGATCTTAGGCGCGTGAGTGTATTTGATGATGTACTTCAGAGCGAGGCTCGACGAAGAGGCAATCACCTTGGCGGAATTTTGTATCAGATTAATTAGTTGTTCAAGGATATAAATGCAGAAAAGATCCAGTTTCTGGCGCAGCGTCTTGGTCATATATGCAATGGTGATGCACGCTTCGCGTATCACTTGAGAGCGCAGTTCTTCTTTGAGAATATCCAGGAATGCTATAGAAAGTTCTTTCAGCTGGGCCACAAACTGTGGATGCGCTTGTATATTGAGTATCAGCAAGGAGCGTATTTTTTTCAGGGCATCCACGCGTTTCTCCCAGTCGACGTTCTTGTCGCTTATGACGGCCAACACTTGTTTGTAGACGTCGTCAATGTCTTTTTGATGGAAAATAGTCAGGTGAGGCACCAGTTCGAAGGATGCCTCAAAGATTTCCATTGTAACGGCGCCAGCATCACCGGCATCCGATGAGGAGGATGCCATCGCTTTGCTTTTGGTTGATGAGGCTGAAACAGTGCGTTTCACTAGTTTTGTAGGACGCTCTCGCACAGGCGCTACATAGTCGCTTTCATCATGACCGTTGTTGGTATTGATACTCAATGCAGACTTCATAAGGAGACCTTCGTTGCGTGCCTGATCAAATTTCTGTTCTAGGAGCGCCATTTTTGATGCCGGCACATCGTCCTTCTTACGCAAATCTACACGCAATCGATCACCAACATGCTTGTAAATTTCTACAAGCGTTTGTATGGCCGAATCGCGCACTGTGGCTGTTGGATCCCCGAGTAGCGTACAAATCGGCTGAATGTAGGCCTTAACACTCAGCTGTATGGTGCCATATTCTTGCAGCGTATTGACAATCGTCTGCAGAAACTCCTCGCGTACTTTGGCATTTTTATGCTTGAAGCACGCTGTGGCCAGTTTATCCATTAGCGACTGTGGCGACAGCACTTTATGTTCCATCAGAGTGAGCAGCAAAAGCTGCGCTTTCTCACGCACTGTATCCTTGCTATCACCCAGACGATCGATAACATGTGGCAGCACTGTTGCTGTATAGGCATTAAAGTCGGGTCCAAGCCTTTTGATTAGCTCCGTAAATGCTTCTATTGATTTTTGTGCAATCTTGAAATGACTGCCGGTCAGCCAGGGCATTAAGCCGTCAATGAGGAAACCCATGTCCATGCAAACAATAGAATTGTTATCATCGCTAAGGAAGGTGACGAGGTCTTCGGCTAGAAGGGCCTTTACACGCATGTCGGCTTTTGGCATCAATTGGATGAAGCCATCCAAGTCGTTTGGTTTTCGATAGGCCATATTTCTTTATTCGACGCGATGGTTAACTGAAAGAAGAGAAAGAAACGATAAACATAAATGACATTTTAAAATGTTTAATTAGATGAAGTTATAAGAGGCTTTAATAGAGGAGTTTGTTAAAATTAAAAAGTTCTGCTATGGTTTGTATTTTATTTCAAAGATTTGAGTATGAAATATGTAATGAGAAAAGGTTGAACTCTAGAAAAATTATTTATTATTGGAAGAAGATAAACATCAAAGCTATGGTAGAAAATTCGAATTATCCAAAATATGTTGCATTGAATACTTTTTTAAGGATTAAAAGCAGCATTTAGTTCAAAACGAAAGAATTAAATTTATAGAAGCAGTGAACAAAACCATCGCTGCTTAACTTTATGCTCAAGGAGTAGCCTTCAAAGCAGCCAGTCTCTAATCTTCAGAAATTAAGCCTGAACACAACTAAAGGGAGTTTTTTAAGCCAGTACTAACTTTAATTTTTAACAAAGCCCATGGAACAATTACATTCTGCAATTCCTTAATTAGTTTTTAAACACAACTTCCGGCATAAGTCCGAATAATGTTTGCCCAAATAATAACATGAATAGTTTTGGTTTTTAATGTGTCGACTGCTGTTGGTTTGTCAGCTTAAACTAGCGACTTAACGCATCTACAAGGAAATTATAATCATGATAAGGATAATCAAGATAGGGAATAGTTCCAAGTGATGTGATTCCATGTGGCTCTATCCTGCTGGAACCACATCACTTCTACATTCAAGCCATTCAACCGGGGAACGAGTCATTTATCACGGCTCTATAGTGAATACCGTGGATCGTAATGCGCTGATTACCTTAATTTTTTTAAAAAAATGGACCAATGACTCCACCAGCCCACAGACAGTGCAATTTTTGGGATGTAAGTACGTTTCCATAATCTCATGTAGATTATCTTCGCTCCAAATGCGACAATTTTATTTATTGACATAACCATTGAGCCAAAAATTAGCTTCATCGTAGAACAAAATATTTTGATAGAGCAGCGGATCCAATACCAGTTAATTTTGGGCACATTCGCTGTGATGGTCGTAAATGTCGAGTGTAATATGGTGCAAGTTCTCTATTAGTTTGGCGTACAGAATCATAATTTTGGAACCAAATTTCTAAAATTTGGTAACGTTGTTGAAGCGTGTATGTATGTCAATACGATAAAATTGCAAACACTACTGAATGAAAGGGGCTAAATGGGCTAAATGCATTTTTCAAGTCGTCAAGTTATAATCTATATTATGTAAAATTATATTAAGTGAAATCTAATTGAAATATGATCAGTACAAGGCTAAAATTATTGTTTTGTACTGAAATGTTTGAAATTCGAGAACAAAATCAACAACATTCGTTCAGCAATATTTTCACATATCACTTTATGAGCTGAACCATCGATATATGTATATATATATATATATATTTCGGCTGTAGTTGAAAAAAAAACGACAATTTACTTCAGTATGTATACAAAGCCAGTTTTCGGCTCTGTTAATTTTTTGTTCGCTCTAAAACAAGAGAGGCAATGGTGAGATGGTAGCTTGTTGAACTTGTGGTTCAATGCGAGAACGGAGCTGGAAAAGGCAATTGATTCCTAACAGATTTTTTGACAATTTCTTCTTTTAAATATTTTTAAATAAAAAATATATATAACAAAAAAATGAGAGTACGGTCTGCCGTCTGTGCTGTGAAGATCGTATCTGCCCAGCAGAAAAAGTCATGCCTGACCAGGCTGGAGTTCAAGCCTAACAAGCATGACCGAGGTCTGACCTTTCCTTGAAAACACCCCTGATTTTTCATACACATGTCGACCTCTTCGGACCTGAAATTTGGTATAACTTTTTTTAAATTTTAATTTATGATTTCAATTCTGAATATCAATTTCTATTTCAAATTCAGATATGAAATCTGGCCTGAAATAAAAGAGGATTGATTTATTGCTTAATTTTATTTTAGAATACGGGTCTGTTAAAAGGAAGCCTGAATTATATATAAATTTCAGCGTTCAAATCTGAACTGAATAATTGAGGTATGCTTATGTTTAGAAATTCAGTCATGAACTCCAGTCTGACTATTAGAGGCCTGAGCGAATTTTCTGCTGGGTGGGTACTAGTTAAATTATCAAATAAAAATAAGTTGGCATCTTAATAACCAACTGACCCCGAAATTACAAAAATTTCGCGACCTAATACTGTATTGCCATGTTAATAGTACTGTAGAAATTATGAAAGGTGGAGGTAAAAGAATGAAGAATGACGAAATTTCAGTTAAATATCTCAAAAACTGTTACAGCTCACAGCAACAACTTTCATTTTGTTGGAATTTTTTATAGTATCATGTTCGATTATTTAAACGATATTGAAATTAGTTTTAAATCAACTTGGTCAACCATTTCATGTGTAAAATTCACCGGTGAATCGAATGCTGTCATTAGAATTTGCGAAAACTTAACTCTTCAGTTTTCAGCGCTATGCAAAGTCCCATTTTTTTTTTTTTGCAACTTTTGTTTTCACCGCATCCATCGAAGTAGACGCCGATGATATAGCAAAACGGGGAAAAAATTAGGGTTTAGTAAATTTTATGTAAACAATTAAAAAAAATAATTTCCAATCGGATGAGTTTTGGGTAAAAAAATCCAGTTTGAATCAGTAAAAAATTTTAATTATTGGTAATAATTTATAAACTTTTTATTGTATTATTTATTAACTCTTAATATTGTTTGTTTTTTTTTTTGATGGTAGGGCTTACTTTGTTGTTTCGAGAAAATGGTTGACCAAGTTGATTTACAATGAATTTTAATATTCTTTATATAATGAAACGTGAGACACTAAAAAAATAACATCAAATAACGGATTTTGATTTTAGCTGCCTTAGTTTTTGAGACATTAAACTGAAATTTCGCGATTATTCATTCTCTTACCTCCACCTTTCAGCAACACTTTTAGATTTTAGTACAAAATATAACTTATCTACTATACATGTCACTGAACTAAATCAAATTTTGAGAACTTTCTTGAGAAAAAGAAAAATTTTTTGCAATACATATACAAGCAGATTCGTGCTTTGAGATATTTGGCAATGGTTTCATGGCTCTGTACATCTACGCCACTGGTGCATACAAACTAACAAAAAATGGTCCAAAAAGTATCAATATCGACGAAAAAATCAAGTTTTTGCGAAAATTAAAAGAATGTTAATCAAGTTGAAGAGCATGCAGCAAGTCTCTCTCACTGAGCGGAGAGCACAAAAACTTCATATAAAAAACGTGCAAAACTTGCTGAAGGTGAAGTGGATCCAGCCTTACAAAATCAACTGTGAAAGTATTTGGGGAAACCTTTAAAGAAAAAATCCGAATACAAAATTCATTAATTTAATTAAATTCAAAATATAAAGTTCATCGTTACATTTAAGAGGCAAAATTAATTTTATATTGACAAAATGCTTATATTGGCCATTGGTTCTCAAGAATTCAACATTACGCTTTTAAAAAGAAGGAACGATGATTTCACTTATCCCGATTTATCTGATATCAGCCAAATTCACTGAAATGAAAAATTGACAAAAATGCCACAACCACAAAAACTGTCGAGAACATCTCGATCAGCAAGTTGTATTAAGTTTAATTTAAATTCCTCCAAATAAAACATGGTACAGAAGTTAAGGCTTAAGTCTACTTTAATGAACGTGCTGAATTTCAAAAGGTGGCTTGGGCCACAGGGGGAATAGTGGCCGTTTTTTCAATACCACTTTAATCTACGAAAAAAATGCTACCTTGTACGCATGATACAATTATAATTCTGCCATACTTGGTAAAAAAATAGGTCTGTTTCCGTAGTCACTCCAAGTAACTTGAAGGTACTCGAAGGCGTTTCTTTACACATTTTTTCAGCACGAGAGATAAGAAGAACAAGCAAAATGTCACTCTCAATTACTCAAACTTTACTTGAAAAATTTCTTCGAGCACAATTCAAGAACTTCAAACAGCTGATTTTTAAAATGAAAAAATTTAATTGTTCTGCTGTGTTGTGAAAAAAATTGTATGCAATTGATTAGCAAATTAATAAAAATAACGTTAAAATATGGTAAATGAACGAAAATGGAAGTGTTGAACTTTTAAATAACTGCTACCAGATGCTTCCAGCTCATCTGAAAGCATTTGAATTTTCAAATTTTTAAATATACCAGCCAGCTAATTCAATTTTTATTTGATTTCAATTATCAGCTGTTGTGCTTAAAACTTACTTGAAGTCGTTTCCATACTTTTTGACAAATTTTCTCATTTTGGCAGATAATCAAATTACTCTCTATTACTCGAACTTTACTTGAAGTAAGCACGGAAAAAGCTAGGACTTAACAGTCCAATTCGAAATTTTTTTTTTTAGTAGGTTGCCACATGTGTCTATGACAAGGCTGTCAAATATCAGCGTCTCTCGTTGAAATTTGGTAAAGTGACAGTGCTTTGTTTACAACAACTTTTTTCGTGTCTTCGATTGTTACGATGGAAGAAAAAATTTTCGAATCGGAAAGTTAAGTCCGGTTTACAGTGTGAATAAACCTTTCTTTTTGAACAAGGTGGTATAAGTGATTTCAATTTAGGAAACTTTTTCTAGAATCGCACAGTGATTAAGCCATTTGAGTTCAATAATTTTCTCCTTGAAGATATTGAAGAAAACGAGCGATATGTACAGTATGTAACACAATTGAGCAAATAAACAAGCAAAAACGCTTAAAGGCATAATGCTTGTTTTTATTTTTTTCAGCAGCGTTTGTTAACTAAACTATTTTTGCATTAATTTGAGAACAAAAATAAAAAATTATGTTACATTTACTATCAAAAATTTCATTTATTTTAGTATAAAGCACTTGCTCAATTATAATTATTATACAATGACCTCACTAACAACTTTGAGATGTTCTAGTATTTGATATAACGACCTTTGGCAGTAATTATTTGTTGTATTCTGGCTGGTATACTGTTGACTAAGTCTCCGCATTCTTTGGGGCAATATCGTTCCAAACTTCTTGGCATTGTGTAAAAAAGTCTTTTTGTTTGCTGGCAGATTCGGATAGATAGTCATAGATCCTCTTCTTCAGTTAAAACCATAATTTCTCAATCGGATTGAGGTTAAGGTTCGGAGGCGGCCACTCCATAGAATTGATATTATTGGTTTTTAAGAACGCCTTGGTATATCTAGCCATATGTTTGTGATCATTGGCTTGCAGCAATGTATTATTTTTAGCATTTAATCCTAATTTTTCGAGAGAAGGAAAATATCCTTGCTCTAATATATTAATGTTGACATTAGATGTCAAAATGCCTTCAGTCAAAATTAATTTTCTACCAAAAATTAATACATTAAATTAAATTAAAAATTAAAACCCCAGAATAAAATGTTTCCTCCACCAAATTTAACGGTAGGAATATCATAGCGATCAGTTATCCTTTTGGATGACCTTTTCCACACATACCGGATTCCGTCTGATCCGTGCATGTTGATTTTACTTTCGTCAGCACAAACTTTCGTCAGCCCAAATAACGGAAGACCACTACTCCAAAGACTAATTTGCATGAACTTTTACAAACGGTAGCCGCAACTTTCAGTGGCGTGTGGTTAGTAAGGCTTTCTTTATCTTTTGCCGTGTCTTGTATTCCATTTTTCTTAGCTCTCGATTAACTGTCATTCTTTAAACTTCTTTCCTAAGTTATTTTTGAGCTGCTGTTAATTGAAGTGGCGGCCGTGGCGTAGTGGGTAGAGTGTGTGACTCTTACGCCAGAGAACCCAGGTTCGAATCCTCCAACTGACACAGAAAATTTTTTCAATTGAATTAATTTTTCTATTCGGCCGTCACCTCTCTGCAGACAATGGCAAACCTCAGAGAGTAAAAACTGCCATGAAAAGCTTCTTGAGAACATAAGCCGTTCGGAGTGGGCGTAAAACATGTAGGTCCAGTTCTCGATCATCCGGCAAACATTTCACATCACACACAACACAATTGATCATAAAAAAGCTTGGTCAAAATCCTTTCAAGGGCTGAGATGGCCATTTCCTTTTTTTTTTTTTTTGTTAATTGAAGTCAGTGCCCGGTGTGTGATAATTTAACTGCTTATAGCTCTTCGATCTAGGCCGTTTAAAATGCTTCGTCGACCAGCACGCTGCTTGGGAGCCTCTACTATATCATTGTTATTAGCAATGTTCTCCACATAGCACATAAAAACACCCATAGCTGACGCTTTGAGACGATATGACAGGCCCAAATTTAGTTCTTCATAACCAAATTCTTTATTAATTGAGTAAACTTCCACATTTTACCTAAAATTAATTACTTTCAATATTGAGCAAATATTAAGCATTACAAATTAACCAGTCTTGGGTAGTAAATATTTCCAAAATGCCACAGAAAGTAACTGTTTATTTGATGCTTTTTTGCAAAGCACATTCACGCACGTCAAACTCTGTAACACAATTGGGCAAATGACTACCAAGGCCAAAACTCAAATATAAACATTATAACGGTAATATATTACAGTCATACAATAGTAACGCGGAGAAGATAGTCTGTATTTAACTAAATGAAAACAATTTTCAAATCGAATGTAAAAATAATACAAATTAAATTCTTAGAGAACTGTGTTTATTTGCTCAATTCTGTTACACACTGTATAATCTTTGTTCCGATTTTTTTTTTTTCTTTATGTTCCAATTTTTCTTTTGTACAATACCTATTTTCCTGGCAATCCTAATGGTAACTTTACTTGGTGGATCAGGTGCTTTCTTAAGAACCGAACGATCAGTGTCGTAGACGACGGCATATCGTCCAGAGAGCACGCCATTTACGCAGGAGTACCGCAGGGCTCAGTCCTATCGCCAAGGATAGGGCTTTCTTCCTTTAATTCTGGTTTTTATCAACGACCTTCTGTCGTTGAATCACAACTCAATTCATTCGTTTGCGGATGACAGCGGCATTTGCCATTAATATTCGTAAAAAAAACGCTCGAGCTCTTTGGAGATTGAGACGAAGAGGCAACATATGAATGACACACTTAATAATTACTTCAAATGATTCCATCTCCGAGTGGGGTATTGCTAATAGAGTAGAAATTAATGCTAGCAAGACCCAGTGTTGTCTTTTTACCCACAAGCGAATCAATCGACTCTCAGCTCCCTTCAATATGAACGCTGTAGATCTTTTGGAGAGTCAGATGCTCTTGACGT
Organism: Coremacera marginata; assembly: GCA_914767935.1. NCBI lineage: Eukaryota > Metazoa > Arthropoda > Insecta > Diptera > Sciomyzidae > Coremacera > Coremacera marginata. The sequence goes on from OU612047.1 coordinate 59,517,502, forward strand.
TCTGGGCACATCAATGATTACATTTTTGATGTGTCAAAAGAAGCAGAAAAGTGCCAGAGCTGTAAAAGAATGCATTTATTTATAATTGTGCTCTAGCAAGTGCCTTCGTTTTTTAAAACGTTGTAGAAAATTCTTCACTCTATCTGACTTTCGTTTGATCTATACCTCATATAAACGAAACGAAAATGGCCATTTCAGCCTTTGAAAGGACTTTGACCGAGCTTCCTGAGATCAATTGTGCGTTGTGAAATGTTTGAACACAAATTATCAAGAACTGGACCTTCATGTTTTATGCCGACTCCGAACGGCTTATGTTATCCAGAAACTTTTCATGGCAGTTTTTACTCTCTGAGGTTTGACATTGTCTGCAGAGAGGTGGAGCCCGAACAGAAAAATTAATTCAATTGAAAAAACTTTCTGCCAGGATTCGAACCAAGGTTATCTAGCGTATGGTCCACACACTCTGCCCCCTGCGCCACGACCGCCACTATACCTCATATATTAGGCCGAAAATGAAGTACAATTTGCACATTTGGGCAGGGTCTTCAACATCATATTTGGTGCTTCTGAACCGGATTCAACGTGAATCCGTTCAATATTTGAAACGCGAGTTGAGGGGAAGAAAATATTTCAACTTTTCTCAACTCTCTTAGGCATAGTCGCAATGTTGGTTGCCTAAGCCTTCTGTGCAGCTAATACCATGGAAAGTGTTCAAGGAAGATACCTAATGCAACATCGCATTACCGAGATAATTCGTTCTTCTGTCGCTCAGTACAATTTTGGAGCAATCTCCCTTCGAGCGTTTTTCCCGGCAGTTTCAATCTGTGTAAATTTAAATCAAATCTTCGCAGACACTACTCCATCTTTCCACCCTCCCACTAATTACCAACCGTCTTCCGAACCAACACAATGCTTGCGCATTTATAGGATGCTTTCTTAACCAGATTGCTGGTTAAGTCTAAAAAAAAAAGCAGAAGTTCACTTGTACTGTGCGTGGTGGCCATATATACAATTTTTTTTTAATACTAATGCTTGAATGTCTTACAAGTGTCTGAGATTGAAGTAGAAGTCTGATTGAAAGGTGAAAATTAAGCATGTTACACATATTCAATGCTTAGAATACTATTTTTCCTTTTATTAAGTTACTACAAACCCACTAACTTTTTGTTTGGCAAACATCCATGCTGATGGAGTTTAACGGCTATGAGTAGCCACACACAAAAGATAATCGTTTTGTTTGAGGGTTTGTTGATTTTCTCTGTAGCTTTTGCAATTATCTCAGTTCGCTTTAATGTTTGTGTAAAACTCGTACAGCGGAGTCAATATTTTGTTTGATTCTTAAGGCTATATTGAGTTTTTTAAGGCTATATATAAGAACTTGAGTACTTGCAACATTTAAGCCACTTTGTGTTCTGATTTGTCCTTTTATGTGGTGTAAGAGGCGGTGAAGCAGTGAGCTCAAATGTATTTATTGAGGGTGCATCAATAAATATGGTCAGCAAGTAGGTTGAGTATTTCTGGTTATACAAAACTCAATTTAGGTCGGTATCTTACGACCTCTTTATAATGTTTCATTTTATTTTTAGTAGTGATTGCTGTTCCTCTTTGTGTTTTCTCCATGTTTGTTAAGTATAGTTAGATGTGTATTCTTGTAGATACCTGCATGTTTCTAATTCTAAGACTTCCAAATATGGCCTCAGGGTCTCAAAGATGAACATAGGTAGTTGAAGTTTCTGTTTTGCTGATATTGCTTGTAGAAGCATACACTGATTTCTCATTATCTCTTGCATCATAGTGTTCATTGAGTTTATGAATTGCTTAATATTTTGAATGAATGTTTGGAGTATTAGTTTCAGAAAGTTTGCTTGCAGATTATTTGAAATATGCGGGCTATTTTTTTTTTTTTTTTTGACATTTACAGTTGAGGCATTCTAGCATTGGCTCGAATTATTTAAGTTCATTCTTCATATGAGAAAGTTTAAGCTTTTAAGCAAAATTATATATGCGTTCGTCCTTTTGTTCCTTCCTTACTTATTCTCTAATGGCATTTATTTCAATAAAAAAAATTAAAACCAAAAGTAGAAAGCCCTAAAACATTCGTAGCAGCCAAGAAAAGACACTAAGAATTTCTATTCCGTTTCCAGTAACAAAATTTTTGGTAACCATGCAACAGCAAACAATGTGCTGCGAAGAAAATAACTTGATGCAGGACCGAAGCAAGAATTGCAGCGCGTGCGCAGATGCTAGCTAGTAAGAAAAGCAAACATGAATCATCTTTAAGCTAGCTACTGCGAGCTAAACGTAACAGTTGTCGTAGTTGTACTTGCAGCTAGTTGCTGGCTACGTTGATATCTTCAAAATGCACGGATGTAGCTCGTTTCATGTTGATTTGTTACTTTGTCCCGGTTAACACTTATGAAGAATTGACGGTCAAGTCTTGTGTTCGGTGGCGAGACGATTGTTACAGAGGGGAAAGGAAAAAGTCAACTCTTGATCAATGTAAACTTAAGCGTCAAGTTTAAAAGGGAATATCAAAAAATTGATTGTCTTGAAGAATGTAAACCGGGACTTTAATTGAGCACAAAGCCAGCAGCGAGTAGTTTCAATAAAGCTTAGCTTAAACGTTGTCAACAAACAACAACAACAGCTGTTATGTTGAGAAAGTCGTCAACAGCAGCAACAGAAGCTACGCAATTTTCTATTTATAAGCATTGCCTTGCTTCGCTGACAACTAATTGCAAGCAAAAAAGCAAAATAAAAGAACAGCAACAAATAATTTCCATATTAATATTTATATAAATCATTTGTTGTTGTTTGTTTTCTTTGGAACAATTTAATATTTTTTTTTTTCTTATAATCTCTGGCATGGAAAACAATTTCCTGCTCTATCTACCACTTACCACAACGGGCCGATTTCCTGCGACGCTGCCGTTGACACTGTTGGCTGCTGCTGACTGGGTTTGGGTGAGGCGCTGGCGCTGATGTTAAGCGACGTTGGCTTCCCCTGGCCCGCAAATTGATTTTCCAGCAGCAAGCAGGCGCTGCTGCGGTTGGTTGCCTACAAATAGTTTCTTTTTAATGTTTTATATATTTTATAAACCATTTTAAGTTTTATTTTTAACACATTCATTCGGCATGCGTCGACAATTGCCTTGTTTGGCAAAGAACTGATTTTTTTGATAAAAATTACTTTTTATTTTTTTTTAAATCTGTTTTTATGCTTTTCCTCTATCGCTATTCAGCTGTATATACTCACTATTCACAAAATTCCAATGTCTTTTTACTGCCACTTCTTCGTCGTCGTCGACGTCGTTTCTACTGCTTTTGTTGCTGTAGCTGCTACTATCGCCAGCTTTTCTGCTTCGTTCCTTGTTCTTCTTGCTGCTGCTGCTGCAAAATTTCGCTTTTCTTATTTCGTTTTGCACTTAAAATACAATCAATTTTCCATATTTTTAGTTAGTAAATTCACGTTATCTCTAGCCCACTGTAACATTTTAATAACTTTATCACTTTTCAGCATTTAAACTTGAAATTTTTTTTCGTTAAATTAATTTATTTTGCAAATCAGCAGCCACACGTAGAAGTTAAAAATCTTTCTTTTGGCTCTTGTGTAAAATTATGTCATTTCATTTGTCAAAAATACGAAGAAAAAATGCGACAACTAGCTTGTTTTACGATGCTATTAATGAGGTTAAGATGGCGCTGCGGTCGTCGGGTGTGTTCATGAGTGCGTTCACTGTGATGGCAAACGGGAAACCGTAAGAAAGTAGTTTTGGATATACCATGTTGGACGTTATGGGCCGGCATGAACGTCAGTGCTCAATGACACGATATGAATTTCAGTAAGCACTCAAACATGAGGTTTAATAATAGATCTGTTTCCGTACACACTTTCGAGTAAAATCCGAGTAAAGTTCAATGTGAGAGAGTAAAATGAAATTTGAGAATAGTGTCAAAAGTACGAAAACGACTTCTAGCTAGTTTCAACCACGAAAACAGTTGAGTGCTGATCAAAAACAAACAGCGGCAATTTAAACTTGTTACAAACGCAAACAGTGCCAACATTAACTTGATATTTTATATTTTTTTTATGTATTGATATTTTACAAATTGTAAATTTATTTTTTATTGCACAATATAAGTAAAAAGAACGAACGATAAATTGACATTTGCTTGTTCTTATTGATGCTTATTCTTCTTGATGCTTATTCTTATGTAGCTGGAACAAATTTCTTCTAGCAAACTTCGAGCTCGAGAGAGCGATTTTATGATTGTTCTTCTAGATAGAAAAAGTACAGAAACACGTTCTAGCACATTACTACAATCGAGTACGGAAACAGACGTAATGTTTCTTATTCTTGCTGATAAAAACCAAAAACACAAATTATTTAAATAAAACTACAAAAAAACTATTCATTAAAACTTAAAAATAATTCATTTTATATATCAAAAAATACATATTTTTCCAATTTTGAGGAAAACTTAATTTTTTAACTGAGTAACTAATTGTAAAGTCATTGTATATCATTATTTTCTGATAAATATAATGATTTTAGTACAGCGAACTTTTTTATTTTTAGAGATATGTTTATGTTTTTGGCGTCAGTAAAAAAAAATTGAGTAAATTACAAAACTGATCATAAAAAAAAATGTAATTTATTACGCGAAATTCTAAGAAATTTGCACTTAAAATTGAAATTTAGTAGTTTCAACCGATTGATTTTATCTTCGCAGGAGCACAGCTTGGTGACGGTTAAGGGTCTGATTATGCACACTTGACGTTACACAGGTAAACATGACGCAACGTACTATGGCTTTTTGTTGATTATGCTACCAACGTAGCAACCACAGCAAGTGCCAAATAATTTACTAGATCAATTAGTTTTTCGTCGTCTACCATTCTAAAACATATTTCAATTATTAATAAAAAATCAATTTCAATTAAAATACTTATATTTCGCTTCAATAAATAAACGCAAACAAGAAAATATTACTCAAAAATCATAGTGTGATGCTATCAACCTTACTAAAAGCACATTATATGCTGAAATGTCAGCCGACGTAACATAGAAAAATCAAAATTCAACAGACTTTTATGTCGTGTTACGTTTCGGGTAATTAGATACACAAAAACGCATTTGGTAGATTTCTATGTGACAAAAGAACCGGCTGTGTTGCGTTGATCTATGCTTGGCTAATTAGGCCAAAAGTCGGTGGGGTTTGTTGATATACCGTTAGAGAGGTGATAGTTTTTTTGCTAGAAACAACAACGTGAATGGAATATTAATAAACCCTGTAGCACCTAAGAATGTGAAAATAGACTCCCTCTCCCATACGATTTTTTGGTCAGCTCGATATAAACTTTCACCTCCGTAAATAGTTGCACTCAGTTGTGGGACACCCTGTATATCACGTAGCCAATATTTTTTCCAGCCTATATCTTTTATTATATAAGCCTGATTTCAATAAATTTAGTATGGATTGAAAGGTCTGAACCTGAAAAGCTTATTTAAAAAAAAAAAAAAATACATATATTTAAAGCAGTGTCGGCCAAAAAAACCACTTGCACTGTTTTTTTTCAGTTGTGTGCTAATGGGTGCACATGTGAGAGCGACAAAGACAGACAGTATTCACGATGCACGCGTGCATAGGCGCTGGCCCACGCTGATTTAAAGTTATAAATGTATTTCCATTTGCATAAATTGTTGATGTTCTTAGTGATGTGGAATAAATCTGAAAAAAGACGATGTGCTAGCAATTCGCAGCTAAAAGAATTTACTGACAGCTAGATGGCGCTTTTGGAAATGCATATGAGAAATCGTTGCAATCGTTTATTTTGATTAGTTAAAGCACAGTTTCGATGTTCCAGATTTACGAAAAAATTTTTATAAAAAAAATTATAAATGAATAAATCTATATAAAGAGACATTTTATCTAAATTTTTTTGAGAATTGAATTTAATTTTTTTTTATAAATGTTGGAATTTTAAAAATTTTATGTGACGCTAGGGTAGACCCTGAAAATGTTTTTTTATTTTACACACTTTGTACATGCGGCGGCATGGTTAGAGAGTCGCTGATTTTGAATTTGATGTTAGAATTTCATAAATTTTATAGTGACACTAGGGTGGACCCTGAAAATGTTTTTATGTTTTACACATTTTGACGTGAGGTGGCAGAATTAGAAAGTTGGTGATTTTAAATTTGTTATTAAATTTGATGTATAACAAAAACACATATCCACCCTAGTGTCACATACAATTTTTAAAATTCTAGCATCGGCTTATAAATCAGCGACCCTCTAGTTCTGTCAGCACATGTTTAAAAAACAAAACATTTTCGAGGTCCACTTTCCGTCAAATAAATATCTTAAATGTTAACATCAAATTCAATATCAGCGACTGTCTAATTTTGCCAACGCACGAAGAAAATGTGTAAAACAAAAAACATTTTCAGGGTTCACCCTAGTTTCACAAAAAATTTATGAAATTCTAACTTCAAATTCGAAATCAGCGACTGTCTAATACTGCCATTTGCAAAATGTAGTAAACAAAAACACTTTCCCTTTTCCCTTTTTTTTACTAGGTTGTCAAAAAATTTTTCAAATTCTAAATCAGCGATCCTCTAATTCTGCCAGCGCATTCACCCCCCATATCGTGTGAGCTTATCCCAAAACAAAATGTCAACTCTTTCATGATTTTCGAAACTAATAACCGAAAAATTTAATTTCAGAAAATAACTGTATAAGTCAACCTAAAAATTTATTTCTCAAAAATAAAAGTTATGCGGCAAGAAAAAAAATTGTTCTTAAAAATAAAAGTTTTTCATTACGTATATTTTTATGGCTTCAAATTGCCCAATTTTTTCTGCTGGGAAATATAGAAAAACAATTCTTTTCGGTCCCTGCTTTTAAGCCTGATATAACGTAACACGGTTCGAAATTTAGGTTTTTTTTTTCAACTTTTTAAGTTGTAATATGCATCTTTTCCAAAAAAGTTGAAATTTTCAACTTTATTTTTAGTAAACAAGTTAGTATATAAGGAATTTTCAACTATTTTTGATGAAAATTTAATCGTCATAAGTTGAATAAATTAACTTTAAAGTGGAAAATTTAGGCCTTAATGTAAAAAACGGGAAAACATGAAATTTCTCAACTATTTGAGTTGATTAATTAAACCTTTTGGTCAAATTATTCAACGGGAATGTTGAAAACTTCAACCAAAAAGTTAAAAAAAGATATTCATAGGAAATTTTTTCAACCAAGATGTTGAAAATTTAAACCGAAAAAGTTGAAAAATTAAACTTAAAGGTTGACTTTTCTAACCGAGAAAGTAGAAGAATTTAACAAAATGGTCGACTTTCTCAACCCAAGTAGTTGAAGAATACAATTTGAAGACCGACTTTTCAACCGAAAAAGTTGAAAAATTTAACTAAAAGTTGACTTTTTCAACCCAATAAATTGAAACATTTAACTAAAAGGTTGACTTATTATCAACCCAATAAGTTAAAAAATTCAACTAAAGTATTAGTCCATAATTATCCTTCACATAATCCATAATAAAAATAAATTGGAACAATTCCACGTCTACAAGTCCACGTAAATCCATGTTGTCCTTTCAACGATTGTTACTAAACAGATGAAAAGCCATGTAGTCGAAATGTAAGCAATTACTTTTTTTAAATTGCAGTAGGCGCCGCGTTTAATAATTTTTTCAAACAGGAACAATTGTAGTGTAGAAAATTTCATTATTGAAGGTCAAAAAACATTTTCAACCAAGTAAGTTGACTTTTTCAACCAATTGGTTTAATTTTTTATCAGATTTTTTTAAATAAATAAATTTTTCAACCTTATACAGGCGAATAATTGGACTTAAATAGTTGAAAATGCAAACATAAAAGATGAGAGATTCTTCCCTTTGGTTAAAACTTAGCACTGACGAACAACTTTTCCAAAATAGTTGAAAAAAGTCAACTAAAAAAAGTTGAAAATTTTGTTTCTAAAATTCAAATAATTTTTCCACTAAAAAAAGATCAAACATTTAACATAAATAGTTGAAAACTTTAACTTAATTGTTGAAAAATTCGACCCTTAGTTTGAAATAATTTTCGAACTAAGCAAAGACGAAATACTCAGCCAAAATAGTTGAAAAAGTTAACTAATAAACTTGAAAAATTCGTCTCTTTGGTTTAAATAATTTTTAAACTAAAAAAAGGTGAAAAACTTTACTCAAATAGATGAAAAATTTAACTGAAAAGTGGAAAAATTCGTCTTTTAGGTTTAAATTATAAATATATATTGATTTCATCCAATGAAATGTTAAAAATTTCAACATTAAAGTTGAAAATATAATTATATCCAGGAAAAATATTGATTTCAACCACAAAAATTTCAGTAAGGTTGAAAATTTAGACCTACATTTTTAACCGTGTAGGCCCGCACCCACTTTTTGCATGGGGCTTAGAAAGAATCTACTTACCTCTATGCCAAATAACAATTCAACGGTGTAGGTAACATATTCAGCAAAATAAAGATTACCAATAAAGACCTACTAATTTTCTAGACTATGGACTGCTCATTATACTAAAAATATATGTGCAGAAGTCGGACAAATGGTGTAGGAGTCTGATTAAAATTAAAGTGACACTCCTTCTTGTCTAATCCCGCCTACTTTTCTATCCTGCAGACTATTCAAAATATAAAAAAAATGTGCAAAATTTGGTCGAAGTCATACAAACTGTGAAGAAGGCATTCTATTAAAATTAATGTGCCATGTTCCCTGTCTAATACCGCCTACTTTTCTAGGCTTAAAACTGCTCATTATACTAACGAATATAGTGTGAAATTTGGTTAAAGTAGGAAAACCAATGTAGAAGCAGTTAGAATACTCCTTTTCTAAACTATGGACTGCTCATTTCACCAAACAATATATGTGCAAATTTTGGTTGAAGTTGGACAAGTGGTGGAAGAGCATTTGGGTTACATACAGACCCAATGATATTCAGCTGTATATATTAGACGGCCAGTAAAAGTAGGCGTGGAAACATTTATCTATATAAATAAATGTTGACCGTTACATACCCGCAATTGAGTGCAACTATTAACGGAGCTGAAAGGTTATGTCGAGCTGAGCAAAAAATCGTATGGGAGGGGGGGGAGGAAGGAGGGGGGAGGGGGTCTATTTTTACATTCTTAGGAACTACAGGGTTAATGAATATTTCACGACTTTAGCTAACGTTATTGTTTCTATCAGAAAAACTAACTAGGATAGTACGACATAAAATAAAATAAAATAAAATGATTACAACAAAAACTTATATTATATTACAATAATAACGTATTAATTAATTACGCATACAGGTTACACAGTCATAATTTCAAGTGACAACATACATTGATCAAAATTTAAGCTTAATCATAGACATTATGAAGTGTTATAAATTATTCGGAGAAGATGAAGGAAAACAGAGAAGGTACAGTAACTATAAGTTAAGAAGAAGAAAAGAAAGATAGGATAGATTGCCTAAAAATATTTCTCCTGCTGATCTCTCTTATCCGACGTGGCAGAGCATTCCACAGTCTAATGGCCTTGATGAAAAATAGACAAGACGAATTCAATGAATTGTGCCTAGGGACAATAAGACCATGATTTCTATTCGATACACAGAACTGAAGTTTATCATAAATGTAAAAAGGTGTTTCTTCATGAATGAGTTTATGCAAAAATATGCAGTTTCGTGCATTGAGGTAAGCTGTTATATCACACCCATGTATAGCATTGCAAAATCTTGAGAGGTGATCAAATTTACGCAGCCCATAAACATAACGAGTTGCATAGTTGAAAGAAATTTGTAACTTCAAACGAGAGGTTGAGTCAAGTTTGTTATAAACTATATCAGAATACGTTATTAAAGGTAAAACAAGTTATTTTACCAACCTAAGCTTAACATTGATAGGAGTTACACTTGACGACATCCTTAAATTACGTAGGACATGATCCACACAGGATAGAGACGAGTTAATATAGAAACCTAGATTCTTTATTTTTGACACCACTGCTAAGTTACTTTCACCGACAAACAGGCCAGGGACATCATCAATACATGTTTTGTTCTTACAGATAGGGAGAACATACGATTTGGAAGCATTAAGTTGGAGTCCATTACTTATGGCCCACTTATCAATGCTGCTAAGATCATCATTTAGTCTATAGCACAGGTCTTCAAGAAGACAAGTACTACGCGAGAAATAAATCTGGACATCATCAGCATATGCGTGCACAGACGCATGCTTGCAGACACTAAAGATATCATCGCAAACTTGTTGGATGCAAGTGGGTTTACAAACTCAAGAAAACATTAGATGGTAAGCTTCGGTATAAAGCTCGTCTGGTTGCAAAAGGCTTTTCTCAGAAGTATGGTGAGGACTATAACCAGATTTTCGCACCAGTTGTTAAACACACCACTCTAAGAGCGCTTTTGGCTATTGCATCTTATAAAAGTTTGGTTGTTCGACATATAGATGTAAAGACAGCATTTTTAAATGGTGACTTAGACACAGAAATATACTTAAGACAACCGGAAGGTTTTGTTAATCCAGGACAAGAGAATCTAGTCTGTAAACTTAAGCGCAGTATTTACGGCCTTAAGGAATCGGCTCGATGCTGGAATCTGAAAATAAACGAGATTCTAATTAATTTCGGATTCAGAAGGGGAAATGCTGATAATTGCTTGTATGTGAAGAAAAGTGAAGGTAAATATATGTATGTACTGATTTATGTCGACGACATAATAGTTGCCACTGAAGATGATAAATCTATTCAAGAAATTATAACTTATATTCAAAAACATTTTGAAATTTCCGATCTTGGCAATATTAAATTATATTTGGGAATCGAAATTATTAGAAATGATGATGGTATATTTTTTATGCATCAACAAAATTATATTAACAAATTACTAACAGAATATGGTTTAGAAAATGCACATGCTTCTAAAATTCCTCTAGATCCTGGTTATTTAAAGGATTCCGGGAATGAAGAACTTTTGGAAAACAATCATGAATATCGTAAAGCAATCGGATCCTTGTTATATCTTGCCGGGAACACAAGGCCGGATATTTCCATAGCAATTTCGATATTGTCTCGTAAGACAAGTAACCCAAGTAAAAGAGACTGGTTGGAGCTTAAAAGAGTGCTGAAGTATCTTAAGGGAACTCAAGACCTCAAGTTGTGTGTCGGTACGAAAGCAGATTTAACCCTTACTGGATTTTCTGATGCGGATTGGGCAGGTGACACGAAAGATCGAAAATCTACCAGCGGATATATCTTTATGATTGGTTCAGCAACAATAAGCTATGCCAGTCGCAAGCAATCCAATGTTTCACTGTCATCAACTGAAGCTGAACTAGTTGCACTCGCAGAGGCGTCGCAGGAAGCTATTTGGTTAAAAACGTTGTTAAATGATTTTGGGTATTCCAAAATAAGTACTACTATCTACGAAGATAACCAAAGTTGTTTGAGGATAATAGAAGGCGACAAAATAAATCCACGGAGCAAGCACATCGATGTTAAATATTTCTATACTCGAGAAATGATGCGGTCCGGAGCTATTAGCTTTCTTTATTGCCCAACTGAAGACATGGTGGCTGACATGTTCACAAAGCCTTTAGCACGAGTAAAAATTATCAAATTTCGAAAGCTGTCCGGATTATGATTTTTTAATATAATATTATTGCGAAGGGGTGTTGCGATAATTTCAATAACACCTGTTTAAAAATCACTTTGTTTTTTAGTAAATATTTGAATCTGTTTAACATTGATATATTGTTTTTCTAATGAAAAATTGTATTATAATTTTCTTCACTTCCTAATAAAATCTCGTTCGACTTGCAATACTTTTCTCTATATATATTTCTAAAAATAATATGGACCAAGTATGGAGCCTTGAGGAACACCACTTAAGTCTAATTTATGCTCTGAACTTTTCTGATCAACCTTGACTCGTTGTAACAAAAGATTTAATTATATTTCAAAACTTATGTGCTAAATTTATGTGCTAAAATTATGGGAAGTGGGCGTGGTTTTTATCCGATTAATTGTTAAATATCATAGAGATGGTTTATATTAAATATCAAAGCGTATGTGCAAAATTTCCAGAAGTTACTTTAATTTTTGCAAAATTTGAACAGATTTTACGTTTAAAATAAAGCCCATTTGTACGAGAGGTAGGCGTAATTTTTTTAAATTTCATAGCCAGGATTTATAGTAAAGATCACGTGCAAAATTTCAAGGCATTTCTTAAATTTTTGTGGATTTTTAAGAGTTTTTGCGGTTAAAATAAAATTACTCTGTATGGGAGGTAGGCGTAGTTTTCATCCAAGTTGGCTCAATTCAGAACTTCATCTTTATTTTTTAGATATTTATTTCATCGCGATAGCTTCAAAATTACGGCTGTAATCGTGATCACAGACGGACACACGGAAATCAACTCAGGTGGTGATGCTGCTGAAAAATATAAACACCTTTCTATACCTGACACGCCTCCTTACTGTCGTTACAAACGGAATGACAAAGTTAATATAGCGCAAAATGTGTTTAAATTGTATTGCAGCTGCCACGCCCACTTGTCCAATCGAGGTGAAATTTTTTTTATGTATATGGAAATCACATAGTAGAAGTCTATGCTTCATTTTGTTATTGTAGCTTATTCCATTCCTTAGATATAGCGCAAAATGTGTTCAAGTTGTGTGGCAGCTGCCACGCTCACTTGTTCACAAACATCTCATCAAAAACATCAGCATTACTTGAGAGAATTCAACTTTCTAAACAAATTCCTATACAAGCAGTATATATGTAAATATGAATCGAATATAAAACGGAATCCTAAGTATTTCTGGAGCTTTATAAATTCAAAAAAAATCTTCATCCGGTTTTCCAACTAATATGTTTTATGGTAATGAATCATCATAATCGCCATCCGAATCAGGTAATCTTTTTGCAAAATTTTTCTCCTCTAATTTTGTTGTTGATAATGATCGAAACGTGGATTTAGATTTAAATTTTGAAGCTAATATTAACTTTTGCTCCTTGAAATTTTAAAAAAATTAAATTAATTAAAATTAAATTAAATTAAAATTAAATTTCGGATATTGATGTGTTAAACTCTATCTATAGTTTAAAAAATCCGCAAAAAAATTATATTGGTGGCTTTTCTGCATTATTATTAAAGAAATGCCATTCTACTCTTTCAACTCCGCTCAGAATAATATTTAATAAGTCCTTGAAATTTGGTGCTTTTTTGTATGCATGGAAGATTGCGTATATTACTCCAGTTTATAAAAGCGGTTTTAAAAATGATATTTCCAATTATAGGCCTATATCCAAAATTTCAAACATTTCAAAAATTTTTGAAAGTATTCTGAAATTTAAACTATTTTTTGAATTTAAAAGCATAATTTCCACCTCTCAACATGCCAAATCGCTCTACAATAACTAATTTGTCTATTTTTACAGACTTTTGGATGTGCCACGTATATGGATTTCTCTAAAGCGTTCGATAAGGATGAGAAAGCCTGCTATTGAGGATTTCATTCGATCTTTTTGTCCTGGGTTAGGTCATATCTTAGTAAAAGGCTTTGTATGGTGTCAATTGATAATGAAATTTCATGGTCATATGTTGCTTCCTCGGGTGTACCTCAACGTAGTATCTTGGGCGCCTTTTTGTATTATTTTTATAAATGATATTAGTAACTGTTTTTCAAGTTCAAAGTTTCTGCTGTTTGCAGATGAATTGAAAATTATTTCACGCATTGCAAATGTAAATACTATGCATGTTCTTCAAAAAGACATAAATAATGTATACAACTGGTGTTGTAAGAAATGTTTACTTTTAAATTTGAAGAAATGTTACTATGTGAAATTTTCTAAATGAAATAATGCTCTTCGAACTGAATTCAAGTTGAATGATCAGCCTTTAAAAACAGTTGCATTTATAAAAGACTTAGATGCCATATTTGATTCCAAATTCACTTTTATACAACATCTTAACTATATAATTTATCTTCAACATCTTAAGTCATACTATCTTTTAGCCTTTATTAAGCCTTTATTATTTAGCCTTTATATATATTGCAAATTTTATAAACTTGCGCTCCGATCTTTACATTTTTTGGATCCGCTCCCTTCCTGTTATGCTCGATGTAGGCCTATAAACCTGATTTCATTAGAGAATAGAAGGACTATTGTGTCCTTGTTATTTGTATATAACATTGTTTCTGGTATAACGGATTGCCCATACTTGCTGGGACTAATAAATTTTAGTGTTCCATCCAGAATATTAAGGTTTAATCAATTGTTCTATGTAGGATTGCATAGGACAAATTATGCTTCTAATTCTCCAATTACAAGTGCTTTGAGTGATTTTAATATAATATCAATTATGTATGCGATTGATTTTACTGTATCAAGGACAGTATTTAATAACCTTCTGTTGCCAATTTATAGAAACGAATCTAAATTTTGTGATATATTGTATGCATATCTAGTGTTTAAGTATTGATATTGTATAGTCAGTAAGGATAATAAAAACCATTGATTGAAATAAATGAAATGAAAATAACTACGTTTGATTTTGCTACCGAAGCTTATCTTATTTCTATTTTTTTTTTGTACTTTCCTATATCTTAAACATAGAAAACTACCAAAAAGTTAACAAAATAATAGTTTCCAACTGTACAGCGCTTGCGTCAGTTCACATGTAAAAAGTTATTGAGGTCTATAAATTCGGTGAATTACAATGCACATTAAATTTTTGAAGTTGTTGTAGTAAATATTATTATTATAAAAATTATTTGGATTAATAAAAATTGGGCTTCGTCACGACCTAGTTTTAGTAACGAAGAGTCTTTCAGTGAAAATTTTTTTAAAATCGGCCATTACATTGCTGAGATTTGATCCCGATAACATTTTGCGAATAAATTGTCCCATGCGAACTTTGCTCGATCACTGTAAAAATGTCGTCCTCAAATATAGGTGATAGTATTCTAAATATGATGCATGCATTTTTTTATTAGAAATAATCAATTGTTTTCCAGTTCTTTTTCATTCTTTTTCTTTCATTTTGACAAAGAATTAAATTACACTCACAGCTGGAACTTTACTCGAACTTTACATGGTCGAATAAGAGCAGGTAGATGCAATTCGAAGGCAGTCGCCGTAACTGTCAAAACTAATTTGACAGCTCATAGAAAATTTGAAAGCGATGAGAAAGCTTTAATTAGAAACATTTTGACAAAAAAGTGATTTGTATTGATTTTGACAATTTTTGCTATGAGAAAGAGAGCGCAGTTCGAAATGCATCTACCTTATTTTATTCTACCATGACTTATTGTATATCAATCAATACAAAAACTTGATTCATGAAAAATTAAAATTTTTAATTAAGAATCAAGTATCTGCTATAATTTCAATAGTTTTATCAATTTATTTTTATCTTTACGTTCATTCAAAAGACAATAAATTTAAAACGATTACTGTATCAAAAAAATTATTAATACAAACCTTCAAGTCACCCAGCTAGTTTTAAATAAATATACACATCTTTACATTTATTTTTATTCTGATTATTTGTAGAAATTTATTTTGTTTATTTTTTTTTCGTAATTTTAACTGACAGTGCATAAATGTAACTTTTGTACTGTGCTAAGATTTAATTTACTTAATTTAAACTAGGTTCAAATGAGTTCAAGTGATAATGAATTTTTGCTAAGCGATACATTTTTCAATACGAACTACAGCAACGGCTAGCAACATGTTGTTGTTGCTAGCCGTTGTTGCATTTTCAGTCTCTGTCCCTTGGTATTAATTTACAAACGTAAACGATTTTTCTCATCGATTTTCTATACATGAAAGAAGGAAACAAAAGCGATGAAGGACGGACAATTTTTTGATTATGTCTTTCGTCGCTTTCGTCTCCCTCTTAAACGAGCAGAAAATAGGTGATCTACGCCATATCTGCGCTTCTAAATTACCACTCACTGATGCACTTGATGGACGGCTTGAGCGCGTCCGGACGGATCTTCAGGACAACCCCAATCTAAGCGTGGCACCCAACGTCGCACTGTGCGCGCTGCATGCACACCCGGGAACAGCTCTTCGAAAATGCAACGATAGTAAAATGCCTCCTTTGTCGTGGGTGTGTTGTCGGGAAAACGCGCTGCTGCTGTTGCAAATTGCTGATCATCGATGTGTGACGTCACAACGCTACGTATGCTGTCGATCCAATCGTAGCCAACACCATCGGAAAACTGTTCCTTCTGACGCCAGAGCACCTCGTCTGGTAGATAGCCGTTGGCAAAAGCGGCGCGCAAGATATGCTTCTCTATGCGATGTTTTTGTAGGCCGCCAAATTTATTGAGTGAACCAGGAATTTTATCCTCGGGTCTTAAGGACATAACATAGTTAACAAAGGCTGTATCCAGGAAAGGCACGCGTAGTTCTATGCCCTTTGCCATGGTGACCTTGTTGGCGCGCAAGCAGTCTGATAGATTTATTTCGCCAACGCGCTTGACCAGCTCTTTGTGGAATTCAATGGCATTTGGTGCCTTGAAGAAATACAAATAACCGCCGAAAATTTCGTCTGCACCCTCGCCAGAGAGTATCATCTTGATGCCGGTGGACTTAATGTGCCGCGCCAGCAACAACATAGGCAGGCTGCAGCGCACTGTCGTCACGTCATAGGTCTCCAAATAATAGATAATGTCACGTATACTATCCAAAGCATCGTCAATCTCGAATACAATCTCGCTGTGATCGCTGTCTATATATTCGGCCACCCGGCGTGCCGCCTTGAAGTCGGGCGCATTACGCAGGCCCACGGAGAATGTTTTTAGTCTGTAGTTGGGATCACGTTCACGCTGCATCTTGGTGGCAATCGATGCCACCAAACTTGAGTCTACACCGCCCGAGAGTAGAGCACCGAAAGGCACATCGCAGTGTAGATGTGAGCGCACAGCGGATTCTAGGCTTTGCCGCAGCAGTGACAAATCCGTTTCGCCAGTGGGAATATCCTGCAGCCATGACTCCTTAAAGAATTTCTTGTGCTTTAAGCTGCCTGCCTGCCCCATGCGCAGCTCGCCCGGTGGAAATGATTCCACACGCGTGCAGCAGTCCACCAAACATTTCATTTCCGAAGATACCCAAATGTTGCCTTCTGCATCCTCGCCTATATACATGGGTATGATGCCAAAGGGATCACGCGCCATGAGTATTGTGCGTGTGCGTTTGTCATACAGCGCGAAGGCAAACATGCCGCTAATATAGTCCAGTAACTGTTCGCCATGCTCCTCATACAACTCGATGATGACGTTGCAGTCACTTTTCGGCTTATAGCCACTGCGTTTCTTGGCAATTTCTGCCGCTTGTTCTAGATAATTGTATATCTCGCCATTGGCAATAAGTATGATGTTGCCATCCTCGGATAGTAGTGGCTGGTTTCCAGTTTCAACGCCAACTATTGCAAGACGTTCGAACACCATGACTACGCCATGCTCCGGCACCATTTTGACACCGGTAAAATCTGGACCCCGATGACGCTGTTTACCACTCTGGCGATATGCAATCTCACGCAAACTGTGCACTCTGCCGTAGTACGTCTTTGGTCCGATGGGCTGGCCATCCTTCGAGAATATTGCGAATATACCGCACATTATAATTGTCTCTATGCAAGATTTTTGTCTCACTTAAATATCGTCTTGTTAATGTTTATTTCACTTTATCTTTAACTTCCATATGAATCGGTTCCAAGTTCAGCAACGACTGAAAGTTTAAAATGCATTTCGTTGCTTTATAGGCTCGCGTGCTGTTGTACGCGTTGATTCCCACTCAGAAGACTATTGATGATATGGAACACGCGCCAGGTTGCGTCATACAAAGTATATTTGTATCTGCGATGTTTTTGTTATTGTTTACTTTGCGAATTCATTTTTTATTTATGTTCTTAAATATTTTAGTAGGTTCTCGTTGTTTTCGCTTTTTTATTGGAAAATCGCCAGATACATAATTGTATGTAGGCTGGGAGTCTGCTGGAGGGAAGGAAATTGAACTTTGTCTGGGCTTTGTACAAGATTCGCTGAATTTAATCAGGTGCATAAATTGATAGCTGCATTGTTGGACCAGCTGTTGCTTAGTTGCATTGAAAGTTATTGCATTTATTGAAATTTAATTAAACATATCTACAGTGATGAGTAAAAGTACAGCAATTTTTCAAAAAAGTTTTTGATATTTTTTTTTTTTAATAATGAGAACAAATTGGGTCCGGAACTAGAAGGAAAATATTATTTTTTAATAAGTTTTATAAAAGAGAATTCAAAACCTAATGGGCAATCGGCGAGTGCGTGCAACTGACTTGCCGGAACTAGATTCATGGCTCATGCACTCTGGACAAAGATTCGTGCGGCTCTGTGAAATAAGGCCCCAAAATAAAAACGAAATAACACCCTACGAAATAAAGCCCCGATTCGATGAAATAAAGCCCCAACATAAGGAATACCCTGCCCGTCGTTTACAATTTATTTTCGGATTCAGTCCGATGAGGCGAAGCTCTAGGGAATTTGTCTAGCTCTCTACAGACAAATTTTACCCCATTTTGATTTAAAATCTCTATAGTTGACTTCGCAATGGGCTATTGTCAAGTCAGGCTAAAATAATGTTGTAATATAGTAAATGGAACTAGTATTTTTTTCAAGCACTCTTTCTGATAAATTTCAGTACTGCGCCTTTTGTAAAACATCTTTCCAAACCAGAACTTTCTGGACAAATTTTTCAGTTGAATTTTGCTAACTGTGTTATCGACATTTTTGAACTCTATGTTTTGTATAGAATTGTGGACCTGGATATAGAGTCCCTTATGAAGACCATGTCTCATAGTCCATTATAATGCAGTCAGTATTCTTAGCAAGACGCTCGTGCAGCTTACGTGGCGTAGTTTTGCCCGTGGGAATTTGTTTTTCAGACTTTTTCGAGCATTTTCGATTCTAATAAGTCTTTAAGTTGTTTCTTTTCTTGACTAGTTTCAAGTTGTCTATCTTTTGCATCCTTTTTTCGACCCAATAAATAGGTAAAATGCGGATCCTCTGACTACTCCTAAGAAAACCCGTGATGCTTAAAGTCATTTAAGCTCGGCCAACCATCAAAGATTACATGAAATGTCATGTTTTGGGAGAGAATGAATCTTGTTTTGAATAGTTTTATTTTTTCACTCAATTTGCAATTATAGATGATACAATTCCATAAAATAACAAAAATTTATGGGTTTTGAAAATTTTGGGGTGCTATTACAACCCAAAAATGAAAAAATACCTCAAATATTCAAGCTATTATTTCAAAATTCCATTTTTTGGGCCTTAATTTGTTTTAGTTTTGTGGCTTTATTTCATTATGAAATAATACCCCATTTTTAAAAATGCAATAAAGCCCCAAAACAGGAAATAATGTTCCAAATATTCGTGTTGTTGTTTTGTATAGAAATGATTGGGGCCTTATTTCCTGGGGCCTTATTTCATAGAGCCGATTCGTGTATCATAGCCAGTGGCGTTTCTATATACGGACTGTAGCCCTCCCTTGGAGAATTTTTTGTATCGAAAAATAATGAAAATAAGCTCTAAAAGCCGTTTCAGCTCCCTGCCCCCCTTGGACTACAAAACTGGTTGATAATGGCTCTCACCTAGAAGTATGACCTTTAAAGGTGAAAAGTAGATTTAAAATTTTACTTGGTGCCTCTCAATGTCAACAACGAAATCGAAGCCTTGTTGATCGATTTCTTTGGTCAATATGACCTCATACAAATTAACAATTTAAAAAATGTTTTAAGTCGTTGTCTCGACCTAATATTCATCGACAAAGACTTTAAAGCAATACTAGACTCACCTCCTTGTCCAATTTTTAATAGAACTCAACATCATGTTCCAATCTTACTTGATTTCTCGATTTACTACTTTCAGAAACTCGATACCAATTGTAAACTCTCTAGAGACTACAAAAATGGGAATTTTATAGAAATGAATAACCATCTGTCCTCATTCGCCTGGGATTCTGTTTTACATGGATCTGACCTTAACCTGATGTACTTAAAATTTATTGAAATCTTTAAAGAAGCCATCCAAATGTTTATTCCCACCAAACAGAACAGCACAAATGGTAACCCTCCTTGGTTTAATAAGAGACTGAGTAACTTAAAAAACCGAAAAAATAAAGCGTATAAGTGTCTGAGAAAAAATAAAGATAACCTGACACTCAAATCTGTCTATATAAATCTTCAACACGAATTTGACACACTGAACAAGTTCCTTTATCGTTCTTATCTTTTGTCCACTGAATCTGAACTCAAAAGAAATAGCAAGTATTTCTGGATCTTCATCAACAACAAAAGAAAGTCAAATGGCCTTCCAACTGAAATGACCTATCTCGGCCAATCTTCTAATAACACAGAAACCATTTGCAACCTATTCGCTGACTACTTCAAATCAGTGTACTCATCCGAGCCTCAGATTTCATCTGGTTGCACACTTCCAAGTCAACTTCTTGATTTGGATTCGCTTTCACTTGATGAATTTGACGTACGTAATACATTAAATAGCCTTCAAAGCAGCTCGAGTGAGGGCCCTGATGGGTTATCACCGATCTCACTTAAAAATTGTTCTCACTCCATTGCTTATGCATTGTCATTAATTTTTAACAAATCACTAGCATCCGGCATGTTTTTAGACACTTGGAAAGTCTCCCTTATCATTCCTATCCATAAATCTGGGCCAAAGCATGAAATCGTAAACTATAGACCGATTTGTAAACTTGCTACTATACCTAAACTATTTGAGAAAATTATTAATGAAAAACTAATTTTCTTGGTCAAAAACATTATCACTCCGTACCAACATGGATTTTTGAGTGGTAAATCTACAGTAACAAACCTTTTCCTTTTCACTAATTATATTGTTAGCAATATGGAAAACCACTCGCAGACCGACGTCATCTTCACAGACTTCGCTAAGGCCTTTGACAAGGTAAATCATAATTGCTTAGTTTCAAAACTCTCCTCAATTGGTTTCCGCTCCTGTCTGCTTAGTTGGCTCAGATCCTACTTACTTAACCGTCTCCAACTTGTTAAAATTAACGAATTTTATTCTAGCCCAATTAAGGTCACATCAGGCGTCCCACAGGGCAGCCATCTCGGTCCGCTGTCGTTTTTACTATTTATAAACGACCTTCCCCTTGTAGTAAACCATTCCAAATGCCTGCTCTTTGCTGACGATCTTAAACTGTTTCGTCCAATCAGATCACAGATTGAATGCCATCTTCTTCAAGATGACCTGAACTCAATTTCCACTTGGTGCAAGGAAAATTACTTGCCACTTAACATATCTAAATGTCAATATCTCACCTTCACCAGATCTACATCATCAATAGTCGGTAACTACGAAATTAATTCCATACCACTTGAAAGAATTTTTTCAAAAAAAGATTTGGGTATCATTCTCGATCCCCAACTTAATTTTAGAGACCATATTGATTTTATCATCAATAAGGCCAATTCGATGCTTGGCTTTTTGAAAAGAAACAGCAAGGAGTTTAATGATCCTTACACGCTTAAAACGCTTTATACGTCGCTCGTCAGACCGCATCTCGAATACTCCTCTATAATATGGAGCCCATCATCATTCTTACGGTCTGAATTGAGAATTGAGAGAGTTCAAAGAAAATTTACAAGGTACATGGTAAATCAACTCAACTGGAATCTACCTCAGTACCCTCCATATAAAACGAGATGTACCCTTATCGACTTGAGCACTCTTCAATGTAGAAGAGTTGCATCCTCAATCTTATTTGTTAGGGATCTTATTCACAACAAAATCAATTGTCCAGAGCTACTAGAAATGTTTGATTTCCATATACCAGCAAGGTCCCTCCGTAGTCAATTCCACTTCCATGAAACGTACCACAGAACTACTTATGGTCTCAATGAACCCTTAGCACGTTGTATAAGAGAAGTTAACAAAATCCTTTCATATACCGATATATTTGAATCTTCTTCTCGACAGTACTTTAAAAACACACTATACAATTACCTCATGACGCTCTGATGTCTAGTTTACTTCTTTCAGTTTTACCAGTTTATTTTTATTAAATCCTATTATCCTAAATATGTGCCTTTAAAGCTTTATATTATACTCTGTCCTAGTCAATATAAATGCCTGTCAGTTACTTTATAAGTCCAAAAATTTTTATTAAAAACTCTCCTGTTTGTAACATTACCATACTATTATGTAATAAGCAATAATTATTATTATTATTAAATCAAATTGTGATATATCGTATAGAAGTCTGTAAGAGTTTAACTCTGTTTGACGAAATAAATACTAAAAAAAAAAAAAAAAAAAAAAAAAAATGTTTTTTAAAACAACGCACAGTTTTACCATATGTTATCAAATAATTTTTTTATTGCAATTTAAGGTTGGTCTTGTAACATTTTTTTGAAAAAGTTTACAAGGAAATAATAAATTATATTCAAATTTTTTAAATCCGAACAATGCCATTATAATATAATCATATTATGATAATCTTTGAACAGCAATTCTAAATGAAGCTGAGCATTGCATTTGAACTCTACTTGTAAGCGTTATAGGACTTTACGAAATGGCCATTTCAGCCCATGGAAGGATTTTAACCGAGCTTTTTATCATCATCCATTTGTGTTGTGCGTGTTTTGAAATGTTTGAACACAAATGATCGAGAATTGGATTTACAAACAAGTTTTATGCCGACTCCAAACTCTCTGAGAGAGGTCTGCAGAGAAGTGACGGCGGAACATTAAAATGAATTCAATTAAAAAAACATTCTGTGTCAAATGGGATTTGAACGTAGGTTGTATCGCATACAAGCAATGCACCTCAACCAGTTATTTATTTTTTGTATAAGTTCATATTTTTTTGTTACCTTTTTGTATTTTTTTTTAAGTTTTTTTCGCAAAATAAAAATCTTTCGGTTTTTTTTTTTGCAAATTTTTGAGGCCCCATTTCTGTTGAAAATTAGAGCGGCGACAACCTTCAGGGGTCTCATAAAGTATGGCGAGAATCGATATTGATATCGTCAGATGCTTTAATATTACGTAACTCTCAAATTGTAGGTTCGCTCTTACGATATCATTTAAACGATTTTTTTCTTTATTTCATGAAACACTTTTTTCGCCTTATCTCGAAAATTTTGAATCACGGACATATATCTCATATTTTAGTTATCACAAATCATTAATACCAGCTTGAAGCATACTTAAAAAAAACTTCGTTCTATGTACGAAATACTTATTATATTTCAAAAATTGTTTGTTCTTTTCAGCCTACGAAGGGTTTTGTCAGCCTTTGCACATTGCACGGAAGAAAAAATTGTATATTTTACAACAAAAAAAATGTTGTTTTAAATATACGAATGATGTTTGTATATTGTACGAATATACAAACTACTTATAGAAATTATAATAGCTATATAGCTATAGAAATAGAAATTATAATAGCTATTGAAATATAAATTAGAATAGAAATAGAAATTATAATAGTTATATAGCTATAGAAATAGCGTCACAAAAATAGCTATAGAAATTACAATAGCTATATAGCTATAGAAATAGCTATAGAAATAGAAATTATAATAGCTATATAGCTATTTCTATAGCTATTTTTGTGACGCCTGTAACTTTGATTTGACTGCCTGTAAGTTTGCTCAAATTTTTGAACGCGTTTTTCTCGATACTATTTTCTTCAGCATGCTTGACATGATGTCGCAACTTCTGATGGACTGATTAACTTAAAATTTGGTGTGGGCCTTTTTTATACATCCCTCTATGACCCGGACTGGAATTATGCAAAAATGTTGTTTTTTATTATTTTCTAAAAATTCTTTTTTTCAAAAAATCGCCATTTCGCGAAAAAAATGTATTTTCTTTCCCTACTCCGGGATATTCTTACATTCTTATTAAAATTTTTTTTCAGATGAGAAGAAGGGGCACCTTCCAGAAAAAAGCGATAACAAGGTGTGTTAAAAAAAATTAAAAGTAACGGTACAATTTTTTTTCTGTTATTTTGTTAGTCAAATTGTCCTAGCTTAATGCTCCATTGTAAAAATTAATTAAAAAAAAAATGTGGTGAGTGTCAACAAGGTGTCCCAAAGTTTGAAACGTACGTGACAGTAGTAACTAAATTTTGAAGTCATATATGGGTGAAATATATATGACTTTTATTATTAAGCCGGAAAATAAGATTTGAATTGGTTTTGATGTTTTAAATTTTTTTTTGTGTGGCTTAATTATGGAATGTAACCTTAAGTAGGTCAACCTCTGAATTTTACTTGAGTACGAGAAATGAACGTGACGCTCTTTCAAGTTAAATAAATAAATACATATGTACTTTTTTGAAAGTTTTTCTTCAGAATTGTATAGAATGGCTTAAAGGGCATATTATTGGTCTATCAAATAGTTTTATACTCTCACCGTTTCTCGTACAGCCAAGATTTAATGAGTTAAACAAAAAACGACAAAATGGGAAGTGCCAAGAGTTGATATCGTGTCAAGATATATGTACCGTTTTTTTGCCCTCCCCCACTCTACCAGCCTGTAATTTTTGCAAATTTAAATTTTTTCTTTTTTTCAATGTTTTTGTGTATTATTTAAAAATATTAATAAACATACAATAAAAACAAATGGATACTAAAAACATTTTGACTTTTTTTTTTTATTGAATTTTAAAAAATGCCCAAAATGTTTCCCTCTATCTCTAGAAATCTGCCTTGAAGGTAGAGTTTCCTGAGCGTTGATTCAATAAAAAAAAAATTTAAACCGTGCATTTATTGTAGAATTTAATAGATTGTTTGAAAACATTTTTGAGTAACTGTTTGTGTTTGATAATTTCATGAACTGAAAAAAAAAGCATTCGAACAACTTTGTCTGAACTTGATCTTGAGCTAACAACAGAGTTCAAGACAAGGTTGTCTATTAAGAACTAATTTTAATAAAATTAATTGACATAAATAAACCATTGATAAGTTTTGAATTTATTATATTTAATTCGTTTACAGTGTTTCAAGCTAACATGAACACATGCTGTAAAGAAAAAAAACTATAACAATTATATAGTTTTTCACTTATAGAATTTTTTCCATCTGTTCAATTAATCTAAATTGCTAGTCTTTTGAACTTATTATATCGGCGTTAAGCGTGCAATGCCGCGTATCAGCCACTTGCAATACCGTGTATATTGCATAAAGGCCAAAATTAAAATTTGGATTTCAATTAAATTTGATTTTATTAATAAAAAGCGGATTTTCCATTGAATGCTGATTTCAGAACAAAGCAGGTATCTAATTTCATTAAATGTTTTTAGTTTAGTTGAAAATCAATTCAATAGTTCTAAAGAAAGCAGTTTTTTGCACTCCTGTAGAATTTTACTATCACCGTGTGTGTGTTTGTGCGGAAGTGGCGGTATTGCACGCCCAACGACGATATACTAGCTGAAATACCCGGTGTTACTCGGTATTAAATTTAATAATTTAATAATTAAATAATTATTAAATAATTTTTGTAATGCAGTTCTCGTTTTCATTTTTTTACTTAACCAGAATAAATAATAAACACAAAGTTGCAGGCGAGCTTGCAAATTTCAGAGTTTGAATTATAACGCCCCAAATTATTTGAAGTTTAATGAATCTCCACTCTTGTTGTTCGATATTTACAGCCGAAGCATTGGGAATCTACAAGACAGTTTTGTATGCAGCAGAAAATAAGGGGAAACACATCATTTGCACAGACAGTCAATCGGTAATCAGCGCAATTCGGAATCCATCATACACCAGCAATATACTTGACTCAACAAGAAACAAATTTTTAAAATTTCCAAACAAAATAAAAATAATAGGGATTCCCAGACACTCTGGAACCGAAGGAAACGAGAAAGCGAATTCCGCAGCAAAAGAAGCCTGCAGAAGACCTACTTTTCTAATTGCAACAGCAGAAAATATACACGCTTCTATAGAGTTCTATTTATAAGATGAGCACAACGAAATTGGATAAACTACCAACACCACTACTCTTCTATACACCCGAGTCGTAACAAACCTAAATTTCCATCATGTCAGCAGCCATAGCTTCAAAACTTTTACTCGCCTCCGTTTAGGACATTCAAAAATTACTCATGAACATATCCTTAATGGTGAAAGTGCCCCGATTTGTCGATTTTGTAATTGCGATACTTTGTCCATAGAACACATTTTACGTTTATGTCAAAAGCTAAATGAAATGAGACTAAGCGTTTTTAAGGACCAATCACCAATGGATTGTCTCAAAGATAACAGCATCAACAATATTCTTAAAATCAACAATTATCTTAAAAAACTGAAATTACTGTCATTTATCTAAAATTTCAAACAACTGGTATAACCATATATTTTTTTTTTTTTATATTTTAACAGAGAGCTGAAAGCCTTGGCAGCTAATGCTCCATTATATGCCCTATTATAAGTTAATTATATTATATGTTATATATAATAAAATAAAAAAAAAAAAATATTTGAAGTAGTAAAGGAGTTCATATACCTTGACACCGCCATTAACAACAACAACGATGTCGGCCTGGAGATAAAGCGAAGAACAACAAGTGCTAATAAGTGCTGCTACGGGCTCAGTAAACAACTAATTGTAAGCTCCAGAGCCCTCTCTCGATCGACAAAACTAACACTCACAAGACGCTCGTTCTACCTGTGAGTCTTTATGGCGCTAAGACATGGGATGTTTCGCAAACTGACGCAGCTGCTCGAGTCGGCGATAACTATCTCATCCCAATAGAGCTGTATAAGCTCTACGAAGACATTGACGTAGTGCAGTGTATAACTGTTCAGCGACTACGCTGGCTGGGTCATGTCCATCGTATGGACGGCGAAGCTCCATAAAGAAAAAGGTGCTCGAGGTAAGGGTTGTTGGTCAAGGACGACGAGGAAGACCATGCCTCCAAAGGATGGACCAGGCCGAGCAAGCCCTAACCGCACTTGGTGTATCCGATTGGAGAAGGCGCGCACAAAGCCGATGCGCCTGGCGAGAGGTGATGAGGTCGGCCGAAACCCGAACACGAGTTGTTATGGCCACCTAAGTAAGTAAGAGAGAGAGAGAGTAAAAAAATGTCTCCTCCCTGTCAAAAATTGCAAGCTTAAGTCCAAGAAATTTCTTCTGTCAAAAATGATAAAAGTGTCAACCTGCTTAAAATCAGCTGCTTACAAGTTAGCAAAGGAATTGCAAAATATCAAAAGTACACTCAGAAAAAGCACCTATCTTTTAGTGATTTAAAAATTTCTCCATTTTCGATAATAGCAAATTTTCTCATTTTCAAACAAAATTTTATTCAGTTAGAATACATTTTTCCATATTCGAAGAAATATTTCTTCAGTTTTGGGAAATCAAAATATTTCACATCTATGTATAATAATATAGTTCTGTTGGATAGGTAACTTCAGACATCACAAATATTAAAAACAATCTTCTTCAAAAAAAAAAAATAAAAATACTTGACCAACTACTGGGCGTGGTTAAATTCGAGTTTTTTAATATCATAATTATTTTATACAGTTCGAAAGAAAGAGATTTGGTCATAGAAAAAACTTTCGGTTATACTTCTTTCTAAAGGCAGGTATAGAAAAATATATATATTTTCGATCAGCATCATCTCCTGAGTCGATTTCCGTGTGTCCG
This sequence comes from Coremacera marginata, assembly GCA_914767935.1. Classification (NCBI taxonomy): domain Eukaryota; kingdom Metazoa; phylum Arthropoda; class Insecta; order Diptera; family Sciomyzidae; genus Coremacera; species Coremacera marginata. The sequence continues at coordinate 59,545,275 of OU612047.1, forward strand.
TCTGTCTGTCCGTCTGTCGACACGATTACAGCCGCAATTTTAATTCAAAATATAAGTTTATTTTTTAAAAAGAAAGATCAAGTTCGAGAATGGGCCAAATCGGATGAAAACCACGCTTACCTCCCATACAAAGAAAACTTTATATTAACCGTGAAATGTCTTTAAAATCCACAAAAATTAAATAAATGCCTTGAAATTTGGCATGTAAGCTTTGCTCTGCAGTCTTAATTCTGGCTATTTGTATAATTTTATTTGGAAAAATCGGACGGAAATCACGCCCACTTCCCATACAAAGTGGCTTTATTTTAAACGTAAAATCTCTTAAAAATCCACAAAAATTAATGAATGTCTTGAAATTTTGCACATTAGCTTTGATATATAATATGAACCATCCCTATGATATATCGCAAAATCAGATCAAAACAACGCCTACCTCCCATACAAAGTGACGTCATCAAAATAAGAAAACTTTCGTTAATTTATAAAACTGAATATCATCGTGTATGTCGTGGCTAAAGACTTCGATTATACTTCAATATGGCCGCGGGGGAAATGGGGCGGCTGTATTTTAGCTTCGGTACCCTGCCGAAGCTCCACCCTTACTAGTTTTTAGATCACCTTTCAACTTTTGAAATTCATAACAGTAAAAATTGTTCTTGCAAAGAACGACTTCTTGAGCGATTTCTTTACATACATAGGTACTTTATTGAAAAGCTTATTTTTTATGAATTTTTATAAGAAGATCGTAAGTAGTCCAAGGTTTTAACTTTTTTACATGACTAGCTTTTAAGTTTTTAAGCTGTTTTCAGAACGCTTAACAAGCATTTTCAAATATAGAGTACGCCTTTGAGGGCATATACTCTACTCTATGTGAAAAATACTCTATGTGGCAGCTAAGAGTAAAATTAAACAAATATTTTGCACATCATACATTAAAATTTTATACACGGCTTCGAATATACTTCAACATGGCCGCGGGGGGTAATTTAGCTTTGGTACCCTGCAGAATTTTTATATGAATTCCAATAATTCGATAAAATGTTATACTTCACCGCTTTACTTGAAATTTGTTTATTTTAGCAGCAGCTACTTAATTTTTCGGAACTACAAAGTTTTGAATTACAAGGAATTAACAAACAATTTTACCAAGTTTTTTTTTTAAGATTAAATTATTATCTATGTACATTTTCTTACTAAAAATAAAGAAATGTAAACCATGTTTGTGCTTGCATTTTGCTTGGCTTTTTTTTCAAGTACCGATTTTATTTTTTAGTTCACTTACAATAATCTGTTTTAATCTAATGACAGCTATGGACCTTCTCTTCAAGATGAAATTTTAAACATGCAAAACAAATAATTTGTAAGCTTGTTATGGAGCTAAAACAAACCGATACACCCGACTTTCCCCTATTATTGTTTTAACGTCAGAAGTCCGTACGAATATTTTTATTTTTAAAAGCATTTATTTATAAGTTCGAAAACGGGAAACAACGGCACACTAAACCTTAAAAACGGGAAAATAGTTTCTTTCACTGACATCTGGCAGTACAGCTCAAAACCAGGTCCTTATTAAGACTAGATGCCGCCCCTGGGCGACGAAAAATATGCCCCCCTTTTTTTATTTTTCGCAGAATAAACAACAAAAGTTTATCCTTAAGAAATAATAATTTTTTTAATTCATTACAAGGCCAAACAATTTGCTCAAAAAATGGTCGTGCTCGGAAATAATTAGCGAAAAGCTGGACATCGTTTTAATTGTTTCATAATGACTTAAATTAATGGATTTGAAGTTTGTCCCATTCCATCCAGTGAGTTTCGGTGTAACGCCCACTTTTATGTGGAATTTTTCGGCTTTTAAATTAAATTAAAATGAACGAAGACCGTTTATCCTAGAGAAAAGTGTTATAAGGCAAAATTAAAGACCATACAGTTTTACGTCAGATGAGTTCCAGAGTTCCAATAGAGTTATAACAGGAAATATTCTGTAAGACTTCGGACTTTTTATTTTTTTGCAAATAACTCAAAAATCGTTTATTTTACAAGTTTTTTTGAAAGTTTGGCAATACATGTCAAACGAGATAAAGAACATTTTTTTCTTTATCTTTGTTTTGTTTTTCAGCTCAGCCCTGCATTAGTATGTACCTCACTCGAATGCACGAGGCTCGTCTGTGCTCAGTGATGTGATGAAAAAAAAAATCGTCATTTTCACACCACGAAAATCGTCATTCACTGCAAATCAGTATTACAATACAATAAATTATTCTTTATTCAAAAGCATATTTATTTATATAAATATACATAGATTTAAATAAAAAATGAAATAACATCTCTGAAAATTCATTGACTATTAATATATAAAAATTAACATAAAATTGAATAGATGTATTAATAAAGGTAAAAAATGATTAGATTCAACTGGTGATTTTAAGCAAAAAAATCTAAATCAAAGGTAAAGTACTACATTGGTACATTAGTTTCTATTTGTATATATTTTTATAATTGTATTTTTTTATTTATTCTTTTTATATTTCTAAATCATAACATGGCGAATTTTTCATTCTCAAATTATCTATGGTATAGAACATAACTCTTAAAGTTTCAGTTTAGAGACGGTTTCTGATATTTGTTTTATTTAAATTTATTTGAGAAAATGTGTGTTCAACATTTGCTGACGAGTTAGGCAAGGACAAAATATTAAAAATGAGTTTTCCCATAAGGGGAAAAAGTTTAATAAATGTTTTCCAGAAATATTCAATTCCAAATATGAATATGAACTAATTTCTAAATCATAGTAAAACATAACGAGTCAAAAACTTATGCAAAAAATCGTCAAATTGACGATAAATTGCCAATGTTCCCAACACTGGCTGTACTACTTACTTACTTACTTAGCTGGCCATAGCAAGGTGGTGTTCGGGTTTCAGCCGACCTCATCAGCTCTCGCCAGGCGCCTTTGCTTTCGCGCCTTCTCCAATCGGATACACCAAGTGAGGGAACAGGCGGCGAACCTTCATATGGCAACGTGTCTGACTGCCTCAACCTGGCGAGGCCAGCATTATTCATATCGAAAACGTCCCAAGTTGACTCAAACCTCCCCGTGGCGTTCCCTGGGCAACAGCAGACTGGCATCCGTTAGTTTGAGAAATTAGTTACCTAATTTGAGCGGCAGGTCACTCCGTGGACCTTAAACATGGAATGTGCGCAGGGCTTGGGTCCCGCCACATTACTACTGCCCAATAAAAACTAAACCAGCCTCGGATAAGAACCCCAATTACGTTGACGACCACCGCAAACGAAAAAAGGGACAATGATTTACTGGATGTGTTAGCTGAGCAGAAAAACAGAAGTGTAGAGAGTAACATGGAGTTTATTGAAACTCTCGCAACAAAAACGTGTGAAAGAAAACGATCAAGCAGTTCGTGGCATAGGCGATGATTTCTTAAAAAACTAAACACTTCAATTAAACATACTTATTAATAAAATTTCGAAATGACATTTACCTCCCCAAAGAGTTAAATATCGATTTTATTAACTACAGGGGGTAAGGGTGCATTGTATGGGAGCCCTTTCCAGGAGGGTTCAGAGGGAATAGGTCCTAAGGGAAAAATGTTGCTCTTGGAAAAATAATGGTGGTCTGCCATACTTTTCAACCCTCTCCTGCCCTTCCCAAAAGGGAATAGATTGATTTCATTAGTTGTAGGGGCTTAGGGTTATCCTTGACCCGCCTTTAGGAAGAACCTTACGTGACCCGAAAAAACTGACTTCATATTCAGTTTCAGCGACCTCGAAAATATAAAAAAAGTCATGAAATTTTCGTGTTGTACAGTGTAATTATTGTACTCTAAAGATTATTCAATGAATAAAAAAATTTAAATAAGTCAAAATAACATCATATGTTAAAAGTCACTCAAATTATGTTTTTTTGGGTACGCCCCTTGCTACTAGCCTGTCTCAAAAGATCTACTTTTCAATATATTTTATTAAATTTTTTTTGTGTCTTAACCCTTTGACGACCATAGGCAAACATATTTGCCACAGCATTTTTCGACAGTACTTTTTAATAGATGCAAGATAGTACAAAAATGTCTATGAAGAAAATGTACTCAATACTCGGGGCTACAAAAATGTGGTACATATATTTTACCCCCCTCCCCCCACTTTTTCTGTACAACCCACTAAAGTTGGTTAAAATATGTATTTTAAAGCGCCGGGGGTCCCAGCCCCATATGATAACCAAATCAAATGGGGCTTTAATATGTTCTATCTGTATCCTTTTTGATTCAATATAAAAAAAAACATAATCCATTGGTACCTAAATTTAGGAACGGGAAACATACATTTGATTGGTAACTATATTTGCCTATGGGTTAAAACGGAACTTTTTACATATTTTTGAATTTTTGATAATATTCTTATTTTGTTTTATATCAGTAGGCTTTGCTTTTTTTTTTGCAATAATTCCTTGAATAAGAAATTTTTTGAAAATTGGTAATAAAATAGTATAATTTGTTGATGAAAGTTTAGTCAGTTTTTTGAAGAC